>JAHQRK010000021.1:1200000-1534234 GCA_019828595.1 Aphanomyces cochlioides | reverse complement strand
CCCCAAACCCCCAAACCCCCAAACCCCCAAACCCCCAAACCCCCAAACCCCCAAACCCCCAAACCCCCAAACCCCCAAACCCCCAAACCCCCAAACCCCCAAACCCCCAAACCCCCAAACCCCCAAACCCCAAACCCCCAAACCCCCAAACCCCCAAACCCCCAAAAACCCCAAACCCCCAAACCCCCAAACCCCCAAACCCCCAAACCCCCAAACCCCCCCAACCCCCAAACCCCCAAACCCCCAAACCCCCAAACCCCCAAACCCCCAAACCCCCAAACCCCCAAACCCCCAAACCCCCAAACCCCCCCCCAAACCCCCAAACCCCCAAACCCCCAAACCCCCAAACCCCCAAACCCCCAAACCCCCAAACCCCCAAACCCCCAAACCGCCCAGGCTCGCAGCCCGCCGCCCCAAGCCGTCAACCTCGTGACCAACTGCGTCCGAGAGTTCTCTGCCCTCCTGCGTCGAATCGAAGCCAAGCGAAACGCCATCGCCCGCCTCGACGCCCGTGCGCCAAGATCCATCGCCACCAAGATGGACCTGAAAACATCTGCCATGCTGGAAGCCGTGAACCCAGCCCAGGCCACCGCACTCAAGACTCAGTTTGCGAGCCAACTCGCCGCCAACGAAGCCGCCCTCCACGCAACAATCAAGGCATCCGCTCGAGCCGAGCTCGCCGCCCTTGAAGCCACCCTGCCACAAATGCGTGCGTCCTATGTGGACCAACTCAAAAGGTATTTTGAATCTTGTAGCTCATCCCTCGACAGCGCTGCCGCGAACGCCAACCCGGGGAGGCCTGGGGTTCTGGCCGCTGGAGGGCTAGATATCAATTTAATAAAACAAAATTTTCAACAAGATCTTTCCCTTTCTGTGTCCTTTTTAAATGATGCGCTCAACAACGCTTGCTACAAGCACGTCCTCGAAAGCCAAGCTCGCGAAATGAAGAAAGCCGAAGTTGCCGCCGCCCGAGCCGCCGCCGAAGCCATGGAAGTTGACACTCCCAACGACATCCTCGTGGGACAACTAGTCAAACGCGAAATTTCCAAGAATGTTAGCGCTTTACGTAAAGAAGTAAACTTGTTACGTTCTGCGTTAAAGGACAAAGTTGATCGACGCTCTTTAAACGACCCGCCCAATCGGCCTGGCAAACCGATTGGGAAGAATGGAAAGACGCCAACTCCCCGAAACGAAGGTGGAGGAAAAGCCCGAGGTCCGCCGCAAGGCGGAAGCAACGGCAAGCCAAAGAAACGCAACGAAACGCCGAAAGGCGCAGCAGGCGGCGCACCCAAGAAAAAACAGCCGGCTCAACCGAGCCAGAAGAAACACGCCAAGAAAGACAATTAGTCTTGGTCAACAATGCGATTGACCCTTCAGCGTCGACGATACGTAATGCAGTTAATATATTTGCGTGTCGCTATGTCGGTGCTGTCGACTTGGAACCCTACAACCTTGCCTACCATGACCTGACACCATCGGAAACGATGGTCCCTGCTGCTTTACAACGTTTACTTGGCCTTGGCCTGAAATTCTGTCCCACCCCACGTCACATCACACCCATTGATGTGGGGGAACATATGGATTACTTTGAACGAACCATTCGACTAAAATATCTTTTCGAAAGGTCAGATGCTAACTCTAGAAAAAATATGCATCTTGTCCCGCGAGTGACCGACACCGGTCCAAAAAATATGCATGCGACAGAAACTCTTGCCAATTCGTCTAATAAGAGGAAACGCGAATGGAAACCATCTCCGGTCTACGTTCGGAACGCTTCTTTTCAGCCACCTCCAGCGTCCCGCATACTGGAAGAGGCTTTAGACACAACTCGATTAGCTCTTAGATCTATCGTGCTACCTTCACGAAACAAGTCCAACTTGAACCGTGAACACAAAGCTCTCCTTAGACTAATTCGAACGTCCAATCTACATGTATTATCCACGGATAAAAATCTTGGTCCAGCTATTATGACCAGAGAACAATACATCCAGTGGTGTCTCACACACTTACGAGACACTACAACATACAGTAGATCCCTATCACCACTCAATGCAGTCGTTCGTTTGTTACGCACGCGCGTCAGACGCTTCTACCAAACGATTCGCGACGACTACAGTCATCGACATGATTGGAAAGACACAAAAATCATCCAACATGAACTGGAATTTAAGGATATCAATAAATTCTATGCTTTGGCTAAAGTCCACAAGCCTACCCTTCAACTAAGGCCTATAGTGTCCAACTCATACACTATATTTGAAGGCTTGTCTAAGTGGTTGGACTTCAAACTGAAACCATACCTCTTGCAAACACAATCATATCTCAGAGATTCCGACTCCTTTATCGATGTCATTTCGACGTTGGATGCGGATGATGATGATATGCTTGTCACGTACGATGTAACCTCTCTGTATACAAACATCCCTACAGATCGAGCAATACATATCATACAGTACATTGTAAGAGACGATCCATGGTGTGACGCCATTGTAAATGGACTGCAGTTACTTCTCACGTCCAACTATTTCACATTCGGCGACACAATCTGGCTTCAGATAAACGGTACAGCCATGGGAACACCTGTTGCACCCACGTACGCTTCGCTGTATCTAGCTTATTTTGAGGAAACAGTACTACTTCCCATGTTTACTTCCCAACTGAAGTACTACACTCGATACATTGACGATGGATTCTTCATCGTTCGTAATTTCTCAACCAATCGGTTTCTTGCAAATCACCTCTTTGCACTATTCCGACGAGAATCGAAGCTAAGTTTCACCCATACACTGGATTCAAACACTATCCCCTTCCTGGATTTATGGGTGATCAAAGACGGATCAAAGTACACACATAGAACCCATCAAAAGGCTCTTAACCTGTATTTATACATCCCTGCAACAAGTGCACATCCTCCTGGTGTACTCAAAGGACTCCTATACGGACTTGTAAAGAAATATCGCAAACAAAACCCTCGCGATAGTGACTTTAAAGACTTTATTAACAAGCTTTTGACTCGCCTTATGTATAGAGGCTACCGAAAGGAACTTCTCTTACGACTGTTTCGTCAGGCACTTGACGCAGTCACGAAACCAAAAGCACATGAGAAAGTCATATACTATAAAGTTCCGTATGATCCAAACGGGCCTTCTTCTCACGAATTGAAGAGACTATTATACTTTGATTCATATAAAGAAGGTCTACGACAAATCGGGGTAGATCGCATAGCAATATGCTATCTCAAACCACCAACCTTAAAGTCTAAACTTAGTCCATCTCGACTCAAACTAGACACCACCCCGACACCTGCTAGTCTACTCGACAACTAGTACAGGTGTCGGGGTGAAACCACCAACACCCGAAACCCCCAACCCCGAAACCCCTAAACCCCAAACTTCCATGGAACTTCCTCCCCAAGGAACTTCCCCCATGGAAATCCCCCCAGGGGCCCCCGAAATCCCCCCGGGGCCCCCAAATCCCCCTTATCCGGATATCCGGATAAAGCTGGCAAGCTTCTGAACTGACTAACTGATCCCCTCAGTCACTTCATGCTTGCACAATCAGCGACATAACTCACACTGAAGAAGGCAAACGAAAGGACCAATGAAATTAGATTACGAGTGCCTACAACCAATTAAAACGAGCCCTGGGAGGCTCCGCCTCCCAGACCCTCCGGACGCCCTTCGGGCGTGACGCGCTAAAGCGCGTGGTCGCTTCGCTCCGTAGTTGTAGCGTTAATTTTTAATTCACCCCTTTGTGACAAAGCTCGCTTCGCTCGCGTGGTCCCGTCGCCTCTCCCTGCTAACCCCCAAACCCCCAAACCCGCCGACCTCCAAGCACGATTCACTGCCGAGCTTGCAGCCCGCGACGCCGCACAACACGCCATCGTCCGCGACACGGCAGCCGCCGAACTCCTGGCGCTTGAGCGCCAACGCGATGCATGCCTGCCAGATGCGATCGCTGAGCTCCAAAGGTATTTCACTCTATGTTCTACAGCAAGCTCAGCGATCCCGCCGATCCCCCAAACCCCCTCGACTGCAACTGCAACCGCGAACGCCAACCCGGGGAGGCCTGGGGGTCTGGCCGCCGGAGGGCTGGATATCAATTTAATTTTAAACAACAATTTTGATATGTCTGTTTCTTTCCTTCTCTCCCAGGCCCACGCCATCCACGCCGATCGCCTCCATGCACGCATGTACAAGGAAGACAAAGCCGCCAAACTTGCTGCCGCTCGCGCCGCCGCCGCCGAAATGGAAGTCAACGCGCCGAACGACCAACTGGTCGCTGAACTTGTCGCCCGGGAGATAGGAAAGACTACAGCTGCGCTGCGAAAGGAGGTTGCCTCTCTCCGCGTGGCTTTAAAAGGCGGTGCCAGATCCAACCAAGGGGCGGGATCTGGCAACAAATCGAAATCGGAGTCCCCTACCACCAAGAAAAGTGGCGATGGAGGAAAAGCCCGCGCACGACCGCCCGCCAACGACTCCAAGCCACCAAGGAAGCCACCCGCCAAGCAAGCAAGCAAGAACGCCAACGCCAAGCAACCAAACAAGAACGCCAACCAAGAAACCAAGAAGAAAAACCAAGCGAAGCAGCAATAGATCGTCAAACAATGATCGACCCGAGGGCCTCAGTTCTCTCTAATGCTGCCAATATATTCGTTTCCCGCTATATTTCTGTTGTCGACGACGAACCCAACAATCTCGCCTTCCACAACCTTGCTCCCCCAACAACTGTGATTCCGCCCAACCTCAAGCGACTCCTCCGTTTGGGCCTATCCTTCTGCCCTACCCCCCCACGTGTCACTACGGATAAAATACTTCAACATTATCCGTATTTTGAACGCGCCTTACGCCTACGATGGCAGTTCGACCGTGGAAGATCCGGATACAACCAGATATCCGGAAATATGGAAAATGCTGGAAATCGCATGCCTTTAAGAAACGCGCCTTCAGGGTCGGAGCCCCCAAAAAAAAATTTTGCCCAAATCCCTCTTTTCAACCGAAAATTGCGGATCAGACCCTCGTCGAGACACCACTTCTAGCCATGCGTTCCTCCATCGCCATTGCATCACCTCCTATAGGCAGGAAATCTAACATGAGTGAGGAACCACGTCTCCTATATAAGCTTATGAAAGACAGAACTGACCTACATGTTCTTTCAACCGATAAGAACTTAGGACCTGCGATCATGGACAGACGACAGTACATACAATTCTGTCTCTCACATCTATGTACAACAACCTATACACGGATAACCATGACCTCAGACGATGCCATACTGAAACAACTTAAGACTCGATTAAGACAATTCCTATTTGATCTTTCACACCAATATGGAACACACCCCAATTGGAAACACACACGAATTATCGGTTTTGAACTCGATAAGAAGATCTTGAATAGATTCTATGCTCTCGCGAAAATACACAAACCAACGTTGGAGCTTAGACCTATCGTCTCTAACAGTAATTCAGTATTTGAAGGACTTTCGAAATGGCTGGACTTCCACCTTCAACCATATCTGAAACACACTTCCTCCCACCTCCACGACTCCGATACACTTATCGAAGAACTTGCGAAGATAACATCTGAACCTAATGACTTAATGGTAACATTTGATGTAAGCGCACTATATACGTCTCTAGACATAAACCGCGCCCTGGTCTCCATCGAGGCCTTGCTTCAAGGCAACACGTGGAAGAATGGCATCCTACATGGACTCAAACTCCTTCTTGGATCAAATATCTTTAAATTTGGTGACACATTTTGGCACCAAACTTCAGGTACCGCCATGGGAACTCCAGTTGCTCCTACTTTTGCATCCCTTTACTTGGGCCTTCTTGAAGACCAAGTCTTACTACCACAATTTCGAGATGCATTTAAGTATTATAAACGTTATATCGATGACGGTTTTATTATTATTAAAAATAAAAACCAACATCCCTATATAATACAACAGTTCTTAGCAACTTTCCGTCGAGAATCCAAACTTCACTTTACCTTCCTCACTGACCCACATGAGATTGCGTACTTAGACCTTTGGATCCTAAGAAAGGACGATAAATATACCCATAAGACACATCAAAAACGTCTGAATCTACACTTGTACATCCCGGCTTCCAGTGCTCACCCGCCTGGAGTCCTTAAAGGTCTTGTGTACGGGTTACTTAAGAAATATCGAAAGCAAAATCCTGATAACAAAGACTTTCAAAATTTCATCAACCTTCTCTTTCTCCGACTACAACAACGGGGCTACCGACGCCGGACGCTTTTAGAACTCTTTCACAAAGGTCTTCAAGCCCCGACGCTCACCACCCCACGAATACGCCGTTCACAAATCATTTTTAAAATCCCATACGATCCCAACGGATTTAAAAATAACGATTTAAAACGTATCATTCAGGCTCACCTGTTTGAACCCGTGTTGAAAGAGCTCCAG
The DNA here is from genome assembly GCA_019828595.1 of Aphanomyces cochlioides. Classification (NCBI taxonomy): domain Eukaryota; phylum Oomycota; class Saprolegniomycetes; order Saprolegniales; family Verrucalvaceae; genus Aphanomyces; species Aphanomyces cochlioides. Next base: position 1,527,799 of record JAHQRK010000021.1, on the reverse strand, counting down.
ATTGAGAAGATAACTCTCTGCATGCTCAAACCACGAAACCTAAAGCAGAAACTATGTCCCACCTCATTAAGTGTGGACATATCCCCCACGCCCGCTCAAGTTCTCCTTGAGAACAGGCGTGGGGGAGGAAACCCCTAAACCCCTCAAGCCTTACTCATACACTCTGAGTACTGGGCAGTACCCTCAACACGATTACGCAATCAGATTACGCAATCATGTGTCACAGTGCACCCACTGGATTCAATGACAACGACGCGTCACGACACCAATTGAATATGTTTACGACATTTCAACAAACCGTAAACTTCAAGTTTACAACAGCCAAACACATCGTCAACATCCAACCCAATACAAACCAGTAGTATATAGTAAAGGATAGGCTACCCACAACCCTCTGCTGGATAGAAACGATCCCGCTGATGAAGAAACTATCGAAAGGACTAGTGAGATTAATGTTCAATTCACCCCTTCGGGAAGTTTTTGTCTCGTCTTCGGCTTCGGCACGGCACCGCCACCCCGCACCCCCAAACCCCCACACATAGTCAATTGAAGGGGTGTGGGAAGTACGCGTGAAGCAGTACTTGAAGGAATGAGAGGAGTTCAAACTGACGACTTGCAATCCTACCTGGATCAGTTCATGTGGCGCAGCTGGTACTTCCCTGAAAACGCAACAGGTAGTATGTATTTTAAAGGTTTAGTGTTAGCTATTCGTAAAACCTACATCTAATACATGACAGTTTTCGTTGCATTCAATTTCAGTTTGGTCTGTGGATATCCATGGAAACATCCCTGTGAATATCCGGAAATCCATGGAAACTTCCCTGTGAATATCCGGAAATCCATGGAAACTTCCTTATTACTATCCGGATATCCGTGGGAACTTTTCTCTATTGTTATCCGGATAATTAACCGGATAACTACAATTGTATTGTACACTCCAGTGGGGTTGGTTTGGAGGAGCGCCATGATTCGTTTCAACGGCTCAACGGCATCGATTTAACGGTGTTTCAGAAGGATATAAACTCGTCCATAACTCACTTCTAATTGAGCCCTTAACTGAGCTCTTTTTGCTTTTCCTTACCAGTTTCTGACTGAATCAACAGACGTGAGCTTTTGCATGCCCAGTATGGTAACTGGACACAATAAGTTATGTGTGTGGAAATACACACACACCTACACACAAAGTACTTCTAATATTCAGGAAACGATGGTAGAGGACATCTGGTTGCCATGAGTGGGGTGAGCTTTTCAGATTCGTAGAGCACCGATGCTTCAGACAAATTGGACTTTTGTCACCCGTGCCTTCAATTATATGAATTCTCACCTACTAGCGAAATTCAAAATTATGCATTTTAACGCATTAGCTCAAATTTGGAATATTTTTGCTTTTGGTAGCTTTTATAGGTTTATGTTCATGCCCGCTATTCTGATGAGGAAGTAACTGCCGTCTTTAAAGTCATGTGGTCATTTGATGAAATGAAAGTGATTCCCATTGATCCAGTCTGTGGTTAAGTCTCTGTTGAGCTGTTCTAACATTCATGCGAATGATTATATCGCTAATATGGTGATATCTTATCGTTAGCAGCCAGCCTCAAGGTTAAAACTAAAAGCTGGCACGCCAGTGAGCTATCATATTATGATAATAACCTAGGTATCGTAAGTAAGAGCTCAAGGTGTGATTGGTGTCTCCATGGGCACGAGCCGCCGCATGTGCTAGGATGAATTACAATTGGCTTTGCTGTGTCAGCGAGCTATCAATTGGTTTAAAAACTCGCTTTAGAGATAGCATTAAGAGAGTTAACTTACACTACGCATAGCTAAAGAATCTAATAATAATACTGACTTCAATAAAAAGAAAACAACTTGCTTGAAATATTGATGGTATGATAAAATTAATTATATTTTGACAGAAGTACTCCGGATGGGAAATGGCAGTATTTGCTTCGATACCATCAACAAGGATGGCTTTTGTGAGCTATTTAGAATTGCTTTTTACGGCCTGTGGGCCGAGAACGAGAAATTCGAAGTAAAGTTGTGCGCTCGAACTAAATCCATGTGTGCTCTGCGAGGCAAATTGAAAAATGAAGAATGGCCGCTTCTCGACGACGGGTTGAGTTTATGAGAACAGCGGCGTCAGCACGGGAAGAGCGGTGATGGCGGCAACAGCGCTGCAAGCAGGCAAGAACGGTGGTGACGGCAGTGGCAGCGAGTGGCAGCGACAGCAACAGCAGTGGCAGCGACCGCCATGGCAGCGACAGCGACATCAGTGACGGCTCCGCGAACGACAACCGTGGGGAGGCATCGGCTTGAGTCGCTGGGAGGCTAAGATCCAAAAATATTTTTTTCTTATTTTTGTCTTTTCGTTGTTGTGTTGCGCGTAGTGTGATTAACCACCATTGCCCGAGTTCAAAAGCGACTTCTTTAGTGGGGGCTAATTAGTACAGAATTTGACATCAAAAATCCTCCCACACTGTAAAAAGTGGAGAAAATCCTGCGATGGTTCCGCATGGTACATTAACACATTACAATGCATCTCAATGGTAATATTTCGTCTTCAATTTTCAATGCTAATTTTATTTACTGTCTAGTTCTCCTATGCCGTCGACACTGTGCAATTTATTAACTACAATGAAATGGTAAACAATTTCTCCTATGTTCAAAGTTAATGCAGTTAACTTTCTAGGTCGCCGACATTATGATTAAATGCAATGAAATGGTAAACATTTGCTCTAGGTATTATTTGCAAAAGCATCACACTATTTATGTTCACAATATTTAGGTCTGAATTGCGTGGTCCAACACTATTTGTTGTGGACAATTTTGCCGCGCATGTCAGCGAGGAAAGTTTCTCGATTGTGGAGGAGGAATTGAGCTCCTTCCTCTGCCCTCTGCCAAAGAATTGCACGTTCATCTTGCATCCTTTGGACGTTGGCGTTATGGGTCCGTTCAAGAGCATATTACGTCGAATGTGGCTGGCAGAGACAACTACCCAGCGAACAACCAAGGAAAAAAGAATGGCGACTATCAAACGCACCATTCCTTCTTAGGAGGTAATCACCCCTGAAACAATACGATCTAGTTTCAGGAAAGCATTGCCGAAAGTCAATTAAATCAATAGAGATCTGCCTCGTTCACTTCGACCACCATGAGCTTGTCGAAAACACATCATTGAAATGGATGCGGAAAATATTAAATTATAGAGGTTCCCTGTTTTCTCAAAAATGCTTTGACATTTGCGATTATGACGTCATTTACTAGTTTTCAAAGTATATGCGGTTTAAAGATCACCTGAAATACAACAAACTTGCTTTTAAAATGAAAACATAAATTTATACAGTATATAAGTTATTGTAGATATTTGAGTCCAACTTGAACTTGAAACTGACCAATCAACGAAGAATTTTCAGTGGTCTTATATTTCCCGGATCACTGTACAAGAAGCATGGTACAGCAAATGGGATGCAAGCATACACTGGCAAAACAAACTGTTCAAGAAGACACTGGACCTCGACTCGTTTGCATCTTCATCAACAGCCGAGGTAGGCAGCATTGAAATTCATCACAATGTTTTGATTATGTTTGAAACAAGCTGACGACAAATGTAAATTCCTTAGTCATTATCGTAATCACCCCGTTGACATGTGTATCTGCACCCAACGGGCTACTTGGCATTGTAGAAATAGATAGACGGACTTAAATATATCATTATCCATTGACTGTCGTCGTGGACTAAAGTCAGTACGCATGCTCTTTGTATGGAGAGCTCACTGTACTCACAAATTTATAATAAGTTTTAACAGGACAACGTTTAGGGAAATGTGGTGCAAAACGGAAGCACTCGCCGCTTGAATTGAGGAAGCTATTAAGCAAGTAAATCATGTCAACCGCCAAACTTTTGCGCTCCCTTGCCGCTGCAAGTGGCATCCCCAAGACAACAATTGTTAACCAAATGAAGGAAGAAAAGAGATTGAAGACCCGATCAAGTTACATCAAACCAGCCCATTCGGAGACAAACAAGGAAGAATGCATGATGTTTGCGCTGAGCTTTCTCCAACCTGGGTCATATGGAAAACACATCTTCAGCAATATGCACGACTATGTGCATCTTGACGAGAAGTGGTTCTTCATGACCAAGGTTAAGAGAAAGTTCTAAGTTTATGATGAAGAAGAAATTTCTCTTCGTTCCGTGAAGCACAAGAGCCACATCACCAAGATTATGTTCCTGGCTGCTGTTGCAAAGCCGCTACGATCATCATTTGTGGCGTGAATTTGACGTTAAGATTGGAATTTGGCCAATTGTTGAGAGCGTCGTTGCTCTTGTCTACAAGGCGTTGATTTTGGAAAAAGTTGCCCCAGCCATTCTTGCGAAGTTTCCTCGCCCTTACAGGGACAAGAAAGTGTTTATCCAACAGGATAACGCAAGCCCCCATCGCTGTATTACCGCTGAGCTGCTTTGCTCAGAGGGTTTTATGAATATTTATGTGGTAAATCAAGCTCCAAATTGTCCAGACTTTAATGTCTTGGATATAGGCTATTTAAATTCTATTCACAGTAGGGTTCGCCACAATATGTACTGTAAATTTTTACAATATGTTTGCAATACAAAGTATACAATTCACTGTACTGTCAAGTGTACAGTGAATGTTACCTCTCAAAATACGTATAACATAGACTTTTGCAGTCAAAAACGTGTCATAGGCTCATGATTCGAACAGAATGGTGTACTGTCCTGAATTTAGAGTAGCCGCTTTGCAGTAAAAACACTGTCAATGCTCCATGCTTCTCACAGAAATCAGGCTTGTCATTAAACTCTGCTACACAATCCAATACCTCATTTTCAATTTTGCTCTACAAGCATCATGTCTTCGTCTTAAACTCGCTTTGCGGGGGGCTATCAAGGCCGTCAACTACACCATCCTACACCCCTACCGCTACTTATGTAGTTCTTCTGTGGCACAGTCCTATCCAGGGAAAAGGGCAACAGGTCAACGGTGTTCTTGTTGGGGGATTACAAAGATTATTCTTTGCCTTGGTAGACTAGGCTTTAAGATTTTTGCTCTAGACAATATGAAAATACATCGGATTAGTTATAAATTTCACTACAAACTCATTCATTCTTTTGTTTCTTCTTCACTTTCGCTTTCACCGACATCACTTTCTAACCCCATGAGTACATTCACAAAGTTGCATTCGGTCGAGATATCTGCGTTGCAGTACAATTGAACCAGCTGGGACACTTTTTCGGGACCTAAACGATTGCGCCTCTTGGACAGAATAAAGTCGTATATACTCCATACACGTTCAGATGCAGCTTGGGATGTCGGTATGCTAAATACAATTCTAGCGACCTCAAATAGATTGGGAAACTTTGTCGAACCTACTTGGTTCCAATAATGCATTGGTGAAGCACAATTTTGGATGTACGTCCGAGCTTTCTCTGTAGGATTTTTCATGGCATCAACGAATTCAGCAATTTCCAGTTGCACGATAGACTGATTAGTTGTGATGCATTTCTTGTTCAAAATGTACTCTTGGAGCTGGTATGTGATGTCGTATAGGTCATCTTCAACCATACCCTCTCCGGCTTTTGTTTGAGGATCCAAGTAAAATGCGAAACCCATTGATTCCGTGTGAAGGAAATCCCATCGCTCCATCAAACGTCTTGTCAGATTTGAGTTGTCTTGCCAAAGTGACCGCAAATTCAGCAACAGTCTGTAGACATCTGACAAGGAGCATTTATCGCCTTCCAATTAGGCAATTACATCACACGTTGGACGCAAAATACTTTCGATAGTTGAGGGGGATGTCCAAAAGGTGGGATCTAGTATCACTTGCTCAAAAGCTTTTTTCTTAGCTCGAGTATTCGATGTCCCTTTTATTTCAGCAAACACACTTGTACCGATAAGTTGCGTCAAAACCATTCTATTTCCAGGACTCGCACGATACAATTGTAGTGCGTGTACCAACGGGTTACAACAATCGGACAAAGTCCACGCTGTGTTCGAAGATCCCCATCATGAAACAAATTTCTTTGTATGCGCTCAAAGCGCTTGGTCAATGCACTTCGATCTTTTACAAAGGACGTAATTTTACGAGCACGATCAATTGTAGAGGCAAATTCATCCAATTTGCATACATCCTTCACGAGTAAATTAATTGCATGGGCTGAACAATCATTGCATATCAGACCAGGGTATTTTGACTTAAGAATTTTCCAAGCATGTTTCATGTTGGCTGCGTTGTCAGTAACAACAGAGCTTACCTTCTCCACACCAATCGACAAGATCACTTTTTCCAACTCAATTGCAATGTTGATACCATTTTGGGCTGTCTCGTTTGTACTGATTGCTTTCAAAAATACTGGTTTGATTGACTTTGTAGGAAATACAGCGACAAAGTTCACAAAATGATCATTGAGCATGGATGTCCAACCATCAGACACTATACTCACATATGCCTGGTCTTGGATAAGATGCTTGATTTGGGTTGTCATTTGAAAATGTGCGCTATGCAGCAATGGACCAGAAATCATTTTAGAAGAAGGAGGCGTGTAAGCAGGTCGAGCCAAATGAATAAATTTTGTGAATGCTGGACTGTCTGCAAGTCGAAAGGGCACCCCCGTACAAAAGAATATGTTGGCGAAAGCCTTGTCAAGAGTTGTTTTGTCGACTTCAGACACCCGGTCGATCCAATTACAGGGAACGACGCTGAATAGTGGACAATTCTTTTGGATTGATTGGCCATTCCATACCTCCGGTTTGTCCAATTGAAACATGTGCCGCTGATTGTTGAAAAATAATGCATTAGGGTGATATTGGGTAAAATTTGATTTCCTACAGGTTATTTGTTTGAACAGTATTTTTCTTCTTTGACATCATGGATTAAGAAACAAATTTAACAGGGTATTGCATTTGAAAGAATAGATGGAAGCATATTTAAATACGACCTGAGGTGGTAATGATCGTTACCATACATTTGTATATAAATAAAATTTTATGTATTTAATATTACATTTCCATTGAAATGTTGTATAAAAATAAAATTATATGTATTTAATATTACATTTCCATTGAAATTAAAAAAGTTACGGTTGGAATATGGTGCGGCTGAAGTGTGAGGGCGCGCACTATAGGCTCTCCTACTGGACCCCCCCCCCAATCCTAAGAACATATGGCCCGGGGCCGCACGAATGCTCACCCTACTACTAGGGGTTGCCCCCTGACGGTATTCCGACTGCCCGTAGATCAAATTCAAGTGCCAAAATAGCCTACCAGTCATTTTCAACAGGTCACCACTTCAAGTCCATGAATGCGCAAAATTTACATACAAATTTCAAGTATAAATGTATTGAAAGAATTATGAAAAATGAATATCAAAACTACTTTGGCAGTGCTTTCACAAAGCTAGCACGAACTTCGTCCTCGGATATCATTTCCCAAGCTTGAATAGCGCGCTGGATCATTACCATTCGTTTTTCTTTTGCAGTTGTCGCATTGTCATCTGATAGAACCCACAAATCGCGCATATGCTGTTTGAAAGGCCCCATGATGGACACGTCCAGTGGCTGGCAGTAAGAGGTACTGTTTGGTGGCAACGCACACAGCTCAGAGCCCAACTCGTCACCAATTATCTTCTCGCTCTCAACACTGACATGAGAGTCAAAATTGTCGACAAGCAACACTGACGGATTCTCGATCTTGTAGTATAGCACTTCGCGGAGATATCGCCGCCAGACGCTCGCATCCATCCACGCACTCCCTTGCATGGCGTAGACGTGGTCACAAGGATATGTCTCAAACTCCGAGGTTTCGATGACCCCACCGTTCGCACCACGGATGATAAACAAGATTGGAAGTTTGAGACCATCCGCTCGGATGGTCAGGACTGCCGTCATTCGGTACGGGTGGCGCTCGCCTTTGGCAACATAACTGCCTCCACCTCGTACAGCCCATATTGTGGTAGGGCACATGTCGTAGTATATGCCGGTCTCATCGGCATTGTAGATGCAGTCGAGATCCATGTGGCCGTATTGATCATGGAATTTTCGTCCAAATACAACGCGAGTCTCAGTCAAGTCGGCTTGGGTATGTTTCTGCTTACACACACGCTGACGAGAAAAGTCGTAGCGGTCGGCAAATCGCTGGAGCAAGCGCAAGAGTGATTGGTATCCTGACTTCCGTGATGACATGTACTCTTCAAGCCATTCCTTATGGTTCATTCGTAGGAATTTGATCATGTGGCCACTCGTGACAGGCAACTCCTCGCGACGAAGGTCGCGTACAAAGATGGCAAGCTCATGAGGATCGGGGATGATTGGTTTGGCACCAGCATTGCCCGTGTTTCGTCGTCGCGTCTTCGACCCAAGGAAGTCCATGAGCTTCGACTCTTGCGATAGCCACGAATGCACCGCACTTCGAGAGTAACCACAGATGGCTACAGCAGAGCTCAAGCCATGCTGTTTGGCAAGCTCTACGACCTGGAGCTTTTGCGCGATGTTTGGTCTTGGACGTGGCTTGGAAACATTGGGATGCACATCAGACATGCCACGAGATCAGGTTAGAGAGTTATCGGCGGCAAAAATTTAATTAATCTGATTTTCAAATATTTTGGCCAACGGATTTGCAACCAAAAAATTTCAAGAAATTTAATTGGCTTATAATATGATAATAAGATTTGTCCACTATTCAGCGTCGTTCCCTGTAGCCATGCCTGCATGGTATGATGTTGGTGAAAGTACACCGCGATTTGCTTGCAATGATCCTGCTGAAGGATTGAGAAAGGCCACGGTAACCTTTTGTTTCTTCTTTTGCTGTAGGGTAATATCGTTGGGAGATGCACCACAGCGGTTGAGATGCAACACCCATCGGGAAGTTGAATTAGGTAGTATGTGTTGACAATACTTGCATTTGACCACTCTTCCTTTTCCTTTACCAAGCTTGATGACATGTTCGTCCAATGGTTTCTTCTCGACTGTTGACGGAAAGAGTGCATCGAACTAGATCTATAAATAGAATTGCCATTATCGTGAAACTGACTATTTGTATAGTGATGTACTGTACAAATACAATACCTTTCCTTTGTTTTGTAAATACTATACGTAAAGTGTCTGTGCATACCCTAATTCACAGTCTTCAGTATCAAATGCAAACTAGTTCAATTGAGGAGCTTATTGTTGCTGTTGAAAACTCGTTTTATGAAATGCCGAGTGGTAATCTGTCCAAGACATTTATCACTTTACAAACAACTCTAAGAAGTTCACTTGAGAATTTCGGTAGCAATAACTTCAAGAAAGAATACTTGAAGAAGGATTCGACTATCCTCAACTTTGCGTCGTTCAATCTGGAATGTGATGACTCCGTCTGCAAGAATGCTTTGCTCAAGCTGAATTCTCTCAATCAAGTTGATGTGATAATATAAATATAGATCATTATATTTTTATAATTTTTCAAAACCCATGGACAGTTAGTTAATCAGGAATAGAGTAGTATAGTATTTTAATCTCAAGTATAAGTTCTAAATAAAAAAATCAAGAGAAAACCTTTCATACTTAGCATGCCATGAAGAGTCCGATTTGAAATTTTCAAAATTTACACTTGGTTTCACTATGTGCATAGTCAATTGCACAGTACTATTTGAAACGACGATATCTCTGTTTATACTGCGAAGTGAGTGTCCCATTCACTATCAGCAAGTAGGAAACTTGATGCTTTTTGTGCTACAAATGTTTTTCATACCTAACCCTAACCTTGATAAGAGTAAAAAGCTGCAATCAAATTTCAAACACATATTTTTGATTATCCCATCATCTAGAGTTCTTCCGAACATGATCAGGGTGGCGTGTATCCAGTTGGAAGTCGGTAGATTTTACATATAAAATAGTGAAATCTAATTCTATTTACCGTATTTCGTTATTTATACCTAGTATTATTATTCTTGCTTTGTCCCACTCTTTGAAAGTTGAGCTTGTATGTATATATATTTTGCAGATATATTTTTCGGAACTATATGGAGTTTTCTCGGTCATGACTGCGGTCATAGTTCATTTTTGGTCGTTTTATGACCAGGATAAAATATTCCGTTTTTCATTTTTCTTTCAGAATACGACACCGAAAATCATGTTTTCAAGCTTATATCAGGCATGACAAGACATGTACACTTTGTAATGGCCGCTTTAGCAGTCGAGATGGCTCTCATCATGCAGCATGATAGTCTTGACCTTAGCAGGAGTGACGACAGCGAGTGTTTGTATTCACTGAAAAGTCGGATTGCGATATCATTATTGATTATAGAAGAGACTATAAAACATGATAATTTCTCAAGAGGTTGGGCAATTCACAACGTAGCCATTGCAGTTGCAAATTCGTCCTTTGAGGAGAGAATGAATCCTCTGTCGCTCTGTTGGCTCTCCTTGCTGCTGGGGGTGACGACTACCTTATGTTATCTTAAGCGTCAGTATCGTCAACGAGATCCATGCAGCTTGTGTGATTGTGAAATTCTTCAGTGCAGCTTGTGGTTGTGGAGCCTCTGTGGATTAGCACTTACATACTTAGTATGATATCATGTTTCAAAACTATGTGTATTTAGATGTTTATTGCTGGATAATAAATTGCCTTCAAACTCAAATTATAGTGATTATAGATATATGTTCTCAAAGGTACCTGTGAAATCTGATCGCTATAGTATAATCTTCAGTATAATCTCGATTTGCGCAAAGTCTCTAATCACCCCGAAATACAGTAGGAGGCAAATGCACAATGTCATCAAACCCCAAACCCCCAAACCCCATATTCCCCAAGGGGAAATGTTTCCAGGTCCAGCTACTTGAAGTAGAAATGAAAGATAGATATATTCTTCCTGATAAGGCCGATTGTGAGACTATTGGTCGTAGCCATTTTCCAATCTATCAGCGTCGATGTCAGGGGCGTCGCTCAAGCAACAACAGCTAATGCATTAAGAGAACCATCATGAATCGAAAGCATGCTTACATCAGTTTAGGGTGTTTCAATCTGTTCAAAGCTGATTTGCTTCGTGGAATCGATCGACGACCTTGATGCGTCTTTAGCCGGGAGGATGGTAGAATGGTGCGATCAACACAGTCGCTTGCGTAGCATGTAGATTTGTTCTTGCTGCGCCCGGTCATTAATCATTCTTGTAATTCCAAGCAAGGTCATCCGATAGCAACATGTTGTCATCGGCAACATCACGTTGCCTCGGTCGATGCGTTCTGTTGCGCAATTTTCTCGGGGCGCCCTCCAAACCAGGTGGTATCTGGCCGATTCGACAGCATACGGCAATTGAATGCACACATATGCAATTCCGCACCCATACGAGACAGCCACACTGTACAAGGCCATCTTCATGGACAACATTCCAACCTGTCGTTGGTTGCATGTAACCTTCAAGACGTCGCAAGTTTCTGCTGATAGGATTTCTTGAACAAATTTCAGGATTGCGGTCATATGTAAAAAACAATCTTTCGTTTTCTGGTTGAATGTGTTCCGGGGCGAGTTGTCGAACTTTCCAAGTCATCGGACGATCCGACACCATAGTAGAGACTTGCAATAAATGTTGTGCTTGCAATTTTTGAAAGTGTCGCTTGAGTCGACCACTAACAATCGCTTCGATCGCCCAGGGCTTTCGACCTCTGGACTCTTTCGCCAACAAATAACATACTTCTTGTATCAAATGTGGTACATGAAGTTTTTGATTATTCACAAACTACAGATCACAGAGAATTTCATCAATGTCAACAACGTACTCTTTTAAGCTCAGCGTTGAAATGTTCGTTGGATATATTGGTCAACGCACTGCCACTGTCGCTGTGGTAAACTGCCACTTCCAAAAGCGCAAATCATTTCGTCGAGAGATTCTTTCTTGACGAGGAAGCCATGTGTCGAAAAATACGCTCGGAATTTTTTTGAGAGCGCGGCTTGAATTCCAATCTGCGTACACACGCGACATTTTCACCAGTAGGTCTTCATACGACAGAGACATATGCAGCAAGTAGATGTCAAAGGACACGGTGCTCCATTCAGACCATGTGAGACCGCCCTTCTCCTCAAAGCATTTCTTGATGACATGAAAGAAACACATGAGATATTGGACATCTGGTGTGTTGGGTGCGACAACGTCCATAAGGCACGGAATTGCGCCCTGTCAGCATCTCCCATGAAGAGGCGTGGTTTCCATCTGTAGTACAACTTCTCGGCCATGACATGAAGTCAAACCCAGTGAAAATCCTCGCTTCTTCGCTGGGACGTAATGCATACAGCAAGCGTATGAAAGCGGCCACTTTTGTCAGAATAACCCAATACAAATATGGGATAACCCGACTTGTTTGTCTTGAACGTCGTGTCGACGTGTATCAGAAATTTGGATTTGCTTCGCATATGGCCACGTATTTCTTGAGTATTGCGATTGTCGTGAAACCTGTCCGTCTGTTAGCGTAGGTTGGAATAGTTAGTGAACCTGCTCTGAATGCCTCAATCCCACCATTTCCTACTTTTGGCTGACCGTCGACAACAGGAACGCCAAAAACAAATGGTTTGTCCTCGTTTCCGAGGTCCAGTGATGCGACTCTACGGCGCAGCTCAAGCTCCGCAGCGTCTACTGTGCTCTTGTGTCGCATATCTTTAGCACGCATGTATTTGATGGCCTCCTGAACTTGTTTCAGCGCTGGCATAGGACACTGCCCGAATTCATTTCGTGCATGGGCAGCCTCAAGCTTGTTGAACAAGGCTTTTGGCTAGGGTTATCGAGAAGCCAAGTCATGATGGTGTCTTTCATATGTTTTGTAACCTAGAATAGCAGATGAGCGCACTCGAACACGCCACAGGCACTCACACATGTGCGCACGGGTGAAAGTTCGCCAGATTTGGGGATATTGAGTGATCTGTGCACCCCCTGAGCAACAACGCACGACAACCCAGATGTTGGACACGTTGTAATGCGATACTTCATTTGGCATCGTTCAACCTGATTTTCGTTGTACCCATTAAAATCGGAATGACATCGACTTGACACGCACAATGTGTATTTTACTTGCATTGTATGAGGTTCGAAGCACGCAGCATTGTAAACATCTGGATGCCGGGTTGTGCAAGGCTTTGCCTTGCTGCTTGGTATGCGAAAACTAGGTAGATTTGACAGAAAAGAGTCGAGTTCTTCCGTAGGCAGTTGTACAAGTTCCTGAAAACCCATGATCGCACTGAGTACCGACTCGGAGCAGTGATGTAACGTATTGTCGCGAGTAACCGTTACACCAGCAACAATCAGTCGACTTAGTTAGATTTGGCGGGGGGGTTCCAGCAAGTTTAGATCTAGCTTTGACAACTCCTTATGTTCCGACATCACAGTGCAAACAAAGTGTTCACGATTGATAGAAAAGCGGTGCATTACATAGTTATTATGTATTAGCTACACTTTCGCTGGAACTTCGCAATCAATCGGGTCATGTGACTTAGGTTTTTCATGTCCATGAGCAAGTCGCGGGCTGTTGTAATGTGTGGCAAGTGCTTCTGCATTGCGTCTTGGATACACGATACGCGTTTGTAAAAAGCAGTGTCGTTCATTGTGTTCATAGTCCTTGACAGCTGCTTGAGGGCGCACCGTACGTCTTGAGGTGTGGCAGTCATTGAGCGCACAACCCGAAATTTTTCTTAGGTACAGCAGAGAGTAAACAGAGTTCTATATATATCTTGAAACTACTGGTATATCTCTTGTAATTGTGTGTATTGTATGGGAGCTGTTGATCGCAACATACCCATATCTTTCACAAAACAAGCGATCTGAGTCATGTAATTATGCGTAATGTATCGGACCTGTGGTTCGTACATCAACTCAAACTGTGAAACCCATATAAAGCCATACCCTTCCAAAAATAGTAATATATTATCCATACGTTTTGGAAGGAATGAGGAATTGCGTTTTAATTTTCTTCGCTGGATCGTTTATATACTGGTAATTTTATTATTTCTCTATGTTCTTAAACCACAGTGACTTCAGTATGGTCTCTCTCCAGGAAAATGATTTGTCATCTATACTTAATGCAACTGTCTATCAAATTCCATTTGGTTGTCTTTGAAATCTTGTTGACAAGCCAGCCTTATAGACTAAAGCAGGCAAGCGTTATGGCTGAACAACCAGCACTTCTTCGCTCTCATGCAAGACGCACTGAAAAATTCCGAGTCGCTACAGCAATCGAGGAATTTTTAAGTGCGTCTTGCTTGTGAGGAAGCAAGTACCGCTGGGCTCTCACGATGCTTCCAGGACATGTGTCGACACTAAGCAATTGCCTCAGTGGTGGCGAATTTATAGCTCTATGATAACATGCAATTGCCTCAATGATGACGAATTTATAGCTTTAGGATAATACTGAAGGTAGATTCATGGGATGGATGTCTATGAATGAGAAAGACTATGATCAAGCCCGGGTCAATGCGTTTGAGAAGACAGCAGGCAGTTTGTGGCCACTGCCTAGATGAATGTTGACAGAATCGGCGTTGAATTGGAACGCTTAATGCGATGAAGCAGGCTCGCATTGACCCGTCAACGTCCAACAGCGACTTGAACAACTCGAAGAGTCATGTGTCTGCTGTTAGTTTCCTCGAGCATCAAGCACAAAACGCTTACATTGTTTATTACGACGAAATTAACTTTAATATCTTCTGTAAAAGGTCTCAGAGCAGATCGGAAAAGGGGACTCGTGCGATCGTTGTGCTTCGACAAAGCCAAGGACTCAACCCTCAAGTCCAGTGAGCTTGAACAGGCTGCCACGGAGTCCATGGCTTCGTTCACTCAGCCAATTGTTTCGCACGAGGCATTGTTCTGCTAACGAAACAAAGTGAAAGCTCTCAGGTTCGAGGACATGGAGTATAGAAACTGGATTGTTCACCTAGAGCTCAATGCACTCATAAATTTTGTCAACACACATTTGCAGAGCAGTGTAAAGTGTCACACAAGTTACAATGTGAAAGAAGCAACAGCTAAAACTCGAATTCTGAACGATACGGACTTGCGAACCAACGGTCTCGCCTCTGTCATGTCGGACAATACTAAGATCTGTTAGGCAATTCAAACCTGGCGCGTGTGCAGGTATGACCAAAATGTCACTAAGGTCGCAATTTATAATAGATGTATAATACATTGGCAGCACAATCGTCAAGAACCCGAACATCACGAAATCACGTGAATGCTGTGAAGAGTGTGTGACCGAATACCGTGTGAAAGATTTTCGTCGTTTCAGTCTCAGTTGGGACTGTCCCCGTCCGAATGAATTTCAATATCCTAGCCCAAGTCTAGACGAACGTGACTGCTATAAACCCAGGCTGTGTCCAAGCCCCAGTAGAACATGGGGCCTGACTACCGTCTCTGGCTTTCAGAGGAACCCAACTAGTCAATATTAATCGACGCAAGTCGATCTCCAATATTTGGATAAGGCGCTTAATATCAATCACAAGTATGTCGTCCAGGTCGAGACGATCATCACCCCTCGGGATTTTATATTTGGTGCTGCTTTTCACGACATTGGAGTCGATGGAGGAATGCGCAGCGTCAGTTTAAGTTAACCTTTATTTATTTTTCTCTTGTGTTCATTAATACTTTAGATATGATTATATTTTAGAGTTTTTACATCAGTTAATGCTCATTAGCTTGCGTTCCAAAGTTAGATACCTTTATCAACGTATTTTTTCCTTCGTAAGTTATGGCTTATAAGTGCATCGTGTATCTACCAAAAACGATATTCGTCAATTTTCAATAAATATGTTTCAAAAATTAATTTTCGCTCTCTCCTCAAGAATGCCAATTTTTTTGTCGCGTTGAGCACACCAAACAATCATACAATAAGTAAGATAAAAATGATTTATATTAACATTTTATAAGTCAGTGACGTGTTTCGCGGATGACCTCTGGAGGACAATAGGATGTGAATGCTAGGTGGCAAAAGATGAAGATAATCTTCATGTTGTGGCACTTTGCAGTGGCGGATCCCTTTTATAACTAGACGTGTGTCCACCCGGGCGGTCAACCAAGAAAGACGTCGATCGCCCGGGTGGACGCACATAAAACATGCACGTTGGAACTATGCCATATCCGGTACGGGACTTCGATCTCTTCTGTATTGAATGAAAAATGAATGGAAATCGGCAACTTGTGATGTAAAAACAAAAACCTCCCTTTAATACAATCTCAAGTTTTAATTCCCTCATTTTAATGACAATATATCAACAATAAACAGAAAATTGTTTTGGTTATCATTCCTATGTCATTCATTCGAGGTAAATAGTGGGAGCCATTCGCTTTGAAGCCCACATCAACAGCGGAATGAGCACATGTGCCGCGACGACTCGGCTGGCTACGGGTGTTGCGATGAAAGTTGTACATATTTACTCAATTCAGCTTTTCCTAAGACATCTGAGCGATTTCATGTGTTGGACATTTCCATGGTGAAATTGCCCAAATGATAGGGGTTCCCCACACAGAAAAATGCACCGAGTTGTGTGAATCGCACTGTCTCGGCATATGTTTGTGTAACAAGTTACATTTCCTACAAATCTTCCTGTGATTCCCTAAATTTAGACTGTAACTCCAGAATTTTAGCGCGCTTAAACATTTTTCTCGATTGGATTGCAGTGTAAACCCGTCTGTAGCGAGTAAATCCAAAATGTACTTGCGAATAGTTCTGGATGCAAACTTGGAGCGAGCATTTTCATCAAAAAGAGCATAGACTTCACATCCAAAAATGAGCTGTTGGGATAGGTCTGGTTTGGATTTCCAGAGGCGTTCAAAGGGTGTGGATGAAGAGTACGAGCGGTTTCGAAGGTACATAGCATTAGCTACAGCTTCAGCCCAAAATTGCAAGGGTACATGCGAAAATGCATCATATCACGTGCACATTCGACGAGTGTACGATTCATTCGTTCGCTGACTCCATTTTGTTGCGGAGTGTGGGGAACAGTTTTCTCATGGCGAATGCCGTTCTCAATGAGAAAAGTAGAGAAGGCATGTGAAATGTATTCTCCGCCATTGTCAGAACGAAGGCAACGCACTTGTCGATCAAATTGCGTGCGACAGAAAGCTGCAAAGGCTTGAAAACGTTGTAGAGCTTCCCACTTGTGCTTCAGAAAATACACGAAGCCATATCGCGAATAGTCATCGGTGAACGTGATAAAGTATCGCGCTCGATTCTGATGGAGGGATGACGCATCGGTCCACAAATGTCTGAGTGAACAAGATAAAACATCACGGAAGACAAGCTTAATGAAAGGGCAGTCGCGATTGTTTTCCAGCAAGGCAACTTTCACAAAATTGATGTTTGCAATCATAAATTTCAATCTCTTCAGTGTATTGACGAGTCTTATTCATATGCTTGACACTAATATGACCAAGTCGAGCATGCCAGACATCAGCAGATGGAGTCGGAGCCAAAGAGAGGTTTGAAAAATCCCGGGAGACAATTGGAAGAGGATTGGCGATATCCAGCGAATAAAGCAGGTTTGCTTGAAGCCTTGCGCGTAGATGTGATCGTTACGCGTGATAAAGCAGGCATTTCGGATGAGCTTGATGCTGAATCCTCGTTCCTTGACTCTTGGCAGGGAGAACAAGTTGAACCGGATGGTAGGGATGTATCAAACGTCAACAAAGGTGACTGCGACGATGCCAGCGGTTGTGTCCATTTCGAGAACAACAGTTCCGCATCCTTCAATTGGCATGTCTTCTCCGTTAGCAGCTCGAACAGCCCCTTCGTGGGGTCTTAGGTTCGTGAACCAAACAGCGTTGTTGCAGTAGTGATCGCAAGTACCAGAGTCCAGAATCCAGTCTGACGAGATAGAAACAGATGGAGTGGAAGTCTGCAATGTGAGGCTCGACGTGTACACCATCATACTAGCATGGTTGGTGTTGGAAGGTCGCGAGTTGTTTCGACGAGGCGTATTCTGTCGTTGTTGTCCAGAAGTACGGTCAGTCATCGATGGAGCTTGGTGCTTCAGAAGGTCCCGTCAAGTAGCCGGTGCTTTGACCCGATTGTTGTTGTTGCTGTTGGCACTGATCAGCTATCTTGCGTCGGCAGAAATCCTCAATGTGATTCCGGATGTTGCAGTATGAGCAGACGACAGGATTGCGGGGTTGGGCTTGATTGCGGCGGGGCCGACGTGGAGTCATGACAAAGGCAGCATTGGACGGTTCAGCAGGAGTTGACGTATCATACGGTAAATGATGGTCTTGCTGGAGAAGTGCAGTGAATATCTTAGGGAGAGTCGTTTCATCAACGTCATCCCCGTTCTGGAGTCGATGGAACTAGAAGTGGACAAAGCTGTCAAAGTGGTGGTCCAAACTTCGCAAAAATTCGTGCAAAGCCATGATCAATCTTGACATTGGCATCAAGAGCATCTTCAAGTGTCATCTTGAAGTGGTCGCAGTACACGCGGGCAGATTCAGAGGGCTCCATTCGAGTCTTCAATAGTAACTCAAATAGGTGGCCTTGTCCCAGAAATGACTTGTTGCCATATCTGTCGCGGAGTATGTTTATCATGGACGAAGCATTTTCACACTTCTCAACCATGCGCACGTGGTGGTCATCGAGTGCGGCGAGAATTAAAGCCTTCGCAAGGCGGTTCTTGTTTGCATATTTGGGATCAGTAGTAGGCATACTGCCTTCAACGACAGAGCCGACTTCTTTGTATTCGAGGTAGGACTGAAGTCGAGTGTACCACTCATTGAACGAATTTCCTTTGAACACGTGGACAAAATGTTTAAATTCCATGGTTCAAGTTCAATTAATGTGATTGGACGAAAACTAATAAATTAAAATTAGTTGTAACCGTGAGACTTGATACAGTAGGCAAACCTTTGCGCTGCGACAATTTGTGGAATTTCTTTTCGAATTTCTTTTCGGCAGAGTCCTCTACAAATTTGAGAGTGTTCTTAACCGTTCTTAGAGGTTCTTCAGTTTCTTCAACAACGTGTTGATATTCGGGATCAGAAAATTCGTTTGCAATTCGACCTCCGAGGCAGTTGGCAATTTGTTGGGAAGACTGAATTGAATCGATGAGGTCGCGGAGGACTTTATAGGTCGTTGAGTCGGGGTAGATGCGACGGAAGGACGTCTGAAGAGGTGCGTTCTTCTTGGCCTTGACTTGGTGCTGCTTGCGGAGCTTGTTCGAAACGGCCTTCGGAACAAGTTTTCCGAGGGATGTCTTCATAAATTGGCAAACTCTACTAGGAGTTTAGTGCCAGCCAATCAGAAACTTACAGTTCTTCCCGCAATGGTACTGACCCGATATCTCGCAAAAGGAGAAACAGGCGAAACTGCAATGTAGCTCTTGATTGGTTTCTTGAAACGGTCAGGCGGTCGGCGGCGAGGCGATTGAGGCGGTTGAGGCGGCTTGGAGAGGCGGTGCAAAGGCGGCGAGGCGGCTAGTCCTGAGTTATTGGACTCATAACCTGTTGAGGTGAAATGGAAAGTGAGATTATCAAGTTAGACTGAAATGTAAGACTACACTAAAGTATATGCATAACTAAGTGAAAATGAAAGCTTGTTCTTGAAGTAGACAGTGTAGTCTGATGCCGGTAATGCGCGTGGCCGTCGCCAATGAGACGATGGAGAACGCTTGATTAAGTGACGTGTGTGTGCACCAAACATTTGATTGGGGGATCAAATATTTGGCGCACACTAGCGACATGTTTCTCAACAGCTTCCACCATCAAAGGATCGGTCCTACATGCAAACACAGCACAAATACCAATGCAAGGTAAATGTGAAGACGTATAAAATGAGCATGTACAAGTAGGATGGCCACCGTCATTGTTGATACTTACAGGATGATCAAGTGCATTTGTTGAGTATAGATAAACATTGTAATCGGTTTGAGTCATTGTTGAAGTTTGAATAACACAATAAACAGTAGTGATTGAATCGTGACTTGTTTTCCATGCAGACTCAACATAGAGAGACCAAAGACGCACTTGTTGCCCTTGTTGAACGTACTGGACAATCTCATTAAAACTTTCGTGCTCTTGCTTTGTTATAATTGAAATGACATGTGATGCCAATTGATACAAATTGAAGTGGCTGACCTTCAACTTTTGCGATTCAGTTTGCATACGTTAATATGTGCATTGTTACTTTCACTTCTTTGCGTCGTGCTATGACCGCCGTAAAAAGCCTACACGTGGAAGTCACACATACTTTGTGTTTATTCTTGTTGAGTTGTGTAAGCCAGGACACGGCTCTTGGAAATCCACAGTACCGACTCAAGCAATCAATCAAAAAGCTGTCGCATTCATCGGTTGACAGGAATTCATGGTGCAACAGCTTGAAACATTCAGTGAAGTAAGTGTTCCTTTGAATCATATACATGCCTGCCTGAGAAGCAATCAATGATATAGCATAGTGTTGGACACAGAGAACATGGCTCATTTCTAGTGTTTGCGCTGTGATGACGAAACCTGCGGCAGCATCAGTCATTAAGGTCGATCTAGCATGGGCCAAACCACGTTTCTGGAGACCCTTATAGAAATTCGACTGTTTTCTGTCATCGCAAGGAACATAGAGGTCATAGTAGTTTTCCCCAAACAATCGACATTCGAGGCAAGTATGAGGACCATATCGTACATATTGACTTTAAAAGTTCCATCAAGCATTGTCAAGTCGTCATACACGTGAGCATACTTGGTCATCAAAGCTGGCATCAATATGACTTCTTCAATACGCATGGATTCATCAAACGAGCAAGAAAAAACACCACCATTCTGTTCTTCAGTTTTACCTAGATCCATGAACAATTGAATTGCATCTCTGTCAGATCCGAATCGGGCTTTACGAGATTTCAATCGCATTCGTTGCAAGTGATCTCCAGAGTAGTTTCAATCAGGGTGCTTGCATTTCATGACATTTCATGATATTTCTTAAAGTAGGCACTTCCAGCAAAGCACCAAACGTTAACATTGTGGAGTATTCATCGGGTCGTAAATCCTTTTCTTTTGTAACCAACGTCGTTCCATCAAGTGTCACTGCACCACGACGACATTCAACTGAGTGATCAATACAAAAGTTCTTGTCGCGAACATAGTAGACGCATCGTTTATAGTCGTAGCCAAATCGCACTTCGACCTTGCATCCATCAAAACTGCAATACAATCAACCACTTGCAATGACACAGCCATTGGGACCTACCAGATCCTGTAGCTGGCGTCTTGTTCGTTTGTCCTCGATTACAACGCCGTCCAAGTGATGCGACTGCACATTCAAGGTCGTCAAAGGTGTCCCAAATACTTCCGACGCATATTCTTTCATCCCCCCGTCCTCAATAGGCATCCTATGCCAAATATCCCACAATGCACTCCACTATCGCATGTAATTGCCAGTAGAAGATATGATATAAAATGTGAAGGGTATTACACTTCAAAGGCACATTGCTCTGTGTTTGCAATATGAAAGATATGTCGTTTTTGCTCAGAACTTCTTTAATACAGCTCCATTTGAGCTCAAACCGAGCCCATTATATTGGTGCCAATGCATTACAAACTGGAATACTTAGAGCAGCATGATCCCTTCGGCAAGTACCAGTACAATCGCACGATGATCATTTGCGACTCCTTTCCCTTTACATGGAGATCGAGTTCATCCGCGAATCGATGACTTGTCACCGCCTCGGATGTCGCCGAGGCATTTTGCAGCCTGCAAGTCACCACTTCTATGCTCCAGTCCAAGCTGTCAATGGGTTGAAACAAGTCGACTAGAGCTTTCTCAAGCACTATAAGTTAATCCAACTACGCAAGACTTTAAGGTGCACGATCTGTGATAAGTATGAACTGAGCAGGGATTTGAGACGTTCGCAGATTTTAAGTGTGCGGTGTGTGAGCTTGGGCCTGGTGTACTTGTGAAGATTTACAACGCAGTAGACACGATGTATAGCTGTAAAATATGTGTCGCGTTTGTGTGTTTTCCGAAAAGCTGTGATAACAAGTGTAAATGGGTTGACCAAGATGTGCATGTGTTGACTATGTACTTCTATGTTCAGTGACAAGCTTTCACTGGCGATTTGACATGTCAGCGCTGTAGTCAGTGAGAGCTTTGTGACATACTCACCTAGGGTCGTAAGAATGATCTTTTCACATAAATTTTTCTGCCGAAACCCTCTGCGGTGTCCACAGAGAGTTGTTAGAGGGGAGAAAGTGGCTCCATGCGAGGAGCAAGTAGTCAATTGGCATGGCGAAGTCTTTTGCCCAGCCTTTGGCCAGTCCATCAACTATAGCGTTCAAGTTGCGGTGGATATAAGGGCCAGTTCCAAGTAAACAAAAAATCAGACGCAGCCAATGAAAATCGCTCCCGTCTGATAGAATTTCCAGTTTTATCAGGTCAGGGACCTCATAATCGTCTGATAACGCGACGTGCGACATTCTGCACACATAATTGGTTGAAAAGGTCTCTTCTTTCAACCAATCTTTCCCGTTGGCCTTCCGCAAGCGGCAATGAACACGTCAATTGCGCTTACAGCAGCTGCGATTGCTGCAGCTACTGCTTCGACCTTGGATGGACGGAGCTTCCGTTCACCTCCTGCGCACACATACTCGTTTCGAATGATACGTGGGAAAGAATAAAGGGCGATGATTCAGCGAATGGTTGGTTCAAGCGAAATTTGCGCTGCTCGAGGCATGTATTTGAAACTATTAGACCTCTAAATCAAAAACGGATGAACCTCTTATGACCCAAACTAATGGCAATATCGCAAGAAATGATTGTTGTCGGGTATATCACTTCATCCACACCCTCATAGCCTTTATCCATGAGAACGGCCCAGTGATCTGGGTACATAGTGGAACCCACACCGTGATCAACAAGTCGCTTTTCGTCAGCGGTTTTCGACAACTGCATCTTGTGCAAACTGAGTCGATCCAAAAATATTGACAAATCCGACACGGAGCCAGGACGATGAGACGACATGTTCACATATCGGCCAGGTGGTGCCACCGACGCCTCAATCTTCAGTCCATACAATTTGTGCTTGCCTGAGAAATATCGCTTGGCGTCAACGAAGCTGCCGGTTGGGCGGTTTGCCGGCTGGAATTTCACATCGGTACAGTACAGAGCTTCTGGATGGGCGCCAAAAAGATGGTTTTCTTGCCGTTGCTTGGTCATGGAGGCAGGCTGCAGAAGAAGACGAGAAAGGATGGGTTCGGCTAGGCCAAGTATGCGCATAACGAGCTTCTCAAACGTCGGTGTCTTCATGTGGAAGTCGAGGGCATGCTTTTCCCACGTACTGTAATGCTTCATGACGGTGAGGAGCATAAAAAATGCGTCCTTAGCACTTGTGTTACTTCGCCTTCCTCGACCATCATACCACTCATTGTTAATATCGGCCTCACAGCGAGCCCACAGTGCATTGAACTCTGATATGGTGAAGTTTGTCATGGTCATCATGGCCTGAGACTGGCCCTCAGACACGAACGAATCGATGACAGGTGTGTCGTAGATGGATGGTATGTCGGAGTCCTCTATCTCATTAGCATGATTGCGATATATGGCGTTGGATCGACGCAAATTGTTTGTTTCTTGGTTGGAGGCAGAGATCAACCTCTCGATGACGGTGCGAGCGGATGGAGCTGTTGTTTGGGACATAAACAAAGATGAAAAGTGATTAAGAGGGCTAGCTACTCTTTTCGTGGCCACCAAATCCGTCAGAAAGCGACAACCATCGAATATTCTGCCAATCATCTATGGTTGTGACAGGAGTCTCAAATTTCTTTTTGACAAATAGCAGAAACGACGAAAGTAACTGAATGTCTGAGGTGATCAGGTGTTTATCTGCACATGAGGAATTTTTGTGTTTTTGCTTGAAAGCTTAATGTTTCGATAAAACAGCCTATCAGAGAGAGATCTGTGTCTTTAATACGAAACATGGTTATCTCATTGGACAAATGTTTTTTTGATGTGACGAACGTTTTCACAATATAACTCATGATATATCCTATAACCTATTTGTTTTGATTATTTTGATCGTTTTTGATTTAGAGGTCTATTGTGGATCTTGTCATGGCTAAGTGGAATGTTGTACACGAACGCTTGCACCACAACACTGTGTTTGATATTGTCGATCGTGTTGCTATAACCATACATTACCTGACTCATGCCGATGGATATGATCAAAGTGCTGCATTATTTGGAACAAGCAAGACTCAAGCTTATGTATATGTCAACCAAGTCATAATACTTGCTATCTCGAACACGTTGTCCGATTGCCAACAGATGAATGTGAATGGACTCAAGTTTGCGAGGATTTTGAGAGCCTGGCTGGTTTTCCCAATGTCTGTGGTGCGATCGATGGGAGTCTCATTGAAATTAAGCGCTTTGCAGAGTTTGATGGTTGGTATTGTCAAAAGGGATTCCCTGCATTCAACATGCAAGGTGTTGTCGACGCCAAGTTGAGATTTCGTTCTCATTCGTTGCGTTCTGGCTCCCAAAACGATAAATCAGTGTTCAACAACTCGTGGTTTGGCAAGAAATGCCATCGCATAGTCCCTCGTGGTGGTTGCTTCTTGGGTGATGCAGGGTATAAACTGTATTCTCATATTATTACTCCATACCCGATTAATTTGGATATGCCAGACTGTGAATCTCATTTCAACTTGATCCACAGTCGGACTAGAATGGTCGTCGAACAAGCTTTTGGTATGTCAAGCTTGGCTTGCATAATCAGGACTTGCTGCTGGAGTTCCTTCTTGGTCGGAGCTTTGGCTCCTCCTCATCGACGGCCATCCATCTCCACCACAATGTTTGAAAATGAATAATATGCAGCCAATAACCATGCGAAAAGCTATTGACCAATTAGATAACAGTTCTGTATTGGACCTCATATCAGAGAAAATCTACTTGGAACTGATTTGGCGTCAAATTTCACTTTTACTTGAAACTGGCCCTAACAAAGCTAGTAATTACCGTTATGACGGGACTTGGAGCACGCATGCTACATGCTTGATCAACTCTAAAGCGTCCAAACAATATCTCTTTGAGATGCAACTTGATGGAAATGCATAACTTGGTCGCTTGCTGTGCAAACTGTTCATTTGTTGTTCGCGTATTAACTTTTTGGTGATTATATATGATGTATTCTTGTCGCGGATTACGTGGACGTGGTCCAAGAAAATTTGATTTTTGAATTGATTGCTCTGCAACACGAACACTTCTATGGGCCTGGTCGAAATTGCAAAAAGTCGACTTTTTCGTCGTTGACTTTATCAGAAATCGATGGGTCCATCGACTTTTTCACAAAGTAGGTCCTCAACCTACTTTTTTATAAAGTTGACAAAACATCGTGGATTTGGGGTTATATAATTCGACAAAAAGTAGATGACTTTTTTCGGAAAAGTCGATGCCATTTCAGTGGCTGCTATGGACAACAACATGCTTCTAGCCGTGTTGGCGTGTGTCATGGGGGCAGTGGCGGTTATCGGAAGCGATAAACGACGCCATCCAAGCGCACCAGAGCATATTCATTCTATCCGGAACAACACATGGGAAGGTATGCATGTATTCAGCCTCCGTTCACTATGTCTGGGTAGGCGCACAGTTATGTCAAGATGATGGCTGGTATCGTGCGAATTTGCGTGTGTCGCGGCGAACATTTCACTCCATTTGTGACCGCTTGCTTGTTTTGGCTTATACAAAGCACTATCATGTACCTCCCCACACAGCACACGTCAATCATGTATGCCGCGTTGCCATGGCTCTTTCGTACCTTTTGAATGAGGGGAGCTTCGGATGCACCGCTGCTCTGTTTGGTGTGGCTAAATCTACTGTTGTGGCGAGCGTAAACGAAGTTCTGGACATGCTACAGGACTTGTCTCTCGAAACGGTTCATTTCCCTCGCACGTTAGAAGCATGGCGTGTTGTCTCCGACGAGTTCGAGGCGATTTGTGGTTTCCCTGATGTTGCTGGTGCTATTGATGGTTCTCTCTTTCGCATTGAAAGGCCCATTGAGTACGATGGCAGGATCTGCCGAAAAGGATGGGCCGCGATCAATATGCAGGCGACTGTTGACCGTGAAGGCAGGTTTTTGGAGTATTCTTTGCGAGCCGGCTCGTGTAGCGACAAAAATCTATGGTCAATGTCATGTCTTGGAGGCCCTGTGGCTGATCTAATTCCCCAAACAATGCATCTACTTGGTGACGCGGGCTATACTCTGTCGATGAAGCTCATTACTCCTTATCTTATCTACACAGGTATGCCTCGCAGTGAGCGCCGCTTCAATTTCTATCAGTCCAGAACGAGAAACCCTGTGGAATGTGCTTTTGGCCGGCTCAAGGGTCGATGGAGAATTCTCAAGAAGACCATGAACATGAAAACACCGGCCAGCTGTGCAAGGACCATTGTGGCTTGTATAGTTCTTCACAATCTCACACTTGACTTGACTGATGACATTCAACTGAATGGCTGCGTTGATCCCTACTTGCACCTGAACGTTCCCCAATCGATTGACTGTAGCGTCATGTACTCCGATCGATTTGACAAACGAGACGGAATAAAAATTATCTCAAATATATTGTCGTTTGGGTCCAAAACTGGAGTTTTGAGATGTTTCGAAAATGTTTCAATTAACTGACGCATACACTATTTAAGGTTTACGCAAGCATTTTGTCGATCATGACCGTTAAATAGTGTAATTTCAAACGTTTTAAATGTTTGAAAATCATGTTCGAAGCATTCAATTTCATTACATTTGAAGTTTGTATTGCGTCATTTTTGCGTCGAAATGGCTGCGTCGATATTTTCTTTGCAAGATTCCAGTTTTTTTCTAGACACACAATATATAACCATGCTTGTTTATATGAATTAAAATATAGTAGGCTCTAATTTTGAATTTTAAAGAATATATTATTAAATTCTATTTGTCAGATCCTTTCAATCCTTGAAGCGCGAGGAGAATGGCTTGGTTGATCGCTGTCTGGGCTTTGTTGGACTCACTTTGCTCTTCGAGACGTTGGTCAATTTTCGTCAATATGGGCAAAGGCTTTGGTTGCTAGATCCACCATTACTCTGCATTTTGGCGACCTGAATCGTAGCCTCCGCCATGCTGCCCATTCCTTGAACCAGACACTTGCCAAGGGTTTTGTTTTTCTCTTGCTTTATTTGGTGCGAGCCACCAGCAGTGCCTTCGGGCTTTGTTGTTTTCAAGACTTCCATTTTGCTTTCGGAAGTCTCGCGCTCACCACAACTGGCGTCGTTGTCCGACTCGCAACTTTGCTCTTGTTCAAGTCCAGAATCGGCGATATCCACGTGCAACGAGTCAGCGAGGGGGAGGAGATGGAAGCCTGGTTGGGACTTGAGTTGTATGAGAGATTTTGTATTGTTTGTTTCTTTTCCGTACCTGCATGCAATCCAACAGACATTCCCAATATTGGGGGTACTTGATTTTGTCTTCCAAGTTCCCAGTCTCCATCTCTGCAGCTACAAGCGATCGATACTCGGCTTTCAGGGCCGTGAACTTGTTTTTGACTTGTTTGGCGGTAAACTGGGCATTGATATGGACGTTTAAGCGAGCCGAGAGCCAAGCCCACCACGCTGCCTTCTGCTTATTTGTCTGGCAAGCATTGAATTTGGACTTTGCTACTCAACTGTACCGTATCATTCATTAACAGGCTTTGAATACTTTCCATTGTCCAGTCAGCACCAGGCCGTGATGCCTGTTTGCTGTCTCCTTTTGGGTCGGTGGCGCTGTCTTGGACCATTGAATTCACAAATGTTCAGTTTGCACGGATATATTATTCGGAAAAATAGAAAAGTAGACAACGTCGACCACGGCAAATTCACAGCTGATTGTTTTCGAGAGAAAAAGTGGTCAGAAAAAAGTCGACGAGAAAAGCTTCGACCAGGCCCTATTTAAATGTATTACTTGGATAATAATGTTTGAAAATATATTAAATATTGAGGTTGAACGATAGGAGAGGAACTTCGTGTTCACTGTTTGGAGAACTCTTCAAACAAGCACGAAGTCTTTTAGACTCGAGTAATTGCGAAATATTTAGGCTATTTAAGTACTAGTACGTCGCAAGAGAGCCAAAACTAACATCTGGGACCCCCCCTACATCAAGTCGGGCTACCTAAAAAAGTCAACCTTCCCCCAAATCACCAACCCCAATTTTGTCATCTGAAGGCACGGAATACAAAATCAGACTTATTGCCAATCAGACAGTTTGGTGTTACGTATACAGCGCTATAGAGCGCGTCTGTGGCTACATATTAAGCCTACTTGGGGCCCAAGAAGTGAAATAGTCGCTATGTACCGACCTCCCGAAGTCGACCATCGGCGGACTTTGAAAAATTCATTTTTGAGATTTCTATATTTTTGGATTCGTCTTTTGGAGATATATCGATTGCACCGGTTTAAATCATCAAAACAGAAAAAATACGACGTTTAAACATGATTTAAACATGTTCTAAACCTATGCTTTCTCAATAACTTCAATACAATCCAAAATGTGAAGAAAGTTGTTTTTGCGAAAATATGATTCCAGAGTTCAAAATCTTTAAAGCCCATTATTGTGGTTTTACATGTACTAGTAATACAAAACTGGAGTTGTGCGTAATAAATTTTGACGCAAGCAAATTGACGCAACAATTGATGCATACAAATTTCAAGTGAAAAGAAATTGAATGTTTCGAACATGTATTCAAACATTTAAAACGTTTGAAATTACACTATTTAATGTTCATGATCGAGGGCAATTCAAGAAAATGCTTGCGTAAACCTTAAGTCGTGTGAGCGTCGATTAATTGACCTTGGCAGTCGAATGTCCACTGGAAATGCAAGGCGACGCGGATCAAAAGAACGATCGCAGCCGGGTATGTTTTGCATCGAGAGACCATCGCCGTACGGTACGAGTAGGGACACCAAGCTTCACTGCATGATACTGCATACAGTGGTGATTTAGAGTTATCAAGAAGGGAGGTGCCGCGGACAGACCTGGGCAAAAAATATTGAAATAGAATAATATCAATATTTTTGTGAGAAATAATTTATTTTACTGTTTCGTTGTCGGGGAATTATTTATTCAGAAATTTGGGATAATTTCTCATCGACAAGACATTTAGATCTATTGTTCGAAGGAACTCCAAGTGTTCCATGGAGGCTGCTAAAAAGAAAGGCACTACAATCATCGATGCACTCATTCCTCGAGAAGTCCACGACAATGCCTCTTTCCCTTCGGCTTTTGTGAAAATAAAACATTATCCGAATACTCAACTCTCGACTCAATTTCACGAAAAACATTGGTTTCAGCTATTCATTGAATAACTCAAAAAGTCGAAGTCAAATTATCCTGATTGATTCCGGATAAATTTGCCATTATTTTTTACGGTTGGTCAATCTGTCAACGTTTGCGAAGGGCTCTTTTCTAAGTGCAAATTTGCCTTTAACGATCGCCGGCAGTCGATGCTGCCAACGAATGTCGAAGCTCAAATCTTTTTGCATGCGAATGCCAAGCTGTGGTCATTTGACGATGTTCACGATGCTGTCGTAGGAAAACGTAAAAAACAAAGCGTATAAATTCATAAAATAATAAAATAATTTGCATATTTATTTACATAGGGGCATACAAAGAAATAGTTGTCTTTTACGAAACATAAATTTCGGATATGAGGAAATTCACGAAACAAAAGTGTTGCGTAAACCAACAATATGTAAATTGATACTTCCTCCGATCCACAATTGTTGCGCGAATGACATTTCCGATCTGTCCCTCCCGGAATAAAAGGTATACCTCCAAAACATCATATATAACATTTTACAGGTGTAACGTTACAATAAATGTCTAATTTTTTGTTGAATTCACGAATTCATGGAAACCGATAGCGGCAATCGATTCAGGAGGGGGTTTACCTCGAGAACCCTCCTGCCGCGCTCAACAAATATCTATTTCATACTATTACTACGTTCTCGTGATGTCTATTGGCTCTATACCCAACTCGCTTAGTGCCAAAGAAATGTCGTCTTGGCTCGAATCACTCAATGCGATAGTCTCCAAATATTAGGCAAGTTCGTCGATTTCTCGCTGTGCCTCGCTCTCTTTGTCGCACTTCCGGTCCATTTCGTCACCATCATGCAAATCCAACGAGGCCAATGCCTCTGCATAGACATCGGGTGGGCAGAGGACATTTCGAGGCAATTGTCCATGACGCTCTTTTTTCTGTTTGGCCATGTGTGGGATTTTGTACGTGTTGCCTCCCGAATTCTTCGTGGTTTCGACAAAGCAAGATTGCAATGTGAGGAATGTGTGATTGAGTCGTTGGCACGGATAATCTTCAAAGGCTTTCAGTACATTGCTTATGAGTTCGTCAATTGAACGGGACGATTGTCGCTGCTGCACTGACTGAATGGCAGCGAAAAAGCCCAAGTCAAGGATGTTCATATCAGGAGAATTGGGCGGTTGCGGTGCTAACTCAAAATGACAACCGTCAGCCTTGTACTTGTCGAAGCAACGTTGCAATTCGGTGTCAGCGGAGGTGACGTGTGGTCTGGCGTTGTCATGTTGCAAAACAATTCGCTTCGATGACTCAGGCCACACCTTCACGATTGACGGTAGTACTTGATTGATGAGGTAAGAGCGATACACGTCCTTCGTCACATTCACAACGTTTGTCTCCAGAGTTCCAGCTGGTCTGTTGACACTTGACCGTTTTGCCTCAGCGAGCTCTACAAAGGACCAAGTGCCGATTTTCCCGTTGAACCACAAGCCCGTGTCTTCGACAAAGCGTGGACGGGCGACCGCTGTCAAGAACATTACTTTTGTAATGAAACGTTTGCTTTTGCAGCTCCTCTCGGGCTCTTTTTCGCCAAGGACAAGATAGAATTTTCTGTTCTCCTGTGTGAGGTAGAAACACTTTTCGTCCAGGTGGACGTATTCAAGCATTTTGCTCATCTCCATGCTTGGACGGACAAAGCCGAGGGCAAACTTCAAGCGACTGTACTTGTTTGCTGAGGTCAGCTGGGGACGAATGGAGTTAGTGTGTGAGCGGAACATTCCAAGCTTAAGATATCTATGTAGAGAGCCATAGATTATGCCTAGCACAGTCAATATAGAGTAAAGCGTAGACTACCTGTATTCGTTGCAATCGTTCGTAGATTTCCCCTGAGCTCGAGTGGCAAGTCCAACAGTTTCTGTTTGACTTGAGCTGGACTGTGAGCCATCTTGCGTCCGACCCGTCCTTTTTTCCTGTTCTTGACACAGACTCTCATGTTGCCGTCTTGTATCCCTTGACTTTTCGTCCGAGATAAGACGCGACGGATGGACGAGACGTGGCAGTTGTATTTGGCTGCAAGATGGGCTCCCAGCCCTTTTGGTAGCCGCATCATGAAGGCTTGTTTGCTGTGCAAGAGCACCTCCCTCAGGATGCACTCGCGCTCTTCATTTGTTAAATCTCTCTTGCCTGCCGCTATTTTGGAATGACGACGACGGATTTGCACTAATGGAGTGTATGTAAATATTATGAGTGTATGTTTTATATAATAATTTGTATGTAAATCATTGTCAAGAACTGGTGGCTGGTGTTTTTGAGTTTGATGCGAGAAAGACATCAAATTGATCACCTTTTCCCGCTCTATCCAGCCATCCAATGAAAATTCAATATTTACTTCTGGGGAGGGAGAAATCCGATTTTGAAATTATCTTCATAATATTATGACGAGACATGTACACCCTCCTGAAACTCGCGCAATATTTGTGGATCGGAGGAAGTATATTATTAGGATTGTATGAGTATAAAAATAGGACCGGATATATTTGTTTTACGCAACCATTATCCGTAAACGTATCCGAACGCTTCCGGCAACCGTAAATTTTAACTTCGAACGGACAGCTCAAGAAAATATTTAAGTGATACTTTTGGAGTAAAATAAGTATCAAAACAGAGTGTCATCTTAATGACACTTCACTACTACACCATTTGCCGGTTTAGTTCGTTTAACTTGCGATATATTTCGTATCACGTGCAATATATTTCGTATGACTTGCAATATATTTCGTATGACTTGCATTTAATTTCGTGGCCCGCGACGAAAATCGATTTATATTTCGCATGACTTGCATTATATTTCATACCTCTTGCATTTAATTTCGTATTTTTAGCTTATATTTCGTATCACGTGCATTTAATTTCGCAGAGAAGAGAAAAAGGCCATAGAAAAACTAACAAAAAATTGTTATCGAACTCATAAGAAATTGATGGGACACTTCAATCGCCATATAAGTCAATGCGAGTATCAAGCAAGCTCAGCAGTGTTCATATGCGGCTGCCCGTCGCAAATTCATAGTTCAAGCCAACACTGCAACACATGTGAAACTTCATATCTCAATAGGAGATTGAATATATTTTGTATTACTACGAATTTAAATGCACGTGATACGAAATATAAGCTAAAAAATATGAAATTAAATGCAAGAGGTATGAAATATAATGCAAGTCATGCGAAATATAAATCGATTTTCGTCGCGGGCCACGAAATTAATTGCAAGTCATACGAAATATATTGCACGTGATACGAAATATATCGCAAGTTAAACGAACTAAACCGGCAAATGGTGTAGTAGTATCTGTTTTCCATCTCAAGCTAGGGTGATCTCGTGATTTTCAACTGCAAAATCCTTCATGCGCATTTAGCTCATGCATACAAGAAATATGTGAAGTTGAATGTGCATAACGTGAAATTGCATCTGTCTGATGCTACTGTTTACATGGTCAGTAGCACGGCAAGTAGGGAGTGTATCGGATAAGGCGACTTCATGGTCATCAGCAAGTGCATCGCTCTCCTAGATCTGGAGTTTTTTCATGTCATAGATGGAGGTTAATCGATATCGTTTCGAGTTACAGTCGACTGAAATCAATTGCGTTAAGCTAACAAAGGGCCACAGGCTCTTCAAGACCGATCAGGAGTCCATGAATGTCAAATGACACCTCACGCCTCATGAGACCAACAGAGGGTCGTGAAGTTCCATGTCTAGCGCGATGTTGAAAGAATCTCGCATCAAAGGATACCAGTCTGACGTGCTCGAGAGCGCCGTTTTCCTATGAAAAAGTCTCCCGGCAGCCCACTTTGATCAAAAATTTTATTTGAGAGAAAAGAATTTGCAAGCCATTGCAAAAATGAAAGAATGGGTTTTTGGAGTCGTCCAATGCACATGTTCGCAGTTTAGGAAGCGCGGAACAATCCAATACAATTTTTAGGTTATTTTCTGGAATTTGAACTCACTTCAAAATTACACATGGTGGAACGGCCTGCACGTAATGGTGGCCACAGTGAGTCATTCCCAACAACAAAATTGTCTGGAAGTGATGGCTAGTCCCCATTTCCGAATTTCCTACAGACATGGCAGAGAACGTCCAAGTTATCACACGCCGCCTTGACGCGCTACCCACCAACGGTTGCCTCAGCATCTCGCCGCACTACTGGGGACTGCTCCTCAAGACTGGCTTTGGCTGGGCCATGGACTCGATGGACACTTTTATCTTCATCTACTTGGGTCTTGTCAAAGATTGCTGGGCTTCGGATCTTGGTATTGCCAGCGGCAGTCATGAGTCTGGCTTACTCGGTTCGGCTGCATTTGCTGGGTCGTTCTTCGGCTCATTTCTCTTTGGTCAGTTGGCCGACTTGTACGGCCGCAAGAGCATGTTCATGGTAACCTTGGTCGTGTTCATGGTTGGCACACTTCTGTGTGGTATGTCCAACAGCTTTGGAACATTGCTGGTCTTCCGCTTCCTTGCTGGCTTTGGTTTGGGCGGCGAACTGCCCGTTGCATCTGCTCTTGTCCAAGAAATGGTGCCCACGGCAGTGCGAGGTCGCATCATTGTGGTTCTCGAATCATTCTGGGCTATCGGTTGCATGTTGGCGGTGGCTCTTTGCTACGAACTCATCAAAGTCGTCAGCTGGCGAGTTATCTTTTACATTTCGGCTATTCCTGCACTTTACGCAATTGTAATCCGAATTTGCCTTCCAGAGTCGCCCAAGTGGCTAGCATCTGTGGGACGTATGGAAGAAGCTGAGCTCATTGTGCAATCTATCGAGAAGGCTCATGGTGTAGCTAGCAACCCTATCGATGCCGACAAGGAGGTTCAACCACAATCAAGCTTATGGACCAACTTGTCTCAGTGGGAGCGAGTGTCTTTGCTGTTCCAAGGAGAGTTTTTGTCGCGCACGTTGGTTCTTTGGACAGTATGGACGGGCATTTCCTTCACTTATTTCTCCATCTTCATTTGGCTCCCAATCTTGCGCGCAACCGACTACGACATCAATGGCTCGACGTGGCAAATGCTCTTCATTGTCTTCTGGCAGCTTCCTGGCTACCTCAGTGCTGCATTTGCTGTCGAAATCTTTGGCCGTAAGATGACGCTCTTTGTCTACTTGATGGGCTCCTTTGCCTCTGCTCTCGCTTTTGGTTACGTTGAAGGCACGGAGGCGAACCTCTTGATCACTGGTTCTCTCATGTCCTGGTTTATGCTCGGCGCTTGGGGATCGTTGTACGCATACACGCCTGAAAACTATCCGACCAGCATCCGCGCCATGGGCTGTGCTTACCCTGGTGGTGTAAGTCGCGTGGGGGCTATTGCTGGATCGTATATTGTGCCCATCATGTTGGGTGCTGGATGGGGCATCAAGACGATCATGTGGGTTGCTGGTGGTGCTCCTCTCATTTTTATCGCGATTGTCCTCTTGGTATTCGGCTACGAGACCCGCGGACAAGACCTCGAAGCGTGCCCTCGTATTGAATCCATCCTCAAGCAAAAGTTCGAAGTTGCTCCGTTCGAGACTCCCGTTCGCGAGTAAATATCCATTTATTGAGTTGAATTTAGTTTCTTTGTAAGTTGTTTGTATAATCTACCACGGCGCAATGGCTCAGGCGTATTTGTGCCAAAGTCTGGGTTTTCCCGCAACCCCCTGAATTTCACCTCGCTTCCTCACAAACATTTATTTCGTGGTCACCAGCCCACAATAGATATCCTATTACTCATATCCCATCATTGACAAAAGATCTCAAAAGATCTTGCCTTTCTCTTTGATGGAACCGAACCAGTTTGTGTGAAACGCAACAATGTCAATGACAAAAATTCCCAATGAGACATAACGGCAATCACATTGCTTCTAGGTGCACGTCAAGCATGGTTGGACAGATTTCAAAGCAGTGTCGGAAATGGGTGCTGGAGAGGTGAGCGATGTGAATTCACAACTACAGTACATTGTGAAGTGAATGAGGAGCAAGTTGACTTGATGTCAGAAAACGTAAATCGCTGGATTTACACAAGATTATCATGCAATGAGTTGGAAGATGTGCTGAGATTGGGCAGAAATAGTTCATTTGGAAAGGCACCAGCCCGATCACTACATGAAGTCTAGCCAAACTTTCTGCACGCAGCTTGCTGCGCAGTGCTTCTCTGGATCTGTTTGATGGAACGATCCAGAGAAGCACGCATGTAAGGTAAGCGGCTTTTGATTCCGCTAAAGGAACAATGTATTGATTGCGAGTAGAATGGAAGCGCACACTGGCGACTCAACTCCTGTTTGGAGATGTGTGGCGTATCTAATGTAATTAAAAAACAGAAGCAGCACAAACTAAAAATATGTCTTTCAGCTCTGAAGTTAAAGATGGCACAACATTCACCAGTTGATGAGTTTAATGTTGTCCCATCTTTAGCCTCAGAGCTCAGCCGAAGGAGGTTGCCATGCTGGTCAAGACTACCCACTTTTACTGTTCAATATTCGATGCATAGCCTTTGAGCTTAGGCTCTTGCTTCGATCTTTGCTTACTTCCTCCTTGCACATCGATGGGAGATTTTTGTGAATTCTTTGATGTTTGATTGGCTCTCCTTCCAGTAAATCTATGGATTTGCGTTTTCTCTGCGGCTCTCTCCGAAGAAAATTTATTAAATTTCATACAAATATTGTCGTTTGGGTCCAAAACTGGAGTTTTGAGATGTTTCGAAAATGTTTCAATTAATTGACGCATACACTATTTAAGGTTTACGCAAGCATTTTGTCGATCATGACCGTTAAATAGTGTAATTTCAAACGTTTTAAATGTTTGAAAAACATGTTCGAAGCATTCAATTTCATTTCATTTGAAGTTTGTATTGCGTCATTTTTGCGTCAGAATGGCTGCGTCGATATTTTCTTTGCAAGATTCCAGTTTTTTTCTAGAGACACAATATTCATACTGTTTTGAATAATAATGTGAAATAAAAGATTAACTTATCGAAATTGTAAATCATTTGATTTACTCGAGAGTATAATTTCCTCTATAGTGTTGATTTCATTCTAAATTGTGAGAGGGGTCTCAAATGTATCGAGTTTTCAAATCGATCTGCAAATCGATCAGCCAATCAGAATCGAGTATTTACCAAGTTCACGCAAATCACACCTATACACACGTGAATTTTATTTGGCCAATTTACCGTACTTTTCATTTATACTTGACTTCAGTATGATGGAATCGATTTGGAAATGAACTCAATTTTGGTAAAAAAATACAAATTTGGGTGAAGAAGACAATATGATTTACAAAATCTTGATTATGACATCTTGAAGTCGTTTGCTTCTTTTTTCTTGTTCTATATTTTGACTCGATTTTGGGATAACAAAACTTCGTCAATACGGAGTTTTCGCAAACTGTATTATATTATAGATTATATTATAAATATAGTGTTTTGAAGGATCCTTCCAAATCCTATCCTTTGATAATTAAAAATCATAATAAAAGCATTATAGGACGGCGTCTATAATAAAGCAAGTTGACCTGCATAATATTATATCCTTTAAAATTAAACAAATTCTACAGAATGGCTTTAAAGGGTGTTAAATGAGCACCAACCAACTTTCATATTGCAATCTGTCATGGCAGGCGAGGACCGAATGACGCAGCCGAAGACTCCAAATCAAGGAAGACAAGGTTCAATTTCAAGGATGAGCACGACCTTCTCCTCTTGCGCGAAGTACTGGGCGATGACGGCTTGTTCTCGAACAGAGAAAGCCCCATGCGCGACTGTTGGAAGAACATTGCGCTGAGTTTGCAGCTCAATGGCATGGCGGTAACGACTCACAGCTGTCAAGTAAGGCTTCGACTCATCTACCAGAAGTTCATCGATGACGAGCGACAGTCGAAAAAGGCTTCAGGTACTCTTATTTGTTACGTCATGCTAATATTTCTAGGTGTTGATGAAGAAAACAACGAGAAGGTCCAGCTCCTCACGGGGTACCATAGTTTGGTCGAGGAGGCAGCCGCGCTCAAAGAGGAGAAGGCGAACAAGACAAAAAAAGAGGAAGCGGACAGAGAAGGCGGCAAAGCGATCCGAGATGCAGCTCTTGAATCAATCAAGCCGATTCAAAAGAAGACGGATGACAAAATTTTTTGCATCCACACGTACCTCGAAGCAAATCAAAGAATTCGTGAGCGTCAAACCATGGAAGACGAGGCAACCAAGAGACGCAAACTCGATATCGAGGAGAGACAAATCAGCATACAAGAGAAGCAGCTCGAAATCCAGCAGCAAAGCATGGCGCTGATGTCAGCGCTGTTGGCGCAGTTATCAAAGCAATAATAAAAATATTTTTCAAAATAGTTTAGTTTAAACAAGAACAAAATAAATTACCAAAAATAGTTCTTCAATAAATTGAAATGTATAGGATTATTAAACGAGATATTTTATACACAACGATGACAGATTTAGATGACGAAAAACGAAATGTATTTTTAAACAAGTTTTGCATCAAAGCGCCAAATACTCTTCAAGCTCAGGAGGATCGACTCCAAAGAAGAGGCTTGTTGGATTGCCGCCCCGCTCGCATGTCAAGCAGTTCGTCAGAAGCACTCCAGTCAAGTATAGCTTGGCCACTGGAGAGAGAAAGACTTTGAGATTCTTTCTGTAGTCAAGGAAGGCCCAAAAGCGGAGAACGTCGCCAAAGCACCATTCTACTGAGACTCGTACAGAGCTCATTCTGGAGTTGTAGAGAGCTTGCTTGGCAGTTAACTTTGCTGCCTTATAGGGACTGAGGAGCCATGGCCGCTAGGCAGGATCACCGTAGATGTAGTGGCCTTCGGGAACAGCAGCACGCCAGTGTGAGCCCAGGTTACTTTCGCGGAGAAGGGCAACGTCATGTCGACGCCCTTCGATAGGCCCAAACATACTGATGATAAGGCCGTGAGCAATCGTGAGGCTTTGGAACTTGGTGGAGTGCACACGTTTATGACCATTGTAGGCTTGTTGTTGGAAGTACACAGGACGGGCTATTGGGCGAACTGTGCCGTCGACGAAGGCGACACAATCGGTCTCGATTTTGGTCTTGCGAGAGATGGCAAGTTTAGATTCATGAGCAAGCATAGAGAGACAAGCACTATCGAATTCAATCTTAGAACGATATTTATCATAGAAGATGTTGACGGCATGATTAAACACTTTGCAAAGTGAAGGAATACTACGACCAAACATCATCGCCATATCAATCCATCGATTAGGATAGCTCAAACGTCGTAGAACAATCAAAAGCGCCTCATAAGTGCATATTTTGTCTCTGTCGCTGGTAACTAGTACATCAGGCAACCTCATTGACAAAAGCATGCGCGTAATTCCTTGCTTAGAAAATCTAAACAAAGCAAGGCACGTCTGATCGCAAATCGAGTCCATACAGAATCTTTCATCCGGTATCATGAGACGTTCTCTGAGGGACCGATCAAGGAGCAATAGCATTGCTTCATCGTCTCCATCCTCTAGAGCGAGAACCAGCAAGCGAGAATCCATGGCTATCAACTCAAAATGAAATTTGAAACAAAACCTCTGAACCATTGATATTATACTATAATAACATCCAAAGGCTTGTTTTAAGTGCGAAATCGGTTTTTCAGCGGATTACAGATTTGTATTATATTATGCTTTATAGTATAATTAGACTTCATAAAACGAGCTGCGAAAACTCTCTAATGAGTCGTGCGACGGGCTGGCCAATCATAACAACTCTGTCAAAAGTCAATTTCGCCTTGAGGAGATGGTGGAGCTGGAAACGGAGCCGATTCTTGGACAAGAAGTTCCCCGCCGGCCGTCGAACGCCGCGGAGTTTGAGTTCGTCGAGCATGTTGGTGTGAAAGAGTGGGTGGAGCTTGAAAACTTGGCCATCGCTCGTGGCGAAGTGGATGTGCCCGACGAAGACACAGAGCACAGTGTCTGTGGATACAAGTTCAAGTTTAGCTGGCGAACGCTTTGGGCGTATGCAGGTCCTGGCTGGCTCATGAGTATCGCATTTGTTGATCCAGGCAACCTTGAATCCGATTTACAAGCTGGTGCGTATGGTGGCTACCAGCTTATATGGGTTTTACTCTTTGCGACGATCATGGGGTTCTTCCTCCAAGTTCTCTCGGCTCGCCTAGGTGTCGTGACCGGAAAGAACTTGGCTGAAATGTGTCATCTTATGTATCCTCGATGGACGTCCTACGTTCTTTGGTTCATGGCTGAAGTCGCCATCGTTGGTAGCGACGTTCAAGAAGTGTTGGGATCAGCCATTGCCCTCCAGATTCTCTTCAAACTCCCCCTATGGGTAGGCTGCCTTATCACAGCAGTTGACACGTTTGTAGCAGCATATTTCCAAAGTTTTACTCTTTCTTTTCGTAGATTCACGTTTCTCTTGCTTCATCAATTTGGCATTCGCAAGCTAGAGGCGCTATTCATGACTCTCGTCGCCATCATGCTTATTTGTTTTTGCACAAATGCGATTCAAGGAGGCACCGACTCTAATGAAGTGGTACGTGATAGAGATCTCCGTCGCGCCTAATATTGTCCTAGTTGCGCGGCTTCGTACCCTCTGTACCTTCCAGCTATGCCACAACGCAGGCTGTTGGAATTTTGGGAGCCGTGATCATGCCGTACAATTTATTTTTGCACTCAGGATTGGTGCAATCGCGAGCATTTGATCGCCACGACGATCGAAAAGTGGCCCAGGCCAATAAATATTTCGCCATTGAAGGTGCGATCGCCTTAGCTGTCTCCTTCCTTATCAACATGGCTGTACGGTCAACTAACTTGAGCTCCCTTACTTACGATATTTAGGTTGTCTGCGTCTTTGCCAAGAGCTTCTTTTCGCTTGACTGTTTGCCATCTTTCTTTCAAGATGGCGTCAACACGGCCTGTCTCCCTTCTGGTTCCACAGGAGGAAAGGCGTATGGCACATGCAAACTCGCAAACAGTCCGGCGCTCGTACGCATCGATCCTTCGACCAACTTCAGAATTTTATGGTCTAGGGATCATGCCAAGAAATTGGGCTGTCGGGTGCTGGCATTGCGCTGAGTGGAGTCTTGAATCAATACTCTGAAACTATTTGGGCTATCGGCCTTCTTGCAGCTGGCCAGAGCTCGACCATGGCAGGCACATACGCTGGTCAATTTGTCATGGAAGGATTTCTCAACATTCGTTTGCCGCCTTGGAAACGAGTGGCTCTCACCCGAGCTGTTGCCCTTCTTCCAGCTCTATCCGTTGCGATTTGGTCAGACGCGGACTCGAGGTATTCCTCCAGTCTGCTGGCATCATTTCACTCTTGTTTAGTGACAGCGACTCCATGAATGAGTTTCTCAATGTCCTGCAGTCAGTCCAACTCCCTTTTGCTCTCATTCCCATTCTCCATTTCACGAGCAATCCTGTGCTGATGGGCCCTTTTGCCAATGGCTTCAAAATGCGATGTGTTGGCTGGATCGTGACGACGCTTGTTTGCTTTGTCAACATTTACCTTGTCATCGAGAAGGTCAACCTTGGGGATCTTTCATCCTTGGGCCAAGTTGTGGCGGTGGTGACAGGTCTAGCTTACTTTGCCTTCCTGGGCTACCTCGTCGCTTTAGAATTAATTCGTTTGTTAGCTGAAAAGTAATAAATACTGGTTGATACGATTCATAGCTTCGGTAGAGACTGCGTTCGAGGAGAGAGAGTCGATAGACCTTGATATTTTCCACCTTGGTTTGGCACAGGCTCTTTCGACTTCTCCATGAGAACTTGAACGAGGTTGACGCCGTAAATATCCTTCAGGGGATCTAAGAGAAGCATAAATTCATTCAGGACTGACGAGCGAGACCTGGCTTGGTTACACTCTTGGGCTTTTTAATCTTGGCTGGCTTTGGCATTTGTGGCTTATAGACCAAGCTCGATGCGTCTTTGTTGTCCGAGATATCCACCGTGACGATGGATTTGCCTGCTTCATCCGTTGCCTCGACACGTCCTTCGTGCACATTGACAATACAGCCGAATTCTTCCAGACCAGCAGCAAGCTGACGCACTCCTTGGGGAGATATGTAGTTCTCCTGGAGGTTCACCATAGACACCATCATTGGCTTCAACATCTGCAATAAATATTTCACTCCTTGGTCCGTGATGCGATTCGATCCAAAGTCGAGCTTGTCGAGTGCTCTATCCAACCCTTGGACAAAGCGCACGAGAATCGGGAGGTCAGCGTCAGACAGCCAACATGACGTCAATGTTCCCTTCGGTTGACTGTCTTGATAGCAGTGCCGCAGAAGCTGAGACTTTCCTACGTGAACGTATCAAACCACAGCATTGACGTCGAGTTGCCTTGCTGCTCTCTTTTGTACTCGTATTCAAGCTGCTGGAGCTGCTGCTGCACAGCTTCTTTGGCCTCTTTGAGCTTTTTGTGCTTTGCGTAGAGCCCTGCCAGCATTTCGTTGGATTGCGCTTGGAATTGTGAAAGTTGGCCATGCGCAATCTAATCAACCGAGTTACTTCACTAACCGCAGTGAGTACCGTCAGCTCCATCTCGACTCCAACGCGACGCTTCGTCTCGTTGTTTGCTTCAGCCACCAATCCATGAATTCGTGTCTCCAGCTCTTGAATCTTCTCCTCGAGCTTCTCGACTTCCTCTTTCGCTAGCTTTTTCTTATCTTCGCGCTGTTCCATCTCCATCTTCTGAGCTTTCACGAACCTCTCCATTTCCTTGAGCTGTTCCTGAAGAGAAGATCGTTCCACGTCAAACTTTTTTGCCTCAGTCTTGTGCGTTCGCTGGAGCTGGCTGTGCTCGATTTTCAGCCCTTCAAAGGCAGAGCTCATGTCTTCTTTCCATCGCTTAGCCTCCATGTAGAGTCTGTCAAGGTCCTTCATGCGCTCCTGCGTCGCTTGCAGTTCCTCCTCGAGGATTTCTTTCCTACTCTGACTAGAATGCAGCAGAGACTCGGTTTCCTAGTCCGTCATCAGCATGAGTGCTATGCCCACTGGACGTACGTGCAGCTTAAGTGTGAGCTCATATTGCTTGCTTCTTCTTTGGACGAGCTCATCTTGGATCGCTTCGACTTCCAACCTTGCCTTGGCGCGTACACTGGCCAGCTCGTCTCGCATCCTCTCGCGTTCTTTCTGGAGCTTCTCCAGCGAAGTCGCGAGAGTTTGCGATTGTCTCTCGAGTGATTTTGTCTTTAACTCCACGTCGATTTCGATGACAGCAGCGTCCGAGCGGATTTGTGACGTTTGTTCATTCACATGGACCAAGTCCTGCGTGAGTGAATCCACTTTAGCTCGCAGGGCTTCATTCTAGCCACAACGTGAGGGTGCTCTAGTGGGGGCATTCTCACTTTCGCTTCTTCTGCTTGTAGGCACTGCAATAGCTGTGTGTTTTGCTTGGTGCTGAGCTCCATCGCAAGCTCTTGTCCGTCAGCTCGCTTGACAGCTGCTTCTAGCTTTTCAACATGCCTCTCGAGCTTGTCTATTCTCTTGGCACTGCGGTACAATTCCATATCCTTGGACGTCAGCGTTCTTTGCAAGTTTTCCATCTACACCACTTGCTATGTGGATTTGATCGAGACGGAAAGACTACCTCCGCCTCGAGGGCGTCTAGTTGTGCTCGCAATGTGTCGTTGGCAGTCGTGACCAAGCTCAGCTCCTTGGACTTGGCTTGCAAGGCGTCATCCCTCAAGGAAATGAGCTGCTTCTCCGAAAAGTCTCGAGCAGAGAGGCATGCGTCCGCCATCTTTGGCACATTATCAGCTTTTGTTTGCAACGCCTTCTCCTGGCGATGGATGATGACATTGAGTCGGTCAATTTCAGTTCGTAGCCCGTCGATTTGAGTGGCCAGAGTCCGACTCTCGGCTGATTTCTTCTCGCATTCCTGCACAAGTCATGAGAAAGACGGTAGAAAGGGCAGTCGTACTGCTTCTTTAGCTTCGTACGTTGCACGCATTTCCTCGAATTCTGCGTCGGCACTCTTGAGCTGGCTCTCCACTTCGGCTAGCGTATTCTGGAGAACTTCTAGCTGACTGTTGAGCCCTTGATTGGTTTTCCTCTGCACGGTTCAATCATCAGAGAGCTACGATTCGATCCATACTTGCTCTAAACTTTCGTTCTCGAGGTCGACAACATGTTGAGTAAGGTCTTGAAGTTTGATATCTTTTTGCGCAATCGAGCTCGTCGCACGGGATAGCTCCTCCTCCAGTGTAGCGACTTGCAATTGATAGGCTTTTGCAGTCTCATTGAGAAGCACAATCATACGCTCCTCGTCGTCACGCGCTTCCCCGTTCTCCATCGCCCTTACAACAGCAACGTCGGTTTCAGACGTAACGGTCGGTTACATGATCAGCCGCAATCGACTCGAGTTGCTCCAGTGAAACGCTCGTCCAGCATGGGCTATTCAGTCGTTCTACATGTTGCCCCACGGCGCGATTTGTCCTCGTGTCAACAAACTCGCAACAGAATTTACGTCCGACGGGCGTGTAACACCACTGGTCCTGATTACGAACGTCGATTCGACACACGGCTTGATCCAGAGCTTCTTGACAAAACGATCGTCTCAGAGGCAGTTGAAGGAACAACTAAACCCGCCGTAACGATTCCCTTGGCCTGGGAGTGAAACCAAGGTCTGGTGCATCGGTTGGCGTTGTTTGGATGGTTCCAATGGACGAATTGGTGGCGACTGGATTCTATCTAACCAAATCGATGGCCAGAGTGGACACAACAGCGTAGAGAAGCAGCGGCAGCCGAGGCTGTAATCGTCCTTGTCTCTTCTTGACAAACGCGAGCAGGAGAGCATGGGAGCGCCGAGTTTCACCACCCACGGAACCAACGATCCAGCTGGTCGCTGTGCATATCGGGCATCCATGTGTACGTCGCAGGCGATGGCATGCAGTCCATCCACTTGGTATGGGACGAATGTCGACAGCGCGGGTGGGAATGGACTGTTCTTTAGCGCCGACCATGTATGCGCCGTGGCCATTCTTTCGTGGTCGATGTCAATCTTTGGAGGAATTTCCAACCTCGTCCGATGGCGACATCGTCACGTCATCGCGGCTGTCAATCTGGTCCAAAGCTCTAGACGAATGTTCATGATGTCCCGTCACAATCGCCCAACGCCTGTCTGATGACCTGGGTTTTCCTCTCTCTCAGTGGAACGACTGTCGGCTTTCCCATTTCAAGAGTGTTCCCCGGTGCAGCTGACCGAGGTTGCACACGCTGATCATGGTCAAGACAATGATATTCTTGCGCGTGGCCTCTGTCATTGTGGGATTTGCACACGATGACGATCGCGACTGCATCAGGAATTGCGCTCGTCTCGCAGCGACTGGATGATCTCCAGCCCAAGGGCGGATGCGGCGGCATCTCTGCTTACTACCTCAAACTGCTCCATGCAGCTGGTATTGGCTGGGCCATGGACTCCATGGACACGTTCCTCTTCACATACTGCATGCCCAAGATCAAAGCCGATTTCAAAGCCAACTACAACCGAACGATCACAGCCAGCGAGTCGGGATTGCTCGGTTCGTCCGTCTTTGCAGGCGCCTTTGTCGGCGCATTCATGTTTGGCTACCTTGCGGATGCTTTCGGTCGTCGCACCATTTTCCTTTGGACCATGATTG
This sequence comes from Aphanomyces cochlioides, assembly GCA_019828595.1. Lineage (NCBI taxonomy): Eukaryota > Oomycota > Saprolegniomycetes > Saprolegniales > Verrucalvaceae > Aphanomyces > Aphanomyces cochlioides. The sequence continues at coordinate 1,482,940 of JAHQRK010000021.1, read as the reverse complement.
TCTTCCTCGTTGGCATGATCCTTGTCGCCGTCTCCGACAGCTTTGGCATGCTCCTCACGTTTCGCTTCGTCACGGGCATTGGTCTCGGTGGTGAACTCCCCGTTGCGTCGACGTTGGTGCAAGAACTCTCGCCCAAGGCCATTCGTGGCCGCATGATTGTGATCTTGGATGGGTTCTGGCCGCTTGGTTGCATGGCTGCCGTCCTCTTTGCCAACGAACTGACCAAGAGCTTGACGTGGCGCCAAGTCTTCTTTGTCTCGATCGCTCCCGTGCTCTGCGCGATTGCTCTCCGCTGCTACATCCCCGAGTCCCCCAAGTGGCTGGCAAGTGTCGGTCAGATTGGCAAAGCCAACTCGGTCGTGCAGAGCATTGAGATTGCACACGGCGTCTATTCCTACACGGCCAAGCCCGACGTGCACGAGAACGACCCGACGGCCAACGTCTTCTCGTACGGCCACCTCCACTTGGGCCAGCGCATTGCTCTGCTCTTCCGCGGCGAGTACTTTAAGCGCACGTTGGTGCTCTGGACCGTTTGGTTCGGCATTGCCTTTGCGTACTATGCGATCTACGTCTGGCTGCCTCAGATCGTCGCGAGCAAGGATGCATTCAACATCAACGGCTCCACGTCGTCTCTCCTTGTGATCCTCTTCTTCCAAATCCCTGGGTACTTTTCCGCCGCGTTTGTTGTCGAGCGCATCGGCCGCAAGCTCACGTTGGTGCTCTTCCTGCTCTGCGCTTTTGCCTCTGCTTTGGCCTTTGGTTACGTCGCGCCGACTCAAGTCAACCTCATGGTCTCCGGCTCGTGCATGTCGTTCTTCATGCTCGGGGCGTACGGCGCCCTCTACGCCTACACCCCTGAGAACTACCCGACCAACATCCGAGCCATGGGGGCGGCGTACCCATCCGGGTTCAGCCGCATTGCCGCCATCGCCGGCACGTACGTGCTTCCAATTCTCCACGAGGCAGGCTGGAGCCAGCAAGAGATCATGTGGCTCAACGGAGCGATCCTCATGTTTTGCTCGATCATCCTCTTCGTCTTTGGGTACGAAACCCGCGGGAAAGACATCGACGACGTCCTGGGCATGGACGACGCGGCCATGTTGGAAGACGACGGCGAACTCTTTAGCCCCGACGTGCTCGAGTAAACAAAGACACGAGTTCGTACAGTAGTTGAATAGGTTTTTCATGTAACGAGTCGACGTTTGTTCCGTGTTGTGTGGCTGTAATGCGTCGACGTGGACATCTTTGGCTTGATTGTTTCTCTCTTGCTCCGATCGACGATCCAAGAGATGGAAGCTGCAGCTCGTGTGAATCTGACTAGATTCGTGAGCATTTGTAGCTTGGTTGCCGTACGTGCTGCACAGGCCTTGCAGTCGATCTGGCTGTAGACATGAACAGTGTGTGCGTTTCCAACGAGATAAAGAGTGCACTGTATGAAGGTTTCGCCTCTGGCGTAAGTGATCAGCGGGATTCCACACGTGACGTTCTGTTCGGGGCTGTCTGCGAGAGAAGTTCAAGAAATGGACTGCGAGTATGTCAGCCGGCATCGTCGCACTCGATTCTGTCTACCTGTCCGAGGTCGTGAAATGTCACTGTAGCAACGCTGCGCAGTGTTTCCACGCCAGCCTTGGCGATAGCTTGGATAGATAGTCTGGCGCTGAGATGGTTCATCCAGGAGAGACTCATCGACGACGTGAGCAACAAGCCATCGATGAGTCATTTGGTGTTGCTACCATCTGCCGCTCCTGTTCAATGATTCGGCATGTTCTTGTCCGATTTGACAAAATGGAAGGGAAGAAGACCAATCGGGAGATGGATGCGTCATTTGTCTATGCCGGGACTTCCACCAGTACACAACTTGCCTTCTCGTGCACAGACTGAGTCATGACAGGTGTCAAGGATATCACTCGCCGCCTTGATGCGCTGCCGACCACGGGATTCCTCGGCATCAGTTCCTACTACTGGGGACTCTTGCTCAAGACTGGTGTCGGCTGGGCCATGGACTCCATGGACACTTTCCTCTTCACGTACCTCGGTTCATCGAAAGCTGGTGAAGGCGGTTGGATCAAAGCTCTCAAGCCAACGTCGCATGAACAAGGTCTTTTGGCTTCTGCGGCCTTTGCCGGTTCGCTCGTCGGTTCGTTCCTCTTTGGTCAGCTTGCCGATTTGTACGGCCGCAAGACCATGTTCATGGTCACGCTCTTGATCTTCATGATCGGTACGCTTCTCTGCGGTGCGGCCAACAACTTTGGCACGATGTTGACCTTCCGTTTCTTGGCTGGTTTTGGTTTGGGTGGTGAATTGCCCGTCGCGTCGGCGCTCGTCCAAGAAATGGTGCCTAGCGCTGTCCGTGGTCGCATGATTGTCATTTTGGAATCGTTCTGGTCGATTGGTTGCATGATTGCCGTCCTCTTGTCGTACGAATTGCTCAAGCATGTGAGCTGGCGCACCGTCTTCTACCTCTCGGCCATCCCTGCCTTGTGGGCTGCTGTCATCCGCTTCTGGGTGCCCGAATCGCCCAAGTGGCTCGCCCATGTCGGCCGTGTCGGTGAAGCCGAAGCCATCGTTGAAACAATTGAAGCCAAGCACGGCGTGACCAACAAGAAGTCGGACGAGATCGACGGTGAAGGTGCCGACCCTCTTGGCTGGACTGCTCTTAAGCCTTGGGACCGCATTGCCATCCTCTTCCGTGGTGAATTCCTTCCCCGTACTATTGTCTTGTGGATCGTCTGGATCGGCATTGCCTTCTCGTACTACGCCATCTACATTTGGTTGCCTGTCATCCGCAGCAAGGAAAAGGGCGGACACAACATCAACGGCTCGACTTGGGAAATGTTCTTCATCGTCTTCTGGCAGCTTCCTGGCTACATCTCGGCGTCCTACTTGGTCGAAATCATCGGTCGCAAGATCACGTTGGTCATTTACCTCTTCTGCGCCTTCGGCTCTGCTTTGGCTTTTGGTTATGTGGACAACTCCCAGTGGAACTTGCTCATCTCTGGCGCTTTCATGTCCTTCTTCATGTTGGGTGCATGGGGTTCCTTGTATGCGTACACTCCTGAAAACTACCCCACGGGTATTCGTGCCACGGGTTGCTCCTGCCCCAGCGGTTTCTCCCGCATTGGTTCGATTGCTGGCCCATACGTGATGCCTCTCATGATTGACGCTGGCTGGTCAAGCAAGAAGATCATGTGGGTGGCCGGTGGTGCTCCTCTTCTCTTCATTACTGTCGTGCTCTTGGTCTTTGGATTTGAAAGCCGTGGCCAAGACTTGGAATCTGTGCCCAAGATTGAAGCTTACTTGAAGAACAAGGCCGGCGTCGTCGAGCTCGTCACGCCCGCCGTCGACAAGGCCGACGTTGTCTACGAGAAGCAGAAGTAGATATTTTAATGACTCAACAGTGACTCATCGTATGACTCATGGCCTTGGGCAGTGGATGATTGGTGAAAAAGCCGCCAGACTGTCGGACATGGACGAGATGGGAAGGAGATGCCAAGAACTTGCCCACGAAGAGATCATGGAGCGAGCCAGCGCTGTTCGCAGGCACTATTCGAATTGAGAAAACGATGGCAGCTAACGTCCAAGCGATTACACGCCGCCTGGACGCGCTTCCGACGATCGGGTGTCTCAATATTTCGCCGTACTACTGGGGTATGCTCTTCAAGACGGGCTTTGGCTGGGCGATGGACTCGATGGACACGTTTATCTTCATCTACTTGGGTCTTGTCAAAGATGGCTGGGCTTCTGACCTTGGCATTCCCAGCGGCAGCCACGAATCTGGGCTGCTTGGCTCAGCGGCGTTTGCTGGCTCCCTCTTTGGCTCGTTCCTCTTTGGTCAGCTGGCAGATCTGTACGGCCGCAAGAGCATGTTCATGGCCACGTTGGTCATCTTCATGGTCGGCACTCTTCTCTGTGGCACATCCAAGAGCTTTGGCGCTCTGTTCATTTTCCGATTCTTGACTGGCTTTGGCTTGGGTGGCGAACTTCCCGTCGCGTCCGTTCTCGTGCAAGAAATGGCCCCCACACCAGTCCGTGGCCGCATCATTGTGGTTCTTGAGTCCTTCTGGGCCATTGGATGCATGCTAGCTGTGATTCTCTGCAATGAGCTCATCAAGTACGTCAGCTGGCGAGTTATTTTCTACATTTCAGCCATTCCTGCGCTTTATGCAATCGTCATCCGACTTTGCCTCCCCGAGTCGCCCAAGTGGCTAGCGTCTGTGGGTCGCATGCCCGAAGCCGAGGCGATTGTTCAATCAATTGAGTTGGCCCATGGTGTCGCTAGTCATCCGATTGAGGGTGAGAAGGACACAACGCCGCTTGCGAGTATGTGGACCAACTTGAGCCAATGCGAGCGAGTGGCTCTACTCTTCCAAGGGGAGTCTCTCTCGCGCACGATTGTGCTTTGGACAGTGTGGACAGGCATTTCCTTCACGTACTTCTCTATCTTCACGTGGCTCCCAATCTTGCGCGCTAGCGACTACGACATCAATGGCTCGACGTGGCAAATGCTCTTGATTGTCTTCTGGCAGCTTCCTGGCTACCTCAGTGCTGCATTTGCTGTCGAAATCTTTGGCCGCAAGATGACGCTATTTGTCTACTTGATGGGTTCCTTTGGTGCTGCAATGGCTTTTGGCTACGTCGAAGGCACGGAAGCGAACCTCTTGATCACTGGTTCTCTCATGTCCTGGTTTATGCTCGGCGCTTGGGGATCGTTGTACGCGTACACGCCTGAAAACTATCCGACCAACATCCGTGCCATGGGCTGTGCCTACCCTGGTGGTGTGAGTCGCGTGGGGGCTATTGCTGGATCGTACATCGTGCCTATCATGTTGGGTGCTGGATGGGGCATCAAGACGATCATGTGGGTTGCTGGTGGCGGCCCTCTTATCTTCATTGCCATTGTCCTCTTGGTATTCGGCTACGAGACCCGCGGGAAGGATCTCGAGGCGTGCCCCCGCGTCGAAGCCATCGTCAAGCAAAAAGCCGGCTTGGAGGAGATTGTCGTGGAGACGCCAGGGTTCGACTAGGGCGAGTGAATATATTACATGCGTGGCAAATGTTTATATCATGAATTCTTCAGAGTCCCATGTCGCTCTTCGCTGCGAGCCATCCATATTGAATCCGATGGCTCCCACGAATCTTCGACACAATCGAACGACAAATGTCGTATTTTCGTGAATATCCAACCAATCAACTTTGTCTTGGAGATCTTGAAAGGTGTCGAGTAGTTCACTTGGCGATCCTTCAGCGGACTTTGTCAAGTCATCGAGCCCTGTAAGCACACTTGATAGCACAGATTGAGTCGCCGCTTCTAAAGAATGCTAGAGAATATCACATCCCAATCTCGCCTATTTCTCATCACACGACGTACATTTCGCGGCGTGATTACATCCCCTTCCAGGATGAAAATTGCAGCGTAAACCCACTAAACTCTTCAAATTGTAATAAGCTGGACACTCGAAAATGACGATGAAAACAAAGGCCATGGAGCCTCAGCTGGGGGTAAAACGAGCTTGGCGAGGCACATTTAAGGTGCGAGATCGTGCTGAGCCATGATACGTGACTAATGCGCTACGGTAGAGTGAGATATTGGTATTAATATGCTGGGCTGACGATGACACGAGGCAAAGGGAAACCATCTCTTTTGTTCTGTGTCAGTATAACCCCTGCACCCCCAAACCCCACCCCGCATCCAACCATGTGGTGAGATATTTATTGACAGAATTCCTGCGCAATGTGATTGGTGGAAAAATATTTCCCAAAATTTGACATGAAATAAAATAGAAAAATCAATTTCAATTACTTTTTCCAGTGAATATTATTTAAAAATTGTTGTTGCGACCGGTTACGTAATCGAGGAATCGCCGTGAGAGATGGTGATGAGCCTCGATCGCGACAAGTCGGCGAGTCGTCGAAGAGCGACGATTGCGCCCCTTGTCGAGGAAACCAATGCCACAGTGAGGAAGAACGACTCGTCTTTGACCAGGCCCGTCCAGTCGTACATTTACAAGGCGTACCTGACTCTGCATCTCTCAATCAACGACACATCGTATCGAACGTTGTGTTGGCTGCAGAGCGATGGATCTCTCACGTGGCACACCTCGGATGGCACGATTGCAACGATTGTATGCATGGCTGCATCGCTGGACGAGTCAGATTTCCTCGGTGAGCGATTCTTCGTCGAAACGATCAAGGGAGAGCGATGGACGTGTTACACCAAGTCGAAAACCGAACGAGATGCATGGATGCACGCGTTGCAAGCTGCTTTTGCCTCAGCCAACGACGATACTTCACTGGCGTCTCATCTTGCTGAAGAGGTCGATTTCCATACATGCTATGAAGCTGCTCATGTGCAATTGGAAGCATGGACGAACATGGTCGAGCAATTGAGTCAAACTCCATACGGCATATGGAAGGAAACGCGCCATTGGCGGCTCTTTCGTTCGGCAGAGCGTCAACCAGTGCTCAAACTGCAAAAGAAGATGCTGATGACCACTGAAGTCGATACTTTCTCTCTTGTCCTTGGTTTGTACGTTTATGTGAAGAACCCCATGATGATTGTGACGCTTCTTGCTCAATTGTCGGTCCATGCTGACGTCCGTATCGTGGATGTAGAGCTTTACTGGCCACAAATCCTCCACTGGGGCATCATCTACTGGAGCGGCTGTCAGTCTGTCAACATGCAGCTCTTCTATCTTCACTTCCTCTCTGGGGTTTGCCGCCGTTCCACTCAACTAGCCATTAAGACTGCTTGGGAATGCGAAGCTGCACGAGTCGATGCCGCTAGAGCCAAAGATAACTCCCGCTTTGCTGCCATCGTGCTTATCGAAGTCTACGCTTGTCAGCTCAGTCTCAGTGCTGTCGCAACAGCCAAGATGGCCGAGACGTGCTATGGTCCTCAGCTCACACGTGCACATCACCAGCAGCTCCAATCTCTCTTCAATGCATCGCAAGTGCTACTTGGTTCGTCACAGTCAGGTCTATTTGGCGAATGGCTCGCTGCGACGACGTCGTCAGAGATCGATCGCGTTCAGAGCCGCATGCGAGCCGAATATTCAAGTGGCGCGTTCTACTTGGATCCATTGCCCACGTCCACGCCTTCCTCCTCCTCGTCGATTGTTTCGTCGGCGGCAAGTCTCCGTGGCCAAATGATCACTGAAGTCGACGCCGACGAGATGGAAGCCCTCTTGAGGGAATTTGCCATGGCCGACAGCGTTCCAGAGGTAGAAGATCCACTCGTTGTTTTCGAAGACACAATGCATCTCGTCCATTCCTTGGTAGTCGCGAGCCAAAACTTCAAACGACTAATCGACGATCCTCGAGATCGCAAAAAACATCTCCCGGTCGTCCTGGCGCGGCTGCGGGAGACCATGCCAGCCAAAGCCGTGCTTCCCCTCGACACTCCAGTGCGAGTTCTAGATGTTCTCCTGGACGAAGGCACTGTCTTCTCGACCAAAGCACGAGCACCGACGATGGTTTGGTTTGAAGGCGTCTCGCTGCCGCCAATGATGACTTTACGCCCTGCACCACTCAATCCCGTCGTCTACTTTGCGGATCAACTGCTGCAGGACGTACTGGACGTCGCAGTGTCTTCATCGTCAGGCCCTTCGCGAGAACCAACGATGGTCGAGACGCATCTCTCGCTCTTGGATGCGTCATTCGACGACATTGCAAACGTCTCAACACCGCATCATGTGGAGAGCTTCCTCGACAAGAAAGACAGGATACGTGCCGCGCGGTCTCGCAACAAAGAGCTCGTACGATCGCCTGACTCCCGAGTTGTTTCCTGAAAGACTTGTAGGTTGCTGGATGGGACGTCGTCCCTGTGATAGCCAAGAGCTTCGACGACATGCGCCAAGAAGTATTTGTGATGCAGCTCATGCACCTCTTTGACGGAATCTTTCAGCAAGAAGGCATGGGCAGTGGCGATCAACTCTGGCTCCGCCCTTACTCGTATTCCCTTCGTCTTCTCGACTTGTGCTTGACTGAGGTTGTAGCATCATGTGCTGTGGTGAAGACTGCGGTCTCATGGAGGTCCTGATCGATTCCATGTCTATTTCTGACGCCAAGAAGCACTTTCTAAGCTCTACTGGCGGACCAACTGCCACACTGATGGACATCTTTACCAAGCGCTATGGCACACCCGACACACCGCACTTTCAGGTCTTGTCAGCGTCGTGAGGCGACACCTGTAAAGGAATTGATTGTAGGTCGCGAGGAAAAACTTCATCCGAAGCATGGCGGCGTACAGTCTCTTCTGCTATGTCCTCCAGGTAAGACTACGTGTCTGCTCGTCCTGAGGTATGGTGGTCTGGCAGATCAAAGACCGACATAATGGCAACCTGATGCTCCACGCCGACGGCTATGTCATGCACATTGACTTCGGCTTTTGCTTTGGCACGGCGCCGGGCGGTTCCTTCTCGATTGAACGTGCGCCGTTCAAACTCACAGATGAAATGATTCAAGTTATGGGCCCAACCGGTATGACGGCATTCCAAGGCCTCCTGGCTGACGGCCTTGTTGCGCTCCATCGACACGCGACGCGGGTAAGTTCCTTTGCCGTTGCAAGTCTTGACACTGACACAGCTCCTCGCGCTGGTTCGAGTGACTGCGCTCGAGTCACCATTTCCATGCTTTGCAGGGGATACTGGGTACGATGCGTGCCGTCGCATGAAGGACAGACTGTGCGTGGACGCGTCAGATGAAGGATGGGTTCGCCAGCATGCAATCACACTTGTCGCTCGAAGCGCCGGCAGTGTCCGCACTAAATTGTACGTAAAACTCATCGATTGCTCATCATCATGCCTTGGCTAGATATGACACATTCCAGTACCGCACGAATGGGTACTTGAGCTAATCCCTTCTCTGCTTCTTCTTTTTCTCCTTCTTTTCCTTCTTCTTCTTTGCCTTCTTGTCCTTCTTGTCCTTCTTGTCCTTTTTGGACTTTTTCTTTTTCTCTGAAGACCGTTTTCGCTTCTTGGATGCTTCGTCGTCATCATCGTCGCTGTCGTCGCTGCTACCACTGTCGCTATCGTCGTCTGAAGACTATTTAGTAAACAAAGGCGTTATACAAGCATAGGCAAGGAAAGTTTTACCTCTTTCTTGTGCATTTCAAAATTGCGGCATTGGAACGTAAGATGTCCCATCATGCCGCACTTTTTGCATGCTCCACGGGCCACGTTCTACTGTCGCCATCAGACGAATCCGTGATAAATAACTTACTCCCCGATTCGACTGTGTGACCATCGCAAGGATATCCTTAGCTTTCTCTCTTGATGCAGCAGCAGCTTTCTCTTTCTCTTGGCGATCAGCTTCTTGTGCGTATGGGTCATATCCAATTGTCTTGGTCCAAATGCCCGTCATTTTAAGAACTGCGCTGCTGTGGACAATATTGTTGGCTGGGAGGAGCGGATTGAGCCCTTTGCGGGAGTCTCGGGTCGTTTCATAGTCGTCGTACCGATGATCCATCCTCGACGCTTGTTGTCCGCAGTTGAAATTCCACTTGCTGGGAAAAGAAATTAGAAAAATAAATTGAAAATAAAATTAAAAATGGGTCCCACAACTCGTTGCACATAGTGAGATACATATATTTGACAGGCATTTGCAATTTTTTTTGTTTTTTAAAGATATTTCAAATTCATTCGCTACTTGAAGTATGCAATAATTTTAAAAAAGAATAGTCAACTGTAATTCTCAAATCAAGTAATAATTGATTCTTGATATTTAAAATTTTATAGCCATTCCTGAAAGCAAATTGATTGGTCGAATTTTTACTATATCTAGGTTTTATTGGATATAATTGTAAAATTTTGACCAATTACTCAAAAATCACTTTGAACTCGAGCTGCTTCCACTCACATGAGACCAAGTGCGATCAAGGCTCTGTAAGCCGCTCCCTTGGCGCGACAACGAACGTGATGAATCGTTTCTCGTAGGTACAAGATCATTCTTCGAGACGTGCGCAAGCTCGTGGCCGTACCGGGCTTTCGTTTGCGAGAAACACCGGCGACAGAGCAATGGGGACAATGGGTACTTCTCCCTCGAGGCCACGATCAAAGGAAGCCGTCGTCATTTGCACCGCCAGATGAGCGAGTCCGGTGGCTTCGACTGCAGAAATCCCTTTCTCCGCATGGAGACAACGTTGATCTTGTCGAATTGGTGCGCATGAAATTTCGGGAAGGGGCAAAGATCACATTTGCTCCTGCTTTGAGCGGTAGACTGGACGAAATGATGTGGGCCATAGAAGAAATCTCGCATCAACGTCTGCTTGCCGAATCATCCAGCGGTATTGCAACGTCCTTCGGTGTATTTTGACCTTGATGGCTTGTAGTGACCAGGACGGACGATGTTGTCGTCGAAGCAACGGGGCAGTACATTCCGCATCCGTCCGATCCATCCTCACATCGATTCCGCTACACATACCGCATTCGCGTCTTGAACGATGGGTCCGTGCCAATCAAGATCACCGGTCGCCATTACATCTTTGATCACGGCGGAAAGAAGCGCGAAATTCTCCCTCGGCACACACCGCAAGTCGTTGGGCAAACACCAACGATTCTTCCAGGTACTTCGGCTTCCTTTCTCTCTTGTGCTGACGTCTCTCAGGCGAGATCTTTGAGTACGCGAGTGGTGTTGACCTCGAAAGCGTTACGGGATCCGTCCGAGGTTGTCTCCATGCGATTCGTTTCGACGCAGACGGGCAAGAAGTGCCATTTGATGCGATCGTCGCTCCGTTTTCGCTCCAACCGACTGTCATGGAAGCGATGATGCTGCAGTAATGTTAAATGGCAAAGTTTGCGGCGTGAATGAGTCCATCGGCGCCACAGAGGAGGAGCGTTGTTCCGTTGAGCCACGCCACTCCATGCACACCTTCAATCTGCATCTCAGCCTTGATCTCCCCGCTTCTTACATCCACGATCAGTACAAAGTCATCGGCGGCTGCACAAGCGACCCACGGATCCCACAACGCAACGTGAGCGAGCCATCGACCTCGACGGACTGAAATTTCGCTGGATGTACCGAGAGTCGCATCGATCAAAAGCAGACGTCCATCGCCGCTCGAGATAACGACACGGTCTTGAGACCGTCGAAGGATGCCCATCCAATAAAGCGGCATGCCAAATTCAAATCGGCGCAAGAGCGAGAGCGCCCCGGCGTCGTACAACTGGACGCGCCCGTCATTCGAAGATGTGGCAACGATCGAGTCGCTTGCGAAGGACACAATGCTCTGGACGGTCTTGGCATGCGCGCGGAAGGATGTCGAGAGATGGCCATCAGGAAGTGTCCAGACGCACACAGTAGCATCAGCGCCGCCAGACCAGATCGCACTAGAGAGCGGCAGCACGCAGCTGACTCGACTGGAATGTCCAGTAGCAAGGACAGCGGTGCAAAGGCCAACGTCGACGCGCCATAGTCGCAGCGTCTTGTCTTCGGAGCAAGTGGCAGCGATGTGCTCGTCAGACGGAAGGAAGGCGACGTGTGTGACGTGGCCAGTGTGTCCTTGCAGCCGCCGCTGGAGACGAAACTCTTGTTGTGCGAGCCAGACGCCGACCGTCATGTCATGTGATGCTGAAAGCAGGTACGTTCGATTCAGTGCGACGGCGCAGACGACGTCTCGATGGCCGCGGAGGACATGGTAGCAATGCATAGAACCACGCGACCACACACGGAGCGTCATGTCAATTGAGCCAGAGATGATGTATCGGTCATCCGACGCCAGGAGTGCGCAGACGCCGGCGGTATGGCCAAAGAGAGTCTGCGTCGACGCTGGACCTGGTAGAGTTCGTGGTGGATCTTGCTGCGTCATCTCGTTGTTGTCTTTGGTCGACAAAGTTGTCGGCTTAATCGTTATGTTGACTTGGTTGGATGTTGTCGTTGGCGGCGCCGGCGCGGCGGTCGAGATGGCGTCTTGCTTGGCGGCAGAAGGATGCAAATGTACTCGTCTGCTTTGTTTCATGCGTGGCTGGCGCGGCATGACCGCGTGCGTTGGTCGATTCCATCGCAGAGGACTCATGCCAAACCACATCGTATTGGCGGTTTCCACATGGCAAGACGTTTTTACTCATAAAACAACATTACGCCCATATCATGATGCCGTCACTTTTGCTGGCGCCGCACTTCTGTGCGTCGTGCGGCAAGTTCGGCGCGAGTATACCAGGGAACAGTCGTCACTCCAACAATGTCTTCTTCTGCTCCAAACCATGCTTTAAGCTTCACCAGAAAGTACGGAGACAAGGGTCAAACCTGCGATTGAGCATTAGTACGCGATTGAACCACCACGTCATGCTCATGTTTCTCTCTCTAGTCTCGGAAGTCTCGGACGTGGACCCCGCGAACTGCATAGAACTTCAGCCTGTATCATGCGCGCTTTGCTCGCTCGGACGCGGCACGTCAGCCACTCGTCGGCGAGCGAAGGACGATCGCAGCGGATCCGTAGCAGAAAGCAGCACTGCTGTCGTCTCCACGTGCTCGTGTGGAACGCTGGTTGGCTTCTGGGTATGATGGATATAAAACAAGTTAAGTTAACATAGATCGATCTACAATTATCGCCACTTGTGCGTGAGCTGGCCGACGATGGCGTCGATGGCAAGGTTCAGTTCCATGGGCAAATCATCATCATCCTCATCGTCTTCCCACAAGAGATTTGTGTCGCTCGTTTGGCTCTCTCGGATTGTAAGGCAGGCATGCCGATGTGTGGAGCTGTTGAAGACGAGGCAGTCGTGGGAGCAATAGAACGTATGACCGCAATTGCCGTGGCATGGAATCGCGGCACCTATCTTGCCACAATGACCGCAGCTTTGGCCGTGAAGGGACGCTTTGAGCTGCTCGAAGAGGGGATCATATTCGTCGTCTTGGTCGTCGTCGTAGAAGCTCTCGATGCTTGATATGGACATGGCGAGATGCAGAATGCCATCCAGGTCGACTTGGTCATCCAGGTGACCGAATTCAGTGACCAACGACACCATCGACGCACCCAACTGGACTTATCCGGAAGTACCTCTTGTCAATTATAAAATTATAGAGTAGTCTTGTCACAAATACTGTATTTTACCCTCTCAAAATAGAACAAGTGATATATTATATTTCAAGAATATAATGTATTACAGTAACTTTATCCGGTTGTACAGGTTTGCCATAGAATTTACCCATCGGCTCGTTTGGCTCTGTCAATGCTGTCGAGAGACATGATGAGCATGGGAATATCTCATGTTTGGCTGTGCGTTGAAGGGTGGAAAGAGGTCGCGCGCCAAATATTCCTCCTGATGGAAAGGACGAGACATCTTCGATCAAGATTCATGGAGATGGAGGAGATGCTGGCTTTTGGGATTCGCGCGTCAACCTCTACGCTGAACGCTTTGATCCTACATGTGAGTTCGGGGATCGAACACTCACTGCGATCTGGACTTTAGACGATCTGTTTGAAGGTCACGAACATGCGATCCGATACAGAATATGTATCGAACGAGACGAAGAGTTGAGAGGCATTCACGACGCAGATAAGTTGAAGGGTCACATTCTTCACAGTGGTAGATAGATCTACGATTTTTGGGGCCATGAAAGACCCTCTGGACTTTTGGAGTTCAGTGAGGTCAAACCTGTTCGTCCTGGGCAACCTTCTCGGACGCCTTTTCCTTCTTAAAAACCGGATTCAAGCGCGCACGGATGGCCACGTTTGTGGTCTTGGACTTGGCAACAGAGTATGGCACGTCGAGAGTCTCGAGAATACGGTCGTACAAAGCTGTGCCCTTGGGTCTCTTTTCGATTCGATTACCCCATTCGACCGACAAATTCACAGGATGTCCTTTCTCGAGGAAACCCGCTACACGCTTCATCTTGACACCAGCATCATGGGCCTCAATGTCAGCTTTGAAGATCATATCTTTGTCGCCTTTCATTTTTCGCTCAGGCTCTGTCGATCGATCTTCGCTGTAAATCTTCTTGCGATAGTCAAACATCTTGCAGATGACTCGCGGAGGTCCATTTGGCGTTTCAGATGGCTGCAAGCTCACTTGTACCAGGTCCAAACCGAGTTTCTTTGCTTCACGGACCGCTGTGCGCTTGTCGACATTCTCGCGAACTTCACCGCCTTCCGATACAATCGTCACAACTGGCGATCGGATTTCTTCGTTGAGCGGGATTTTCTTGGTACGCTTGTCACTCATGCATCGTACAGGATTCTGAAATAGAGGAGACATCTCCAAGCAGGCGAGAGAAGGTCGAAAAGAAGCTACCGGTCGCAACATCGGCGATGGACGTACGCATCCAATCAGCCGCCCTGCTGCTCGTGTCCACATAACAATGATGCAAAATGTAAAGTGATCCAGAAATGACCGCTAAACTTACTATACTGTATAAATCAATGTACTTATCATATTACAGAGTATCAATTACTGTTGATATTGTACTTTTCACATCTTGTGGGAATATAAACATTTTTTTGAGATTTGTAAATATTTTGACACTTATCCGGATTGGGATGTGGAAAGGCACACTTTCGTGCGGCGCCAAAATGGATGAAGCCGCATTCGTCTTCAACGTCTTCACAAGCACTTCCGACACTCCATCTTTCCAACAATTCAAGAGTAAACGGTACCACTCAACTTTGACTCCAAATGACGCCACAGCGTTGGATATCCATGCGACTTTATTGGCATTCTATGCCTCCAATGATGATCCCGTTTGGAAGGAAGAGTCGACATATTTTCGGCCAGGCATCTTGGTTTTTGCTCGATGGCCAGGGGGTCCAAAACGACATCGTACTCCTATATCCTCAAATGAGGACTGGGAGCAGTTTCTAGCTCAATTCCCCTCTCAAGGGATATCTCGCCACGAAGTCGATATTCTTCTTTGGATGAAAAAACATCTGAAGCGCCGAGTGCTGATATCTGACGACGGGACTCCCAGCAAATACAACAAGATTATTGTCCAAGTTGTTCTACGTGAGCCTGTTTATTTTCATGAAGGCAAGACACGTCGAGCATCACGAGAATTACGTTCCGGGAAGATTGTGAATGGATCAAAAGCACCGGTGTTGTCGATCGACTACGACGAGCAGAGAATTATTCGAGATTTGTCATTGGGGGACTTTAGAGTTGAGCTGCTTGAGCATTTGCACTCAGGCAATGATCGATCACGCGACACTCTACGTCATGTTGATCAAGAAAATGGGGGACTTTACAAAGCTTGTGGCGGTGGCACGAAGATGGAGTTGGTGTCTGACACAAGAATGTTGCGCCAAATTGTACGATCGGCTCCAGTTCTTGGCTGTGTAAAAACTCTAACTTTCGCCTTCGACAGTGGCGTCATGACTGAAGACGTCATGGTCACGGTTTGTCCAGATGGAGAAACTAGATTTTCACAACGTGATGTCTCAATACCAATGGCTGCCGATGTTGTTGACTCGAACCGAAAAGCTAGTGCCGATAGCAAGATAGCCATGAGCATTGCGGAGCGAGTTGTTCAAGTCATTTATGAACACAACATTAGCCCTCTCCAACATGGGTCTCACGCGAAACATGCTGCATTTTTGGTCAATTTTTTTAACCAGCATGCCACCCGAACAGTGAAGTATGGGGCCATGTTGGATGCTGGCGATATGGTACAATTGTTTGACGATATTATTTTTCCTGATTGGGAACACCGCACGGCTCAGAAGGCATGTGGCGATGGTCCCCTTCCAGCACGTGGAAAATTTCCCCCCCAAACAGGATCACAAAAGCTTCCTGGATTTGTCCCTGAACAACAAAACAAAAGCCTTGCTGATTCGCTTGCCACTTTGGTTCACCTAAAAACTCGTGAGATCGACCTTCAGTCGCATGAATTTATCGCCAAGCTGCATCATATCGCAAAGCAAGCGAAAAATGACAACCTCTTGTCCAGTCATGACTTACGACGAATGGTACACAATTTATTGCATGCTCGAAACAAAGTAATTCTGACATCGCTAATCAAAGCCTCAACAAGCACAAACGACAGTCATACAAATGCACTACGATTTGTTGAAGAGTATCAATCCATGGAAGAACTCGGCTTTGTTTTTATTGCTGATTAACGCTTTCATCGCTCTCAATTCTATATTTCATCAGCAATAAGCATGATAATTGCAGCTTCATTAATTGTGTCTTCAATATCTGGTACGTCAAGGCCACATTGATGCATGTAGTTTCCCATCTTTATTGAGTCCACCGAATCCAAAGCTTCGATGTGGGCCTCCCACGCATTTGATTTAGCCATGTGAGAGTTCCTCTTTAGCGACGACTTGTAAGAATGAAAGCAATATTCGATAGGCATCAAGTCAGGTGAAAACGGGGCAGTGTACAGAACAATTCCTCCCACTGAGGATACAAGGTCTTCAAAACGTGGATCATGATGAATTGTAGAATTATCGATCACAACGACACTTCGGGGCTCATTCAACAAATAATTCCCCAAACAAGGCAGCAGATATTTTTCAGCCCAAAATAGAAAACCCTCAGTATCAACAGTTCCATGGCTTGCATCGTTGTCGTCAGAGGAAGTCTTACGATACACCAATTGACAAGCTTCAGGAATGAAACCATTTTCGTCTGCTGCAGCAATCATGCAGTATCGAGTTTCCCCTGTGGGGTCAAAAATTTCGCTGACACAATTTTTTGCTCCACGTATACCCCAACCTCGGCGCCGTCGAGCATTATTTCTTCCTTTGTATGTCTCATCGACAAAAACGAGACTTTTGGGGTCATATCGTCGAACAGCATCCATAAACATTGCCCGAGCAACAGCATCTTGTTGGGCAGCTCTTGAACTAAGCACTTGAAGAGTGTAACCCAGAAATTGCAAGGATCGGTGGATGGTGGCAGTGGAGTATGAGCCTCCAGTACGGAGGAATAGCAGTTCCTGTATTTCGTCTAAGTAGAGATGCGGTTTGGCTTCGACAATACCCCCAAGAGCCTCTATGTCGTTCTCGAGTAGACGTCGACGATGTATTGGTATTTGATGTTGCTTTGTAACACAAGGTATCTCCCCAAAGAGCTTGAAATGGGATATACAACGATAAATTGTTGATTTTCCCATTTCCAGAGGCATGTACTTCTTGATCGTGGATATATCCGACCCAGCGTAATACAAGTCGAAGGCAATTTGCTGGAGGCGGCGTGTATTCCACATGCCTCTCCGTCCACGGCCACCGCCAGGCATGAATATTCGAAAGTATCCGAATCCGGATACACGTTGAAATATATTTATATGAAAATAAAATGTTTTCATTTTCTCAAAGAATGTGAAAACGACAATACAAACATCAAGATAAACATTTACCTGTATTAATTAATATTTTGATGGTCAATATCCACACGAGAGGACAGAAACCATCTTGATGGAATTGTTGTCCTTTGTCGAAAACAACATGAAGTGGATTGTCTTGGCTGCCGTCGTTCTCTTTGCGCTCTTCAACGTCGTGTCCTCGTGGGGAGGAGGAGGAGGTGCCTCTGCCAGTGCCAGCCATATCTTGGTGAACACGGAAGACGAAGTCGATGATTTGTTGGCTCAGCTCCACAAGACTGCCGATGGCTCGGATGCCCAATTGAAGCTCTTTGCTGATTTGGCCAAGACGCACAGCAAGTGCCCCAGCGGTGCTCGTGGCGGAGGAGCCTTGGGAACGTTCGGACGTGGCCAAATGGTCCCTGAATTCGACAAGGTTGTCTTTGAAGAAGCTGTGGGCAAAATCCACAAAGTCAAGACGCAATTCGGATGGCATTTGGTTCTCACCACGGAGCGCAACGACCCGAATGCGAAGCAAGAAGAAGCCGCTGTGGCTGAAGAAGACAAGAAGGAATTGTAATTTTTTCAATCTACTCTTCCCCTATTGATAGGAGCCATACGTGATTTGGAAACAGCTCCGATATGAGCACTTTCACAAACTCGTCGACGTCTCGCAGGCAGTGCTTGGGGTCTAAGCAGAAGGTAATGCTCCACAACAGCACGTCCTTCCGCTCGGTCATGCCTTCCATCGATTTAATAAGCTTCGAGGTCTTTTTGGACACCTCAAGCGGTGCACCGTAGTCCAGTCGTAGCGCGGCTGCCTTGCGGCTATTCACTCGCATAAATAAGCAGAGCGCGAGCATTGCCGCGTGAAGATCGGGGCCGTATTTGAGTCTACACGTGTGTTCAGCCTCTGCATTTGCATAAGAGTATATAACATACTTGCCAAACGAATTCATGAAGCTGAAGCCCATGGCCTTCTGAACTGCATCCAGTCCATTCGACAGGAGCCGCGCGTCTCCCATTGCCCAGCACGCTTTGCTCATCTACGTAATAGTTTCATACATCGTCTAGACTCAAAACAAAATTTCTTACCCGTGCCAACATGTCCCGTTTGAAACTCAGTGCCACGCTTGGCATGTACAATTGACGCTTGAGTAAGGTGACGACGAGGCCGATGAGCTTGGCTTCCCCCGCCACTCGTGGAGCCCCCGCGATTTCCTCCATCCACTCATTCATGCGCATTGATGTCTGCAGTTGGCGTTGAACGTCTTCTTCGACGACTCGCTGTGATTTGGCCACGGCTACAAGAGTAAGCCAGCATTGTTGCTTGAGACTCATCGCCACAAGGTCTTCTTGACTGAGCTCGGGCAATTTTAGCTGTGTCCATGTTGCCATCTTCCACTGGTCCAAATGGCGCTCTGTTAGTTGACTCAAGATTGAGACCGATGCCACTGCTTGGCAAATGGCTCCTAAGCTCTTGGAGAGCCCAGCGAACTGCCAGAGCATCTGCCATCCAACAAGACTGAGGCCGTTGCACTTGTCCATCGAAAGCATTGTGCATTCCTGCATGGAGACAGGGACAGGATTTGTTAATTTGGCCTCTAGCTCCATCCATGCACAGACATCAAGTGGCTGGCTTGTGGCTTGAGCGACAAGGGGCAAGTTGCATAGCTTGAACACATCGACAAGGAGGGCAGTGATGTGTTCAGCTTTAAATGTCATTTGGATCGTCTCGAGTTGTGCTTGAAGGAGCGAAAGCAGGTCGAAGATTGCATGCAGAGCTGCCTGGACAAGACCTAGCAAAGTCGATTCAAAGGCTGAAAACGTCTGCTTCCATTCGGACGCGGCTGGATGGAGGAAAAGGCCGAGGCAGTGCAAGACAGAGCTGGCTTTTTTCAGTTCATCGCCAGAGACGACAGTGAGATCCAAACCACAGAGGCTGAGCAGGAGTCGAAAAGTTGCGTAGAAACGTGGGGTGGCATCGGAGGTTGGCGCAACGCACAGAACTGAAGGGTGTAGCACAAGCGCAGACGTGCCATTGCAAATGGCTTCGACTTCAGCGACTTTGACAGGACGGCTAAGAGGCTGGCATTGCTTAAAAACAGAATCAGTTGTGGGGCTCTCAAGCAGCAGCAGCATTTGTGAAATGAGGACGTGGTATTTGATGTAGAAGGAGCTTGTTACATGGGGTGGTTGTGTCGCGAGGTATTCATCAACGATGCGACTCCATGGAACTTGGCGGATGATGTCGCGAAAGAGCAAAAGCACATGCGGTCGAAGCGTGGACTGATACTTAAAGCTGACGCCAGTCTTGTGCAATACGTGGTTGGCACTTGTCAGCCCGTCCTTCATTTCGTTCAGCGTTTCTTCCGACAGTGTCCACGTATCCCAAGGAAGTCGGCTCAAAACTGCATAATAGTTCTTCGCGAGTGCGTCTGATGCATGAGGCAACAGACAGCGGAGGTAGAAATACCACACACAATCTAGTGTAGCTCCTGGTAGATCCAAATACATGCCAAAGGCAGCTTGCAACGCATTGCACATGAGCTGAGCGGCATCGACAGCGGCTTCAGTGGAAGGCCATGGCCCCAAGATGGTTGAGGCATCGACTGAAGATCCTGGAGTGTATAGCACCTACGCGAAGTTAAAATAAGAAACGTCAGAGAGGTGCATCTCACCGTAAGGTAAGCTTCAAAGAGCTTGGTAGCTGTCATCCACAAGATCTCAGCTGTCGGTTGCGCTTTGATCCAGACGAGTATCAGATCGCACATTGGTTTGAGGATGCCTTTATTGTGCCATTGCAATATTGGATACATTTCCATGCCACTTGACAGGAGGGAATCCTTTTTCGCGGCGGCTGTATGTGCCTTGGCACGAGCATGAAGGACAAACTGCGTGACGCGTTCGACAAGCTGAGGGAGAACAGAACACGACGACCAGCAGACTGAAGGAATGTTGAGCAGCGCCTGCCAAATAGACAAATCAAGAGCTTGAGTTTGTGTAGCTGGAGTTTCAAAGTATGCGCGCATGGTGTGAAGGTCTGAGGCGTAATGCACGTCATAAACCCCAAGAAGAGCACAAAGGATTTTGTCAATGTGATCGTCAAGGTAATGCGCCCCAAGGAGATGGATAGTCTTAGCGTGCATTCGGAGGATCTCTTTTTCGATCGCGGGGTTCAGAACCAGTTCCGCCAAAGTGATCGACAATAACGTGTCACGGTCAAAGAGAATTGGATCGTGTTCGAGCCAGAGTGCAACGTCAAATCGTGCGAGCAGCTCCAGGCGGTCGATTGGATCCAAGTGTTCGGTCTGGTACATGATGTTGGCGAAGTACTCAACGAAGCGTGTTGGTGTTTGATTGGGAAAGAAGCAATCTGCGAGGAGACAGACACGTGCAGCATCTTGAAGCATAAAGCGCAAAAGGCCGCTAGTTTCTTCAGCGTCAACTTTGATGAAAGTCATACCGAGAGCTTTAATACTGCGCCATAAGACTTCTTGGAAAGGTGAAAACAAACGTGTTTGCTTTGAGTCGAGCTCAACAAGGGCATGAAACCACTGAACACCAATTTCTTTATGGTCTTGGGAGGTGACAAGTCGCACGATTTGGTCCACAAGGAGGATTTGGTAGCATACTTGGACATCCAATGACGAAAGCTGTAGGTAAAGTGGCCGTTCCATCATCGTTTGCACTGGCAACTGGTCCCAAAGATCTAGTTTGGCACACTGAACGCGGAATTGATCTAGTCGCTCCTGGCGGTTTGTATCGACAGTCCATTCGGTGTACTCGAGATGTAAAGCACTCGGGCGTTTGCATGGTTGGTTCTGTTGACCATCGCAAGGGCGACTTGTGTTGATCACGCGATGCTTTGGCTGATACAAGCCGTCGAGATGGTCAAAGAATTCAGCCTCGAGAGTCATGAGCTGGGATAAAATATCGGCATACAATGTTGCACGATCGAAAAAGGGTTGTCGACTCAATTGCAACGATCCGAGTGTATCTGGAGTGATGACAGGTGAGAAACGATAGTATTTTGGTGTGTGGAAAGGCAGGGGTGCTGTAATCGTCAACTGCGGTACGACGTTCGAGCTATTTGTGTCGTCGTTTGTCGCGTCTTCATCTTGAGACGGAATTACCTCCTGGAAATCACACAAACGAAGCCACATGTAAGGAGCTATCTCTTCCCAAATCGTCTTGGTATGCATCTCAATCACTTGACTCGTGTGAAGCAGAATTTGGCTCAATCCCAAAATTTGCTTGAGATAACTCGAGCAATAATGGCTCGGGAGATGGTCGACTTGGCGAAGCCAACTAGAGACGTCAGGGTTTTCAAGCCAGGTCTCCATGGCAGCAAAGATGCGAGCTAGCTCGCCATAGGTTGGAGCACTCTTATGATGAAGAACTTTGGCGGAGTAGGTGTTTGAAAGTGAGCGGCACTTGCCTTGCAAGGCTTTGCGCATCTTGGGCTCCAATTCCAGCATCATGTAGCCAAAGTATTCTGACCCCACCGAGGCAAAGTAAAGAGCAAAGAAAAGCTGCCACAAGAGCAAATCAATCGGATGATCGCTGTGCACAAGAAACGAAGCCACCTTAAACAGTTTGAGTCCTGTCCATTGTTGGAATTGAAGATCCACATGACCATACAATGTTGGCTGAGATGTGTCAATTCCAAACACGTACAATTCCGTCGCCAGTCGCCCTTTAGCCCGAAGAGTATCGAGACTCTTGACTTTAAGTTTCGATTTCAGGACTATATGTCCTAGGGCTTTAAAGAGCTCCTTCTCTTTGCGGATTTCCACGAGAAGTGAGAGGAAAGCAAGGTACATTTCCTTTGGTTTCGCATCTCCAAAGATCATTGAAGCATAGCTCGACTGGGCGATTCCAGAAATAAAGCTCAGGGAGCTCGTTGGGAAGACAAGGCACATGTGATCGAGGTAAAGGCTGAATGGCGTTTCAAGCTCAACCAAGGCGTGGGGATTATGGGCAATGGCGCAATGGATAATTGTGTCGACAAGCTCACGATACACAGCAACGTCAGACCACTTAGGGATGCCCAAAATCACCACAAGCCAGTATAGCAAAAGGTTGGATGTGTGTCCTGTTTGTTCGTATTGGCGTTGGATTAGGGAGCGCACTTCGTGGACGACGTTCTTGTTTTGCTTCATGACTGAGCTTTTCAGGCTTACGAAGGATGAGAGAGCGTACTGAAGCCACGTTGTAGGCAGTTGATCGACAAGTGCAGGGACAATGGCAGGGTGGAGACAGAGACTTTGTTCGAGGGTCGACAGCACCACCGGGAGGATTTGGTTGATTGTAACGGAGCCGTCTCGATCAGTAAGACATTGTTGTATGATAGTCGTCTTTGATGCATCGGCCACAAAGTAAAGATTCTTCTCAAGGACAGCAACAACAGATCGCCAGTCGTTGTTGTGTTCCATGTAGTTCTTGATGAATTTCGCCACATCATCTTGTGATAGTGGGGAGAGAGATAAAGCAGGGAGAATGTTCTCGAGGATAAGAAGAACGGCCAGGGGACGACCATGATCGACAAGTAATGATAGAAGTGGTGCATACTTGTCAATGCAACTGGAAAGCAAATGGTTCGTCAACTGACAGACCGCATACAGTACAATGGGCTCCATTTGAGGTAATGGGATCACATCTTCATCGTCATCAATGGGGGCAACATATGTCGAGGCAGTAGTGACTGACGATGAATCGACAAAAGAAATACAGCTCTTCAGATCGATCGATTGTTCAGCTTTTCCGAGGATTATATGGCTTTGAGGAATACTCTTGGTGTAGCGACGCAGAATCATGGCCTCTTTCGTCAAGTCCATGTCGAGCTTAATCAGAGGCAGGTATGGTTGATATTGCTTGGAGTAAACTTGCAATTTTAAAACCAAGGGCCAGCTCCAGCTTCTAAAATCAAAGGTCACAAGTCGTCCCCAAGACTGATTGGACTGATGGTGCATCGTTGCTTCAACAAGAAGCAGCGCTACTTGGCGATGAAGAGTAGGGTGAATAGCTAAAAGACCATCGTCTCGGTAGTCCCAATTGAGAGCATCGAGAACAGTTCTCGCCAGTTGGCTCTTCTTATCGGATAAGTTGTCAAGCATGAGCCAGGCATGCAAAACATTCATGTCAGCATCGTTGGGGTGCCAAAGACGAAGAGGCAGACGTGGAAATAGCGCGACTCCATCTTCATACTGTGCTAATAGAGCCAAGATCTGGGACATCGCAACGGGGTGTGTGGTGCACACCAACGACAACACTTGAACATGAGCCTCCATCAATTTAGTAGCGACAAAGCAAAGGTAGAGTTCATGCACGATAACTTGAACCAGCTCGCTCCATTCGCTGTGGCTTGCAAGGACGCCAATGGCTAGTAGCAGCGCGTCATTTCGCCCAACTTCCTTGTAGAGGCGTTGTCGTAGAGATGGATGGTCAGCCAAAAAGCACTCGAAAGGTACAAAAGCTTTTACACCCTGAGGTAGCTGTGGTTGGAAGAAGAAAGCTGACAGCGCGTCCCATTTGCCACTTGGACTGAGAGCCGAATAGTTCCAAGATGGTAGACTGGCATAGACGTGAGCATTTCGAGCCATGACAACTCCAAACAGCCCAATTTGAAAGAGCTGGTCAAACAAAGAGCCTGGGTGGGTGGCAGCCGTCTGCAAAATGAGTCCCAATCCCTCAGACACTGCTGTAACAAGCAGGTCGTAGTCGGCGAATTTATCAAAGACAATCGTACACTCGTTGACAAGGTACAGCAATCGCGAGTATGATGAATGACTGAGGCTTGTGCAAAGCTCCAACGCTTTGCGGAGTGGAAATTGCTTCCACAGTAGCACGTAATCGGCATCTGACAAGGACAGCTCGCCTGCGGTGGGTGGCTCCATTAGCAGCCATTCGTCTTGCTGTTCGTCTTGGTTTGGGGAAATATCACTTGCATACTGCATGGGGAGCACAGGCGGGTGGAAGAGCAGGTGAAGCATTGCCAAAAAGAGATCCAATGTTGCTTCATCCCATTGAGCAGGGAATTGTACAAAGCTTACAGCCCACTGGCGCTCAACAGCTAAGGCCGGAAGGTGTACCAGGTGCGAGAGAAGCCATGACAACACGATCCCTTGGTCAGGAGCGGTGTGCAATGACGACATACATCTGTGGAGCCAATGCTGGATAGAAAGGCGGACTTGAGCGACGGCCGCCTGCCACTCTTTAGACGACAGGGCAATGGTTGTTTGAGGGACAAAGCAAAGTGCATCACAGCGTGCACATGAAATAACGCGGTGGATTGCTGGATTCCGGTGGCGACAGGCATGACATACCAGCACCTTCGTCTGGTCTTTGTCAAGCAAAAGCTGCCCTCGCCGAATTGATGTAGGGACCACAAATCCATTCCCACCGTCGCTCTTGTTGCTCTTGGCCAGGGTTTTCTCGAAGAAAATGAGTGTGTCCATACATCCTTGAAGAGCATCGACATCGCCAACAGCAACTAACTCGTCCACGTGCTGCTCAATGCGCAGGTAACCAAGAGCACGATCATACAGGTGTAAAGCGGCCTCGGCGGTGCGAAGTTGTCGAACGTGAGTTAATTGAGTTGCTAGAGCAGCCTTCAAGTCTGTGTTGAGGCTGGCAGTTTGAAATTCGACGGATTCTTCGATGGTTTTCAGATCGCCACACAATGCTGTTGTCGTTGCAGTGTCGAAGTCAATGGTCCACACTAAAAAATGCGTGAGCTCACGTGTATTTCTTTGTAGAGGTACCATTAGCACGCTTCTCTTCAATATCACTACAGAGGTGAGCCAATTGCGCATGTGCTTGACGAAGTGCATGTTCAAAGTGGAGATAAGCTTCGACAAGTCTGTAAAAGTCGTCTGGGGTGTGTTCAATCAAGCGCTGTCGTTGTTCAAAGCGCCGAAAGGCATCGTTTCGCAAGTGGGTGTTGGATTCATCCTTCTCGAAACGCTGCAACGGGACATGTGGAAGCTCTTGCAACGGCACTAATGGTGTTTCGATGTATCGATCTGCAACAACAACTTGAATACGTTGTGGGATCACAATTGGCTTAAGCTGCTGCAACACTGGATACACAGGCGCTGTCAAATGCCTTACTCTAGCCGAAGGTACGAGCAGATCAGCAACGGAAGCCATAGTGATGTTGGGTGGTGGCATTGTGTATTTCTTCTCTTGGACTGGAGGTGTATCAACGAGAAATGTAGCATCTTGTGGAGGCGATTGGCCGTCAGAAAGGCCAATCGTCGGCTTAGCAGCTTCATCCGTTGGTGTCGACGGTGGATTCTCGCCTGTCAAAGAAAAATCCTCAAGTTGTCGAGTTTGCGTCACGGGAGGTATCATTGGGCTTCCAGTCATAATTGCTTCCCAGTTTTCCAGTTGCTCGAGATGTTTACTGTCGCGTAGAATATCGAGATCTGGTGCGCTTGGTGGAGCAGGACTCGATCCACCGTTGAAGTTTTCCATGAGCAAAAGTTCGTCTGCTGAAACGTGGATCTTAATCGGGCTCATTTCTTGTTCTTCCCTGACATTTGAGCCATTTCCACGGTGCGGTGCTCCACTTGCTACAAGAGGATAAGCAGGATGGTCCTGTTGTCGTTTAGACTTCGGCTTTTTCCGCACGAGTGTCGCCATTGCGCGGGGAATGTGAAAATGGAGAACCGTTTTCGGTTGTAGGTTTCTTTTATTATATCTTGATTCTAGTATGGACAATTGGAAATTAAAAAAGATGTTGTTCTCACATGTGGGATTGGTCGATCTTAAGAGATCCTCAGTAAGAAAGGTGCGTGCAAGTCTTTCTCGGCGTGAGAGATGGGAGAAATCTGAGTGAAGTCAAGGCGAAGGACAGGAAGAAGCTCCGCAAAGCGTGCCTATTCATGTCGAACGGGCGACGTAATCTTCTTCCCGTGGTCCGGAGAAGGTAACAAATCTTGCCTTGATGGAGTGCGTGTCCTTTCTGGGGACACAGCTGTCAATGAGTTGTTGAAAGTGCTCACAAGCCGTCAACTCGTCGACTCATCAGCCTGAACGGCATTCTTCCATGGGACTCTTCTGCAATAGCGTTTTCTCATCAAGTGCGTCATAAAAATGTAAGGTCGCATCTTTCTGGAATGTAGTGATTGTCCGTGCGTCGTCGATTACCATTGAATTTGAAAGTTGAACAAGAGGTCGGGTAGTCTGACTTGTGGTGACTGGATGAAACCGATTCGAATCGATTCGTTACATCCTGATACATGTCAGGCAGCTCTCTGTTCATGGACGAGGAGCAGTTGTTTGTATGGCAGCGTGGAAAGCTCATCGGTCGTGGTCGCTACGGCAAAGTCTATTGTGGCCTTCATCTCTCGTCGTAAGTTATTCATGTTGAAATTGAATTCACTTCGACAGGGCGACCATGATGGCTGTGAAGCAAGTGCGAATTCGGGGCTGTGGTCTTGATGAGATTGAAGGTACATTCGTTCCAGTGGAGGAAGAGTCAATCGAGAATATCGTACAAGAAATCCAGATTGGTTTGTCTCTTTATCATCCCCATGTTGTCGAGTATTATGGGGCAGGTGGGTGATCTGGACAAAGCTGCCTGTGACCAAAACTACCCTTAGAACAAGATGGAAACATCTATAACATTTACATGGAGTATTTACCCCTCGGTTCAGTCAGCGGGTGAGTTTGGTCATGTGCCCTGAAATCACTGTCAATGATAGCCTTATCAAGTCATTCGGATTGTTGGATGAATCGATTATCGCAGCTTACGCATCGCAATTATTGCAAGGATTACGATACTTGCATTCTCGTGGGATCGCTCACCGAGACCTCAAATGTGCAAATCTCCTTTTATGTGACAGTGGCTGCATTAAGATTGCCGACTTTGGCGCGGCCAAGCTCACCACCGACGTTTCAACGATCTCCGTGGATGATTTGACGAGGTATTTTTCATAGTCAACTTCACTCTAACTTGGGCTCAACATAGATCAGCTGAGAACGGTGTTGGCTCGCCATTTTGGATGTCTCCCGAAATCATTCGTGCTGATGCTCGTGGAAGCGACGGATGGACAAAGTCAGATATTTGGAGTGTGGGTTGCTGTGTGATTGAGATGGCGACGGGAAAGCCACCGTGGGTACGTTCGACATTCTACTACAGTAGTGCTTAACATCCCTGAAGAGTGCCTTCTCTAATCCTCTCACTGCCATGTTTCACATAGCCTCAGAGACGACTATTCCAGATCTTCCACCTAAATTATCTTCGGATGCCCAAGATTTTCTAATTGCTTGCTTCACGAAAGACCCTGAATTGCGTCCTGCCGCTGAAGAACTTCTCCAACACCCATTTTTCAGAAATGTGCCTCAACCTTCAACCTTATACGGCTGGTACAAGAATTCCAAGCCTTTAGATGGTGGTCGCTGGTGGTTTGATGATTCCTGGGGCCTTTGGTACTACTGGGTTCCTGCAATTCGAGGCTTCTGGTTTACGACTGAGCAAAGCAACGAGTGGATATGGTGGTCAGAAGACGAGATTTGCTTAGCTCAAGCCACCACTGCGATTGCCCGCTTTTGGCTAACCATGGCAAGACAGCGTTTACTGGAAAACCGAGCTCTCGTTCGTGTTGTTGCTGACTACTCTGCCTCCGATGACACAGAACTTAGTTTGGCCATGGACGACGTTGTTGTTGTTACTGAGATGGATGAAAATGGCTGGTGGCGGGGCCATAAAAAGCATGACACCCTCTTCATCGGCTGGTTTCCATGTACGTACGTCGAATGGCTCTACGAAAATATACAACACCCTGTTGAAGAGCCCCAGCAAATGTCTCTCCTTGGCGTAGTTCGCGCAGTCAGTTCATATGAACCAGCCGATCCTGCGTCAGAGCTGTGTCTAACTGTCCATGAGTTGCTGTTTGTTCTGGAGACTCCTGACGATGGTTGGTGGTGTGCTCAGAGGCTAGACTCAACCGAAATTGGTTGGTTCCCTTGCACTTATGTCGAATGGCTTCCTGTGGCAATCTGTAGTTGGGTCTTCGAGCCAAGTCAGGCCGATGAATTGGCGATATCTCCTGGAGATTCTGTCGCTGTCATACATCAAGACAATGAATCCATTTGGTGCGAAGGCATCAATTTATCACAGGCAGGCGCACGTGGCTGGTTTCCAAGCACTCATGTATCCCAGCAAGTGGAGGAAACAAAAAGTCGGAACGGCGAGGAAACAAAGAGTCAAAGCAGCGACGAAGTTGACGACGTCGTCGAATACGACTTGGCCATGGATATATAAATGTCTATTGTTCCTCACTTGCTGCAGAGAGGAGCGCGTCAAGAATGGCTTGCCTATCTGTCACCAATGAAGACGCGTCGGGAGAATAATTTCTCGGGGCCAAGAACTGCCGTGCAGGTTCAAACTGCATGAGCCCAAGCATGACTACAAGGAAGATTCAGGAGCCGCATGGAGAATAGACCAACCTTGCCGAGCCAACCATGCATCCGTGGCTGCGTATTGAACCTGCTCAGGCGAAAGCACAGCGGCTTCCCAATCAGACGTCTGCATGGCCTTGGACACTTGGACACTGCGCCAGACCATTCCCATGGCACGCAGATTTGGCTTGAGACAGCCCACCTTTGAAGCAACTGGCAGTGTGTCGACAGTGCTCGAAATATTTGTCGCCAGGCCGCATTCTTGCATGCCTTTGAAGTCCAAATCACAGCCATGACCGACTTTGACTACGTTAGACGCTGCCATGACATGCGAAAGGCCCGGAAACGTTAACGTGGGATCTGAATTATGCCGGTCAGACGAAAAGCAGGTAGCAACTTACTCCATGCTCCATCCCAACGAACACGGTACAGAATCGACACGTCGTGGGATGCCAATTGAACAAGCGCGATGGGACCAGATGCGAAGCTGCGGAACATGTTGGGTTTCATTTCACAGTCAACGCCGACGATCTTGATTGCTTCCAAGGTTGATCGAAGCATCATTTCCTCTTCAAGAGTAGAAATGACATGGATCGTCCCTGGAAATACTGTCTCGGGCACTTTGTCTTCATAATCGAGCATGGTTTTGTTCCCAAAGAGCTCTCTCGCTGGACTACCTGGTCGAAAGATGGGCTGTGCAAGATATGCTGGTGACAGTTTGCGCTCTTGCTTCTTGGCCATGGCTTTTTTGAAGCGCATCGCTTCTTTTGCCGACGGAATTCTCGGTCCATATGACTTTTCACGATGTGCCGCCAACAACGCGTTCACTTTGTTCATGGTCTTCTTGCCAAATTTAGAATCCACCAACGCGTCTTCCTCATCTCCGCCGCCATTCCGCCATCGCCCTCGTCGACTTGAGAAGCATCGACGCATCATCTTGGTCCAATCAAAAACCGTTCGAGACGTCTACTACGTAAAAAGTACGCGTTTGAAACACTGGTTTAAAACCTATCGGTTTCATTGAAACCACCACAGTCAACATGGTTGTGTCCACCGAGGTAGCAACCGAGCAGTCCCAGCTCCAAGCACTACAAAAACTCGACGAGCAATGTGTCCAGTACCAACTTCAGGTATTTCTTCCTCTCCCAATTCCGTCTTAATGCAAAAATACAGGGAAACTATGTGGCTGCACTCGAATGCATGGAGCGAGCACTCGTCTTGAGGCGGCACTTTTTCGGACTAGACAGTACAGAAGTGCGTACTTTTCCATTGTGGATAGGAACATCCTAATGGCTACGTAGGTTCGTGAATCATGCAAGGCTGTGTCAGAAATGTGCAATCTTCTTTCCATGACATTCCTTCAGCAAGGCAAGTCGTTAAGATGATTTTCTGGGCTGATCTACCCAATGCAGAAAAATACACGATTACATTAGAATTACTGAAGAAGGCAGAGATTCTTACAGAGCATCATCCCCAGGAACGAGCTACGACGCTCAACAATATGGCTTGCTATTACCGCCGGTTACTTTACTCCAATTTTGCTGCTGAACTGTGAAAACAGTGTAGGCAAGCTTCATGGAGCATTGAGTTGCCTCAAGCGTGCATTGGCCATTGAAATTAAACTTAAAAAGCTCCACACAACTGCTGACACACATCTAAATCTGTGCGCCGTGTATTCAACCATGGGGAAACATACTCAGGCAATTGAGCACGTCCAGTCGGCGCTTATTCTTCTCCAAGAAGAACTCTTTTCAGCAGGTAGACTCATTTTTCTATCGATTTCATTCCCAGTAGGAAAGGATCTCAAATCACTCGATATTAACAAAGATCGCGTGTCTGTACTCTGCATTGCGTACCACAACCTCGGCGTCGAGCAGGAGTACTTGCACCAGTATAGCGACAGCGTCGCATCATACCAAAAGGTGGAATTTTCTATTTCACGAGCTCATTGTATTCTAGGGCGTGGGGCTAGCAGAGCAATATTTAGGAGCTGCTCATGGAGTTTCGATAGCACTCACCAACTCCTACGTCGCAGGTACTATACGCGCTTAACCAAGCGTATCACTCTTTCAATTAGCCCGTCGCACACTGCATTCAAAAGCTGCAAAGGAAACGATGACAAAGAGTCCGACGAAGTCAAGTCTAAGTCCTCCTCGACCGAAATACCTGCAGGTTTGTACGTTGACGATTGCCGAAGCTTAATACCTTGAAGGAATTATCTCCAGAAAAGTCAAAAAGACCAGCAAATCTTGTAACAAGTCCCCGCAGCCTCAAAACTGAGCTGCCTCCCATCAAGAGCCCATCGCGACAGGGATCGAGACCACTTGGTAGCCATAGGGAATCGAGATTACAGGTGGATGAAGAGAGGAAGAGTCATTTGGAGGCTGTTCGCTTGCCTCCACTTAAATTGGACGATATGGAACGAGCAGATACAAATATACAGACCGTGATGGCTGTACGGATTGCAGAGAGACCCCTTTCAAGTCGAATGAGGTCAATCACAGCACGTGATTCGAGCATTTCACAACTTCAGACTGGTGACACTGAGAGCGAACTATTAGCAGCTCAGGTTGTGCCTGAAATTGTTGAAATCGAAAGGCCTACGCGCGAAGAGATTGTAACGATCAACCCACAAGCCCATCCAAATGAGCACGGGGCTGAAAAGCAGTCAGAAAAAGAACCGTCAGAATTACAAGTGTGTGAATCAAAGCAAGAGGTAACGTCTGCTGAAGCACTACGAAATGACGACGTGAAGATTGACGAAGCTCTGATAATTGTGCCAGGGACTGAAAAGGCAGACGAGTCAACTAGAGTGTCCGAACCTAAACCTCAAACTCAAATCTTTACTGAAAGCACGACGTCGTCCGTAGAGCCGACGACGCAATCTACTGAAGCTTTGGTTGTTCCGCCTTCAAGCTCGCCTTCCAAACGACAAAACGAAATAGCGAGAGTCATTGAAGAATCAACCACTGAAGTAACAGCTACAAAACTGGAAACAATTGAAGACAAGAACTGCCAGGCAGTCACAAGACCCAGTGAATGTTCATCGACGAATGAATCAAGAATGGATAAGACTGCCCACAAGGATGCATCTTCAGAGATCTCATGTGGACTCGGCACAAAGTGCGAAACATTGACCACAGATGCAATTCCAAGTGCTGCATCCATCGAATCAATAACTCAGGACAAAACGCAGCCAGCACAGTCAGTTGAAGAAGTCGAGAACGCCCAAGAGCCATTGGAAAGAAAATCGATCGTTGAGACTTCATCGAGCACAACGGTCGATGCCTCTATATCATTGACAATCGTATCAAGTGTTCAACATCTGGAGTCAGCGTTGACTGAGTACACAAAAGTTGGCTCTGATGGTGTTAGAGAGCAATTCGCAGGCGTTTTAACAGCGGAGTCCGAAGGAGTTAGACCAAGCGAACCCGCATACTCGCCATCAGAATCAAAAGCAGTCGCTGCGAGTGTTCCTTCAAGTCTAGAACCCACACCAACAGACGCTGAAACATTGCTGAATGGTGGAAGTGATGCAACGTCAGATCCTTCGACCCTTCTTGAAGACGGAAAAACACAGGAAAGTCAATCAGTGTCGGTGGACAAAGTTGTGGAGAATGTGGAAAGCACTCCTGTCGAAAGTGAAGCGGCATCGCTTGATCGACAAGAGCCTGCTGGCGAAAAAGTGGACCATGGTATGAAGCCTTTAACTGTGACATCAACCGAAGGCAATTTTGTGAAAATATCGAGCGATGACACACCAGCACAATCCGATTCACATACTACTGACGATACTTCTAAGCCATTAACTTCAGAAACAGACGCCTCAAGCAGTGAAGCTGACACGCAAGATACAACCGAAAAACAGGACTCGAGCACTCCTCTGACTCCACAAGATTTGCTTCCCATTGAGGTCGAACCAGGTAGCCTCACTGATGGAGACGAACATGGGGAGATTTCTTCTGTAGTTGAGAATAGTTTCGACCTACAATCTCTTGAAGTCGAAAGCGGACCTGAACGTCAAGAAAGCAGTCATGAATCCAATGAAGCTGATATCCTTCCATCGACCGAAGCAAATACAATTCTTTCAACCCAAATAGTGGTCGCTGAACCAGAGACTAAAGAAAATGCTCTACTGGGGAGCCAGCTAGTCGTCGCTGAACCTACCAATGTCGAGCAACACCATACAACAAGCAATCTGTTCCCAGAACCCGAATCAATTCACAGCAGTCCTCTTGCTCCGACTGACACAGAAATTGCACCACGCACACAAGAGGGAGGGCCAATATCACAGGAGGCTACTGAATCGCCATCTCCAATCGAATCATGGGACACTCCAATGAATTCGGATAAACCGCACAGCGATCAAGTTTCAACGCCGCGGTCAGTGGAACCAGCAGAAGCCCGTTTAACAGGCGACCAAGTGAATGTATCTTCAGCTACAGAGCAACAAAATACCGAAGTTTTGAGTGAACCAGAGGAGCCTTCCTCATCATTATTACAAGATGTGCCGAAACTGACAGCTCCTGATCCCCAGGAAAGCAGTCTACCGACTCAACAGGAAGAAACTACCACCGCCAATTCTCTTGAAACATCCAATGCTTCCAAGAGTCAGCAGAGTAATGACCAAGTTGGCGAGAGCAGTCTATCGACTCAAGAGGACGAAATTACAACTACCAATTCTCTTGAGACATCGGATGCTGCCAAGACTCAGCAGGATGATAACCAACATGGCAAGACAGAACCAACAATATTGCACAGCCTTCCAGCAGAGATGCAACCGACACAGCTCATGGCAAATTCTTTGCCGTCTGTGGAGACTGCTGCGGTATTATCGAGTCAAGATTCTCCTACTGGAGTTGTAGAAGGAGATTCCCATACTCACGATGCCAGTGTAAGGAGCGACTTGACTGCTGACCAAGCGACAGATGTGACTACGAATGAACCTCCAGTGCAAGAACAAAAATCTGTGGAATGAGATCACCATTTCTGCATTTACTGGTCTTTCTTTTCTGGGGCTGGAGCCCGGTATGGGTAGGCACTGTAGATGTACATGCTGGCGACGACAAGGCCAGACGCAATGTAGAGATCGTTGGACAAAGCCTTGTCGTACAGAAAGGATTCCAGGATGCCAGTAAGAGCAATGCCCCCAATGAGTGAGTAGGACTTCATCACACCACCGGCAAATTGTGTCACCTACGCTCTTGTGAACAAGACGAGCTGAATGATATCGTACCGTGCCGACCAAGAGACCACCTGCTGCCGTGCTAATGGCAGGAATGAGCGTGAAGATCGTCCATCCTTCGAACGACAAGCTTGTCGGCTGCATGATCATATTTCCAAGCAGAAAGAGGGAGCCGTAGACACACAGTTCGATCGTAACCACGGAAGCATCACGAGCGTGTGTCTGCAGAGACAGTTGAGTCATGGCTGCTCCAAGGCCAGAGAGGATGCTTGCAACAATGACAGGAACAAAGCCATAGTAGAACCGATCACTGCTCAACTCGTGCACTTCATTGGATCCAGGCGCTGAGAGAAGAAGAGAGGCGCCCATAAGCATTGCCATGGCAACTACGGAAAACGTCAGTGTTGGGAACATGAAACTCGACTGTACGGCACTGGTACATGGAAAAGCGGCGATTTAATAGGACGAAAACGAAGACTGCGGTCCAGAGGAGCTTGGACTGGTTGATGAGGTTGAATTCCAGTGGCGTTAGGTGTTGCATGGAGAGCTGGATCAGCACATTCTGGACAGCGTACGTGCACGCGGGAAGGCCAGAGAGCTTAAGACTGTCCACAAGATTCCACGTGCGCAGCATACCTGGCTCCTTTCGAAGCTTGACTCCCAGTGACGCTGCAGCCAGCGTAAGCTTGCACCCTTCGCACACAATGACCATGAATGCCTTGCTCTTGACGTTTCCAGCAAACGCCCGATTGAGAAGAGGCTGAAGACCAAACTGGAGGGACAGGGCCAGCATGCTCAAATACCCAAAGAAGGCGCTCCTGTCTGCATTCTGCACATCCTTTGCAGTCGGCGCCGTCGACGGCCTCTTTGTTTTCTTGGCCATGATGCAGATTTGTTTTATACATGTATTAAACCGCAGTCAATGAAACGACCACCGTTTCAGTCGGTTTCGGTTTCACTCCGGCCTTTCAACGCCATGCCCAGAGGACGAAAGGATTAGCTTGAGAGACACTCAGCTTAACACAATAAGAGCGCTCAGTTCTATTTAGACAATTCCGAATAGTGTCGTGCAAGCTCTCAGCAGAATTTTGGCTTGAAAGTTTGCAACGAAGTTGACTACCGACAAATAGTACTGTGTCGGCATGAGATCTCTAGGTATTCCGCATGATCGACAAAGGAAATCGAACGGGAGAACATTTGTGAGTTTTCATTATGGTTGAGAGCCATGGAGACTTTCCGGTGCAGCTACTGTAACTACATTTGAGCACGGAGCTCTGCTAAAAAGTTTTCAGTGTCAACAAAGTGAGGATGATGACAGACGAGGACTGCCTTTTGCTTCTCGAAGACATCTTCGATGATCGACAGAGCCATGGCATTCTCTCCACTCCGGTGCAAGGCACGACCATATTCATAACGTATTCTCAACACTCGAGGGTGTGTGGGATCAGTAAGCGATTCGGAACATTCTCGGAGAAGCATCTTGACCTCTTTGGCACGATTTCGCATCAGGAAGAGACCGATTGCCAAATAATACTTTGAAGCAAGTGTGTCGGGGTGCTTTGGCCCAAGATGAGTCGTCTGGTAGACTATACAATCGTTCAGCACGCTTTCCCATGCCGCAATGGGTTCGTCTCTCAAAACAAGAAGATAAGCAGAGGCTGCGGTGGTGCGTCGTAATTCGGGTTGTTTCTCCAGTTCATTGTACAGTCCATGCGCTTCAGCAAAACAAGCTTCGGCCTTCTCCAGTTGCTTCTGCTCGGTGTGGAATCGTCCTTTGATTTCAAGCCAAGTCGCCAGTTTAGTACAATCTTTGTCTCGGCGAGCAATTCGGATTTGCTGGTCAATGCTGCATTCGATCCATTCGTTCATGCACTTATAAATCATCTTATCCAGGTTTGGGTAGCCCACAGGAGCGATGATGCGTTCGATTTTAGTTCGATCCATGCGCTTGGACGCTTCGCACTTGGCGCAATTAATATGGCTCAGCTTGTCAAGATATGGAAAAGCATCAGACTTCATATCTTCAATGAAAGCTTGCTTTTCATTGCGTGACATAGCAAGCTCAAAGCGACATTTGATTTCCCTTGCTACGTAAAGCTCAAAAACGCACCAGAGACGCTTGAGTGATTCAGGAGAATGCCAAGGATGGACGACCATGACTACTTGGCCAATTGATGTAAGAGAGCCTCGAAATTTTGTCAAAAACATATCCACGTTGTCATCTGATGGCTCGTGCTGATTGTTGTTGAACATACAAAACCAAAAACCAGCGTCTTGGTCGTCTTGCTCGTCCAGAAAGTTTTCAATTGCGTCCATCGTTTCAACAAACAAGTACTGCCACGCATGACTCACGAACCATTTAGCTGGACGGATATGTTTTTCGCCCCCTGGAATGCTCAATAGATGGTCGACCAAAGACAGAGTGGATGACTGGGTGAATGGCTTGAGAAATTGGCGGCAGACATCTTTTGTTAGAAGACCTCTGAACGCCTCACGTCCACCGCGTTCATCCATCCACTGGCGGACAAATTGCATTGTCACTCCCATGCTTGGTCCTGCAGATTGAGAAGTTGGGGCGGGCACGCTTGACCAATCCAATGGCGGCAGAATTGACTCGGTCTAAACTCAAGTTGGTAAGTGATGATACAAGAAAGGTGTCCTTCACCCGCTGGAGTGGAGGCTTGGGCGGAGCAGCTCGCTCTTGAAGCTACGAATGCCAGTCAAGCAATTTCCAGCATTTACAAACCCATCGTTTGAATGCTGTATTGTCTTGGAGGATGCCAGCAACATCCAAATGTGCTGTCTATGATGGGAATTAGGACTTGCTCCAGTGGAATCGAAAGGCTACCTGGTTTTCGCCACTTGCATATTTTTCAAGAAGAGAGACGACTTGTTCGTGGTTGTACATAGAGGCTCTCATGATCGGAGTCATTCTTGCCTATAAAAAATGAGACATTGTCACAGTCGTCAGGCCACCAAGTTTTCAATGGATGGATCGGCTGAGGCGTTCAATAGCTCCTCAACTACCTCAAGATGGCCCTTTCCTGCGGCCAAATGAAGAGCTGTCGATCCAACCTTGGGTACATTGAGCTGAGTAAATGTTCTGCAATCAAATCCGTACTGTGTCCTTGAGATCGATGTTTGCCCCCTTGACGAGCAATCTCACGACATCAGCATGGCCCTTTTCACTAGCTATATGCAACGCCGTTTTGCCATTCTAGATGATGAGATACACTGATTTCAGGTTCAAACTGGCGTACATTGTCTGGGAGGTCAATACTTGCCGATTTGTCCAACAACGCTTGGACCACATCGCTTTTGCCACTGCTGGCAGCCAAGAAGAGCGATGAGCTTCCTCTCTAGACACAAGGGTGAATAAAAGTCGAAAATCAAGACATACCTTGTCTTGTGCGTCCAATTCCAATTTGCTATCATTGAGTAGCACCTTAATGACGTCCATATTGCCATGGATGGAAGCAATGATCAATGGTGTATTTCCGGTCCTGGGAGCTGTAAAGTTTACATTTGCTCCGTTTTTCAAAAGAATTTCAACAGCTTCTCCATGTCCTTCGCTTGCAGATCTGTACAGCGGCGTCACGTCGTCCTGGAAAGGCCTTCAACACCGAAGAATTCATTCATTCTACTATACCAAATCGTCTCCAAGCGTATCCACTTCAACTCCCTTGCTCAATATAGCTTCAATCTTCTTTGCATCCCCGCTTTCGGCGGCATCATGGAGCGCATTCTCTAATTTCTACACACACTTGTCTTGGGCATCCTCATCATTGTGACTTGACTTACCCTTGGCATGGAAATTCGCAAAATGTGATCAAGTCAACGAATTTTCAAGAATAATTCACTATTTCATTAAAAATCTAAATTTCAACAAAAATCGAATGGAAATTCAAGCACATGAGTGCCATCACGACAACTGGAGCATTCTCTGTGTTGTATAAAGTCTCATTCTTGCCTTCGTCGTGCTGCTATTGTCTCGATGCGTAATTCAATCCCAACATGCAACTGAAAAACAGAAATACAGAGCAACCAGTGTGGAATTTGATATGAAACAGAAATCTTCGCCATTGTGCCGTGTAACTCTGCTGTGCCGATCCTGTCGTCTGCTAGTGTCGTTTGTGTTGTCCATCGAATGAAATTACCATTTTTATGCTTCCACTTGAGGCCAAACACACTGAATAATCTCAAGACTACTCGAAGAACACAATGCATTAGACAGTTGGGTTGCTGCAGACGACGGAGGCCTTTGTCGGTAAGCTCGCGGCGGATCCAGCTCTTGGCACGGTCTGTGGATTTACCACCGCCGCAGAAATCAACTTTGCCACCAAAATTTTCGATTCACCGACCTTGCCACCGACAATTCCACAAATGGCACCCCATACATAGTCGCCAGCAGCACCAGCTACACAACTTCCAATCGCAGAAGCAGCAGCCGTGTCGGTGGGCATGTGCATGCTTTAATACCAGCACGACTTCCAAAGAACCGACCAATTCTGCCGCCAATAGCACTGCCAATACCCATGAAGCCAAAAATTTTCGCCACGTTCTTGGGATGCTCGAGCGACAACATGTTTCTCGAACTTCTTGGAACCATTGCGAGACAACTTCTTGAGCGACGCTCCACGATTCTTCTTTCCAGATCCGCGAAACTTCTTTCCAAGACCGTGGGGCATTTAACCACTACAACGTCTGCGTTGCTGCGTTGAGTCTTCTTGGCGGCAACAGCAGCGAACTCAGCAGCTTCGAGGGCTAGGCTCTAGACGTCGTTCGACACCGCGCGTAGCTAGCATCGTCGTGGAAAAGGACTTGCCAAGAGCCATGGAGTATGCCCAATTGTACATCTAAGCTTGGGCCCGAAGTTCCTCCAAAAATTTCTATGTGTCATCCAAATGAGGATGATGACAGACGAGCATTGCTTTTTGTCTCTTAAAGATGTTTTCCATTGTCGACAAAACGTTCTTTCCACAACGGTGCATGGCAAGACCATATTCGAAATGTATTCGCAGTACTCGAGGGTTCTCGAGATTGGTGAGTGATTCAGAGCATTCTCGAAGAAGCATCTTGACCTCTTTGGCTCGATTTCGCATCAAGAAAAGACCGATTGCCAAATAATACTTCGAAGCAAGTGTGTCGGGGTGCTTTGGTCCAAAACGAGTCGTCTGGTAGACTCTACACTCGTTCAGCACGCTCTCCCATGTCGAAATATGCTCATCCTTGAGAACACGAAGATAAGCCGACGCTGCTATTGTGCGTCCCTCTTCGCGCTGTAATTTGAGATCATTGTACAAATCGTGCGCTGCTGCATAACACGCTTTGGCTTCTTCCAATTGGCTCTGTTCGGTAAGGAATCGCCCTTTAATTTTCAGCCATGTCGCCAATTTCGGAGGATCGTTGTCTCGGCGTGCAATTCGGATTTGTTGGTCAATATTTCGTCCCATCCACTCGTTCATGCACTTGTAAATCATTTTATCCAGGTTTGGGTAGCCCACAGGAGCGATAATACTTTCGATTTTCTTGCGATCGGTGCGCTCAGTGCTTCAGACTTAGCACAATTGATATGGCTGAGCTTGTCAAGATATGGAAAAGCGTCCGATTTCATGGCTTGAATGAACCTCTGTTTTTCATTTTGAGACATAGCAAGTTCAAAAGTGCAGTCAATTTCTCTCGCCACATACAGCTCGAAGATGCACCAAAGTCGCTTGAGTGATTCAGGGGAATGCCAAGGATGGACGACCATGACCACTCGACCAATTGATGTTAGAGAGTCTCGAAACTTGGTCAAAAACATGTCATCTGATGGCTCGTGCTGATTGTTGTTGAACATACAAAACCAAAACCCAGCGTCTAGGTCGTCTTGCTCGTCCAGAAAGTTTTCAATAGCGTCCATCGTTTCAACAAACAAATACTGCCACGCATGACTCACGAACCATTTAGCTGGACGGATATGTTTTTCGCCCCCCTGGAGTGCTCAATAGAAGTTCCACAAGAGACCGACCCGAAGATTCTGTGAATTGCTTGACGAAATGATGGCAAACTTCTCGTGTGGTCAAGGTTCTAAATACTTCGCGACCTCCACGCTCCTCCATCCACTGACGAATAAACCGGATTGTGACTCCCATTGGAGCAGCAGATTTAGATTTTTCGGCAGGCACACTCGACCAGTCCAATTGCGGTAAGGTATCGTCCACCTGAACATAAGTCAATTGATACTCAGTGAAAAATCAATCAATTACCTTCTGGTGCGGAGCTGTTGTTGGTAATTCTCGTTCTCGAAGCTAAGAAAGCAAGTAAAGAAAATTCAGTGCATTCACAAACCCATTGAATGAACGCCGAAGAGTTTTTGATGATGCCGGGCGACACATCGAAATGCAACGACTATGGTGTGGTTTTAGCTCCAATGTAAATGGGTAGGCTACCTCCTTCTGGCCATTGGTATTTGCTTCCAGAAGAGCAACAATATTGTGGTGGCCAGTTGAGTAAGCTCTCTTGCAGGGGGTCAAACCACCCTACTATGAGTGAGAAATGCCAAAGACCATGAAGATGACCAAGTTCCTAATAGAAGGATCGGCCGAGGCAGCCAAAAGTTCTTGAACAACTTGTAGATGACCATTCCCTGCAGCCAAATGGAGTGCTACGCAGCCATCCTAATTCTTGGTCAGTCAAAGCGGTGAATCGAGTTCGTACGTTGTCCTGCAGATTCACGTTTGCTTTACGGACGAGAAGTTTCACAATTTCATGATGACCATTTTCGCTCGCCACATGTAACGCTGTTTTGCCATTCTAGTGAGTTCGATGCAATTGCTTCACGTTGAACGAAGTTTACCACGCATACAAGGTCAACAGCTGCTGATGCTTCCATCAGAGTGCGGACCACTTCAGTCTTGCCCCTGCTGGCGGCCAAAAAGAGCGCGGAACTTCCATTCTACAATCAATAGTGCAACTTATAGTAAGCGCAATGTTTACATTGTCCTGCGCGTTTAAATCCAGTGTGTTGCATCTTGAAAGCACATTTACAACTTGAACATGACCTTGGATGGACGCAATCATCAACGGCGTACTTCCCGTCTTGACGACTGAAAAGTTTAAGTTTGCTCCCCTTTCCACTAGAAATGCAACAGCTTTTGCGTGTCCTCCACGTGCAGCTTCATAAAGAGGTGTTGTACAACGAGTCTCATCGTCCTACACACATCATATATTCCCCAAGAACGCGTTCTGTGGGTACCCAGTCGTCTCCGAACGTATCCACTTCTACATTCTTGTCCAGAATAACCCGAATGGTCTTGACATCTCCGCTTCCAGCAGCATAGAGAAGCTTGTTCCTCAACTGCTCGGCACACATCGTTATGTACTCTGGTGTGTACTTTCTTACCCTCGGCATGGAAAATCACAAAATGTGAAAAAATAAATTGCGAATTTTCAGATCTGTACCCAACATTCCCTTGAAAAATCCGCTCGACCAAAACTTCAAAATCGATGAATTTCACATGTCAACCACGATCGCTCGCAAATTGCTCTGAAGTCTACAATTGAATGTTCATATTCACGATTGCACGCGATTTGTGCAGGAATTTTATCTTCTCTCATGGCCGAGGCTCATCATCCCTCGTCGGAGCAACATGATGAATTTTAGAACGCACTTTGTTTTTAAAATACATTTCAGAATTGAAGAAAGGTTTTTAAAAAAGAACTTGACTATTAAACCTATTCGTCAGTCGGCATATCAGGCTGAGGTTGGCTCTTGCCCATCTGTCGTCCTGCTCGCATGACTTCGTCCACGAGCAAAAGCTGCGACGCCAATGCTGTGGCCAAGTGAATGAATTGCCGCTTCACGCGGTAGTTGTCAAGAATGCCTTCTTGCAACGGTAGCATGGGCTCGCCTGAGAAAAGATCCAAGCCGACAGCTTCGCCAGTCTTCTTTCGCTCTTCCAGACATGCCAAGAGAGCATCTTGGACGTCAAGGCCTGAGTTTTCAGCGAGGACCTTGGGGATAATGAGCAGAGCGTCGGCAAATGCTTGAACGCCCAACTTGGCGCGACCAGAAACAGTCTCCTTGAATTCCATCAGGGCTTGATGGGCAGCCAATTCATAGGCACCGCCACCAGGCACAACGCTCTGGTCTTCGATCGTGTTGTTGACTGCACGAATACCATCGCGGACGGCGTCTTTGATTTGTGCAATTGTGTGTTCGTTAGGACCTACACATGGACCATGTCAATGTGGCTCAGTTAGACTGAAATTTCTTACCCTTGATCAAAATCGAGCACGATTGTGGGTGGCGAACGTCTTCAACAAACGTGTAGTGTTCTTCGCCCAGAGTTTGCTCGTAGACGCGGCCAGCCCAGCCGAGCATGTTGGGCTCCATGTCGTCCGTGCTGTTGATGGCCATACCACCGCAAGCCAAAGTGAGACGTTCCATGTTGCGGCGCTTGGCACGGCGCAAAGCAAGAATACCTTCCTTCGCAAGCATGTCAAGGGAGAGAGGGTCAATGCCTTTCTGGTTGATAATGACAAAGTTGTAGCCATTTTCTTCTGTGCACACGTGGCGCTTCAATTCAATGATTTGCTTGACCTTGTCATCGGTGAACTTGCGTTCGGCTTCGACCATCTTTTCGCGCTGTTCGGCGCTGTTATAGAAGAAGCCAGAGTTCACTTCACTCTTTTCGTACTCGAGCGACACGTTGCACGTCATGATAAAGCAGTTTTCCAATTCGGAAGGCATGTCTGGGTGGCGGGAACCATGGTCCAAGACGAGACCCTTGATCAGACGAGTATCTGCGGCACTTTGATGAACCATCTACGGGACCGAAGATCATCAAAATGCGATCACAAACTGAATTTGCATACATGCATGATTTCAATCATGTGCAAGTCCACCGGGCGTCCAGGTTGAGCGATCGTCAAGACGGCGTCGGTGACAATTTCTGTCAATTGGTCGGCCAATTGCTGATCCAACTTGGTACGGAGAGAGGTGCGCGCGACACTAGCCAAGAGTTCACGGTCTTGCAACACGTTGGCCTTTTCGACCTGTTCCCTGGTTAATATCCATAGAAAGGCGCTGAGGTACCTTAATGCGGTCCAAAACTCGGAGAGCTTCTTCGCGGGCCAATTCAAAACCTTCAGCAAGGATGCGAGGGTGGAGGCCATCCGAAAGAAACCGTTCGGCTTGTTTCAACAATTCGCCCGTGAAGAGAACGCTGGAAGTGGTGCCATCACCTGTGATATCATCTTGAGCCGTAGCAGCACGCGCAATGACAGCGGCAGTGGGATGCTGGATTTGCATTTCGTGCAAAAGGACGTTGCCATCCTTTGTGAGTTTGATTTGGCCAGCCCCTCCGACCAACATCTTGAGGGTTCCCCGCGGACCCAAGTTGGACTTCAAAACACCCTGGAGACCACGGGCAGCACTGACGTTCACCAGAAGCGCTTGGGAACGCGCAACGACTTCAGCATTCGGGTTGACTGTGCGGACGCTAGACATGGAAGATCCCCACCAAGGAAACAAAATGAGCGAAGGAATGGAATCCTTCCAAATCTGATACTCAATTTCAAAGGTCAAGGGGTGAAGGGGTTAGGTGTGTAGGGGTTTCTAAGTTAAATTGTTCATCGGAGTATGTAGTTATGGTTCGAAATGGAGCAGCAAGTTTCTTTCAATTTTATCTAGGCAGAGTCTGTCTTAGCTCCTTTGAGCAAGTTAAGCTTGCATGCGCAGTTTCTATACCCTCGTTTCAGGCTAAGTTTTGTCACCACTTGGTTGATTTCAAGCGGAATCGACGATTGTCAGCGTGACCAAGCCTTCTGCTCCTAGTAAACAGAGACTGTTATACTACAGTACTTCCACTCCTCCGCAGCTTTAAAGTCTACTCGCTTCGCGTTTGCAACGAAAGAACTAACGTTTGACTTTGAGTTCTATTGACGAGGAGCCTTTCCTACCTATGTTGCTTTGAACGACGCATGAAAGCCTCATCTTGTGTTCTGGTTTGCGGTTGATGTTGTGTATATTTCACACATGTCAAATGTCTTATTCGGATAATTCTCTGAAATTCCGCATGACTTTTTATCATGGCAGCATTGATGGAGGCTGGAGACAAGTCGAAGGATGACACTCGAACCCCGAGGAGAAATCTGCTCAAGAGTATGTTTCGTGAAAGTGACGACGAGAGCAGTGAAGAAAGCAGCGATGACGAAGATGCCAGTCCCATCGCTAGTGAATCTGTGTCGGACGACTCCATGACGTATGAATCGTTGAACAAGTCGTTCTCAATTATCCTGCGGCAAGAACGCAAGAAAGGCATCGCACATCAGCTTTGGCCTGCTGCTACGTTCCTATCGCATTACCTCGAGCAACATACCTCTGAATATCTTCCAGAAGGCACTTCCGTGCTGGAATTGGGTGCTGGAATTGGGTTGTGCGGCCTTGTCTGCCACAAACTGCATGCTTCCCACGTCGTCCTGACCGACTTGCCCGTGGCGATCCCTCTACTGGATACAAACATTGGATTGAATTGCACGACAGAAAACGTGCAAGCAGCCGTCGTGTCCTGGGGCAACGCCAACGACCTCACCCAAGTAATGACACAGATCCCTCCATGTGAGCGCCTGCTGTGCGTTGCTGCCGACTGTGTCTACTGGGAGAACCTCTTCCAACCATTCTTCGAGACTGTGCGAGCTCTCGTCGTGGATCACAATGTGGACGTCCTGCTAGCCCACGTCAAACGGTGGAAGCGAGACGAGCG
This sequence comes from Aphanomyces cochlioides, assembly GCA_019828595.1. Lineage (NCBI taxonomy): Eukaryota > Oomycota > Saprolegniomycetes > Saprolegniales > Verrucalvaceae > Aphanomyces > Aphanomyces cochlioides. The sequence goes on along the minus strand of JAHQRK010000021.1, from coordinate 1,438,360 downwards.
TTTCTTCAAACTCTGTCGCAAGCACATGCACGTCGACCAACTCGTAGAAGACATCTCTCATGACCAAGACCAGCGGACCATCAAGCGCATCTATCGTATTACGAAAAAGAGCTAATCCAACGTTGTCAAGTATATTTCCAACATTATCCTCTAAACTACTATCGGGACAGCTAGCTACCTACTCTGTCTGGACAGCAGAAGCAATGCGATCCAGAGTGTGCTGGTAAATGAATGCTTTCGCTTCGTCCGTGTGGGCAGAAGTCTTGGTTGTGGGCTCGGCATTCTGATCGATCGGGTAGAATTTACCAGGCGTGACTTCAGGATCCAGCAAGAAATCTGCCATGAACTCACCGCATTCGTCCTTGGATCTGGCGAGAAGCTGGGCTGGTTTCAACAGCAGACGGACAATCCATGGCATTCCAGAACCCAAGTTGGTTGCAACAAAGCCAGGAGCCGAGTGAGCAAAGGCTATACCAGAGTTTTCAGGTTTTTCGCTCCATGCATCAAGCATGAGATCGTTGTACATGCAACCGGCGTCTGCAGCATTCTTGATTGAGTAGTGCTCCTTGACCTCAGAATCTTCGCGGTAGTGCAGATATGGAGGATGAACACCGGCAGTAAGAACCGACAGGACTCGTGGCGAGTTCATGGATTCCCGTAGCATAGGAAGGAACTCTTGAATGAACGCCATGCGGCTGTAGTAATGCAACGCAAGCTTTTGATCAATGCCTTCTGATGTTGGAGTATACCCTTGGAACGTTCCAATGCCTTGCGTCAAAACCAATTTGTCAATCGGTGGAACTTGACTCGACAAGCCTTGAACATTCTTCATGAGTTGAGCGTCGACGGGGAGGAAGCGATACGTTCCAGTGGGGTTGATATCGTTCAACTCCTTCACGATCTCATTTCCACGAACAGCATTACGTCCTGCAATGACGACATCAAACTTGGCTTGTGCCAAACGTCGAGCAATCCCTTCGCCGATTCCCGACGTGCCACCTACAACAAGCGCCGTCTGGCCAGGGAAGCTGGCATGAGCATTCTTCGCTTTGAGAGCTTGGAGTCGCATCGAGTCAGTCTGAATGGTGTACGCGATGGCAAGAGCAACAATGGCGGTCGATGCACCAAGAACAGATCTCCCAAGACGCATGCTTCCGAAATCCCCGAATGTCTTCAACCAACATGATCAACCCCATCAAGATTACCACAAAATGAAAAGCATAATCATCATTTTCGGGATTTTTTACACTTTTTTCCGACTTTTTTCTCATTTTTGTACGTGAATTTGCGGTTTGTCCATCCAAACAAGCCAAGAAAGAGTTCATGCTTCATGGAGGAAGAATGTTGCAGCAATGGTAGCTGCTTTGCCTCTGTATGCAGCACATATCCTTGAAGCAAGCAAGCGCGACTGCGTTGTCCTATTACAGTCCCTAATTCCGAAAAAAACACTGTGTCCATTGATAAAAGCTGCCGAGCAAACAGAAACGTGTACTATGCTTTTGGACTAGTTTGTCTTGACAGCGGCGGCAATGCGATCAATTGTATGTTGATAAATGAACGCTTTGGCTTCCTCCGTGTGAGCCGTTGTTGTGTTGGTAGGGTCGCCATGCTGGTTGATGACATACAATTTGCCAGGGGTGACTTCAGGATCGAGCAAGAAATCCGCCATGAATTCACCACAGTCGTCCTAGGACTTGGCCAACAACTTGAGTGTTTCAAGATCATGCGAATAATCCACGGCATTTCGGTTCCCCAGTTGGTCGCTACGAAGCCTGGGGCTGAGTGTGCAAAAGCAACGCCCGAATTTTCAGGCTTCTCGCTTAACGCATCCAACATTAGATCGTTGTAATAGCCAGCAGCGTCCGCAGCATTCTTCAGCGAGTAGTTCTCCTTGAGCTCAGGATCTTCGCGAATATGGCTATAAGGAGAATGGATGCCTAGTATAAAGCGTAATTTTTGACAGCATCAAGGAGTTGATGGACGAAAATGGAGTCGCATCGGGCCATATCACACGACATTATTGCGAGTCGACCTTGCAGCAAACAGTTGCTAAAGCCATTGAAGACACACTTGGTTCTTCTTGTCGAAATGATCCTACTTCAGCCGAAGACGCTGCATCAGAATCTATAAATTGCCCCATATATCATTGGCGTGGTGGAATCCATAAGTTACCTGAGTCATTCTCATTTCCTAGTGTCGATGTTGCATCCGCTTGGACGCTCTGGTGGTATGGCAACCCTGCAAGAAAATACCCACCATTTTGCAAAATAAAGACAATTGATATTGCAGCCAAGAACGAGCGAAAGGCTTTCTTTGAGTGGAAATTCCTCATGGACAAGATGTCTGCATTCTATAAACTTACGACAGGAAAAGATCTGAGCTGTGTGTCTAATTCATTCGCTGCTGCAGAGTCCTTTGCTGTGGCGAAGCGTGTGTTGAAGCCTTTGAAACAATTGACGTCCAGAAAGAGAAAACGCCGAGACGAGCAACTGCGTGTGGCGACGGCCGTTCGCTTGGTTCGCCAACTGAAGCTCAACGGAGAAGACAGCAGCGACAATTCCTATAGGTTTTCCTAATTGTTGTTGAATACATTGGTTGATTCATGTGATTTGGGCTTACCCACAGTGCGAGCCCACCAGAGCTGCATGGAGTCGATCGCCTTCAGGACAGGAACGCTGGGAGAGACAACAAGCACGAGGAGGCTGACGACGACGGTGGCCAACACAGTCTTGAAGGGATAGCCTTGGGTGACGGTCTATTTCCGCCCTCTTGGCCACACACAAGCACAACAAGGAGTCTTCTCTTGTCCGTCGCACTCAACATCTGAAAGCGAAAAACACAATCAACCAATCATAAAATTATCAATATCTAATTGGTAGAAATGACAGCGTCGGAAATTCATTCCTACGATTTCCAATCACAATACATCAATTTCCATGCTGCAACGGATTCAACGAGCGGTCCGTCAGCCGCTGCTGGCACGTGCTCATGGCACTGTTGTGAGCTATTACGATAGCCAGTCAGGGCAGCATGTGACGTACACTGACTCTATCCGCGTACATGGCATTGTTGACGAGGCTACAACTGCGCCAAGTGCTCTCGAAGTTCGTGGTCTGGATTCTCTCGAGGTCTCCAAGGAGTCATGGCTTTCACCGTTGATACGACAAGCTCTTGGAGAGGACAAACCAATCTACATCAAGTCCAATGATGCAACTCCACGTGGTGCTCTTGCTGTCGATTTATCCTGCGAGTCTCCACGAGAGGCATGGAATGATCACCTAGCGCAATGTGCAGCAGCCACGAAGCTCGGATTTGCCGTGAAAGCCGTTCTGAAGAATGCATTTGCCACGAATGACGTGACGATTCAACTCGCAGGAAGTTTGTTGGCAGATGCAGGCGCCCACTTGATCATTCTTGACGACACGGACAACCTCGCAGACGAGGACAATTTACTCGAAGCGTACGAAGCTCTCACATGGTGCGACGTCGTTGGACTTCCCATGAAACAGCGCGTTGGCTTGCGTCTTTCCCAAGACTTGTCATCCACGCAAGAACTCCTTCAGTATGCTTTGACGGATATCCACATCAAGCACTTCGACGTCAGTGTCCATGGAAAGCAAGGACTTCAGCCAGCTGCGCTCATTGATGCATTGAATGACGCTGGAATCTCCCATCCACTGCGAATCGAATGAGCAAGGAGGGCCAACGAGTAACGTTACAACCTGAAAGATAGATTCAAAAGATTACACTTGATGTCTCAAGCTGGGCGAATTCATAAACTTGCCGGCTTCTGCTGCTTCGTCCACTTTGTCTGCTGCGACCTTCATGTTAGCACGTAGTCCAGTCGTGGTCGATGGTTCATCTTCTTCCACCTCGTCTTTCGAGCTCTCTTCGATGGTCGTTTCTTCGTCTTCTTTGCTTTCATCTTCCATTTCTTCGCCAATCTTGTTGGTCGGTGTACCTGAGGCCGTTTCCGTCGCTTGGTATCGACGGAGACGACGAGATCTGTACACGACCACGACGAGCACAATCAAAAGGCAAGCGACGATACCGACGCCAGTCACGGCCAACGCTCGAGTGTCTCCAGCTTTGAGTTTATTGACAAAGTCGCTCAATCCTGTAGATGCTTTATGATCCACGTGCTCGACGGCTTGCGATTCAAACACATCCTTCTCGGTGGGAGTCTGGCAAACAGTCACGCCATTATCGACTGCAATCCAGTTCATGATAGTGCCGTCTTGGGTGTGGCCGCACATCGTGAGTTCGAAATGGTTGGCCGGCGATTCCTCGAAATGCAAAACGTATTTGCCAGCGACTCGTTGCTCCGATTCCAATTTGCACGTCACCTGTGCGACGATCGAATAGACTTGAGGCGCCGAAGGAATAGTCCCGACCATCTTTTCATACGAAACGGCAGCGACATGGAGCTCATCGCATACGTTTGTCCGATTGTACGCAGCAAACGCGCGGTAAGTGGCCTTGGTCAACGAGCCTGAATGGTTGCTGTCTATATTGATCCATTTGGTTGTCACAAGCGCCGATTCATCCACTATAGTCGGTGAAGGCGTTTTTGTCGCTCCCGTTGACGCCCCTGCAGCCGAGGACGTCGCTGGAGATGGTGTGGTGGCGGATGACGTCGTTGGTGTAGCCGTAGTCGGGTTGTCGTAGGGATCGACATCTTCCTGCACTTCCGCCGACCCTGGAGGGCACGAAGGGTACTTGCAATTGTTCTTTGGGTCGCGAAGGAGCTGCGTGAGCTCGCCCGTTCGGAAGTCTTCGCAGATTCTGTACTCTTCCACACACGCCATGCTGTCTTTACGAACACTGAAGCTTGCAACAAGCAAAATGGTCATAGGGAATCCGGATATAAAGACCAGATATTAATTGATAGAGGTTTATCCGGTCCATGCGACACAAATCACTTCCAAAGACACTTGGCACTTGTGAAAGATTGGAATCGACTGCGCCAGCAACATGTGCACCACTCGACAACATCCATATGTCACAAGGACGCGCATGGTCAAATTCCAGTATCCACGCATTACTGATACCAAGCACGCAGCACAAAAGCCAACTACCTCATTTTAACGACATGTCCCTCATTTCTTCACCCGAATTTGTAATGTGAGCAACTCCAATATTTGGCAAAATTGTCATTAAAGACAGGTACTTCGATTTTTTATTAGTCTCGCACCAAAGTGTGAACATTGCACTGTGACATGCTTGAATAACCTGTAATAATTGATATATATGTCAGCTACATCAACTAATAAAACAAAGCACAAATACTCAATTTTAATGGATACATAAAATTACTATAACATTCGGAAGATATTGTTACATACACTCTAAATTGTGAACGGGGTGAAAAATGTATCTATTTTTCCAAATCTATTCGAAATCTATAGCCAATCAGAATCGAGTATTTGTCTTCTTGACAAAAACACGCACAAAACACACATTCAAAACTTTACTTTATTGAATGTACTTTCATAGTACACTTGAACTCACTAAACCTGAATAGTACAGCGATCCGGGAAATATAAGACCATCAACAAACCCTAACCCTCTATTGAACCGTGAAAATGAATCGTATTAATTTTAACAAGAAATAAATATGACCGGAGGTCAACCATCGTTTCATCGCCAGATAAACGCGCAAACACAAGTAAACTACGGTGCTCCTAAATAAGCTAAAGGTTTTAAGTGCTGTCGTAGAAGAAGGGTAAGTTGTTGTTGAAAATACAGGCATTATTTTCAAAGAAACGATATGCAAATGGGATGATACATTGTTCAATGATTCAATGACACATCTTCAAAATGAATGCACCAAATATAAAATTATAGAGTTTTCCATGTTTCTTCAACAGCACTGAAGACTTTCGATGGATCACATGACACATATGTGTAATTCTTCATTTTTAGCAATTTTCATAGTATATGAAGTCTTACATATTTATCCAATACAAGTTTCTTCGTCTTTTTCCAAATGCAATATGCAATTTAACAGGTTAAAATTTATTACAGTATATGGAGTCGGTGTTCAGCTTGAAATTGTCCAATCAGCGAAGAATAACCTGTGGTCTTATATTTCCCGGATCACTGTATTTGAGAATATTTCAATTTTTTGTCAAAAATACAAATTTCAGTGAAAAGGACAATAATTGAGGCATAAAAATATGACGCATTGGAACTTAGAACAGCTACATCAATCGATAGTGAACTTGGGCTTGCGGTTCACGGAAGGTGTGTCGAGCTTCATCTTGGGCTTGAGATTTGTGGTCGTGTCAGGCTCATCCAAGACGAGTTCGTCGCCGGCTTTCTTCGTTCCTAGCTCAATCTCTTCTTTATCACTCTCTTCTTCCTTGCTCTCCTCTTCTTCCTCGGCCTCGTCTGCAACCTTGTTGTCAGGAGAAGAGGATGTTGTCTCCATCGAATGGTAACGGAAACGCTGACCAAGCTTGACAAGGCCAAACACCATAAGCACAACAACAGCCAAGGCACCGACAGCCAAGCCAATGACAACGGCATCTCCGTGTTGGAGGCGAGTGTAGTATTCTTCGACCGTGCTCTTGTGCTCAACATGCTCAATCTTCTGGTTGGCAAAGTCCTTGGTCTGGATCGCGTTTTGGCACATGGTCGTGCCGTTGTGAATGCCAATCCAGTTGGACACGATCGAATCTTTGACGTGGCCGCACATTGTAAGCTTGAAATGGTCCTTGGGCTTTTCATCAAAGTGCAAAATGTACTTGCCAGCTGAATCCTCGCCGCCGCGGCAAATGACTTCAGCCACGACTGAGTACATTGGGCCACTTGGAGGAGTAATACCACCGACCAATTTTTCGTACGAGATCAGATCCAAGTGAAATTCTTCGCATGCTTCGGGCGAGTCGTACGTTTCAAAGGCAGCTTGGGCGGCAGCAACCAATGGGCCAGGTCGCACGTCATCGATGCCAATCCAGTGCTCAATTTCAGGAGAAGCCACCTCGTCCTTTGCTGTTGTCGTGGGAGCAAGCGTTGTGACTGTTTTCGTCGTGGGAGCCGCGGTCGCGGTAGCAGTTGAGCCTGTTGTGGTTGCAGGGGCGGCCGTTGAGCCGGTTGTGGTTGTAGGCGGGGCCGTTGAGACTGTTGTAGTCGTTGGGGTTACTGTTGGTGCTGCCTTCGTTGTGGTAGTAGCAGCAGTTGCCACCACAGTAGGAGTATCTGGAGCTGCAGTTGTTGTACCGTCAGCAGGGACAGTAGGGGCAGCTGTAGGAAGCGCGATAGTGGTCGTAGAAGGAGTTTCTGCCGGCTTTGTTGGAGCAGCAGTTGGAAGAGCAGGAGTCGCTGTACTTGCTGTAGCATTGGTAGCAGGAGCAGAAGTTGTTGTCGAAGCTGCAGAGCTACTGGGAGCAGCACTAGAGCTAGGAGCTGCAGAAGAAGCAGCCGCCGATGAGCTTGGAGCAGTAGAAGTACTGGTAGTCGTAGCTGGTGCTCCAGACGGGCTTGCAGCCTTGGTAGTACTTGGTGCTGAGGCCGTGGTTACTGGTGTCACAGCAGCAGGTGATGACGACGGAGTCGCTTCAGGTGAAGCCTTTGGTGGGGTTACTGTGGTTGCAGGTGCGGCAGAAGAGCTGGCTGGTGCCGCCGAAGAACTTGGCGCTGTCGAGCTGGCAGCTACCGTCGTCGCTGGCGCCGCAGACGAGCTCGCCGCTGCGGAGGAAGCAGGCGCTGACGAATCTGGTGCTGCAGATGAAGCAGGAGCTGCAAAAGAGCTGGCCGCTGCTGTCGAGGCTGGAGCAGCAGAAGGAGTGGCGCCGTCAGCCATACCTGAGTGAGATGATTCGGAAGTGCCGTCGATCAGGAAGGCGCTTCGTGTTCGAGTTATCCGGATAAATAGAGTGTTTTGATTGGTCCATGATCCGGATATTCGACTCACTGGCCAACCATTTCGTCTGTAATGAACCAGGTGGTGGAGTTGATACAAACATCACAGGAACAGATGCACGAGAGAGAGAAATCCAGAGCCCGAGGCAGTGGCTAGACTATGCACACAGCACGCAGAGCTGGAGAATCTCATTCTCGGCAAGTCCAATCCGCCATTCTTTCCCTAAGCCAGCATCTGTGAGTACAAAGTCCAGCAGCGGAGGATGAAAGGAAAAAGACGTTTCAAACACATCTGGATCTGTCCTGTCTACAATATCAACGCGGGAAAATATCCCACCAAACTTCGTTGAGGGTATAATTACATACATAAATTTCACCCAAATTATCAGAAAGTCCAACAATATATTGATTTTTGTATGATAGGGTGGAATAGTAAATAATAACTCTACATCAAACGCGTGAGAAACCATACACAATTCTATAATCGATACTGTAACAATACCTGCAGTGATGTTATTCTATCGAGTTGCAGCGAGAGGATTGCAAGGCGATGAAGATGTTTACAGTTAGCAGCCAATAGTAGGAGCAGCATCAGGCGTGTTGTATATGGGACTGTGCAATAGTGAAAAATATTGTGGTTGGATATTTTGTATCTACTTCGTGGTGAGTTAATTAAATGACGTTTCAAACCAAATCGTGTTTTCTATTACAACTCAATCGTCTTCATCTTCAATCGTGAACACGTCCTTCCGAGCGTCATGCTCTTTGAGCGCCTTCTCAGTGTCGAGAGGATTGTCCCTTGGAGAAGGTTCATCTTCTAGCTCTCCAAGCTCGCGCTTCCTTTTGGCGGCTGCTGCTGCCGCAGCTTCCCGAGCGCGTTGCTCAATTCGACCAGTCGCCACTTCTTCCAAGATCGACCGTTCCATTTGCCGTCGCTTCTGCTCTTCAATGCGACGTCGACCCACAACGACTGCAAATACAAATGCGAGCAGTACGACAACAGCCACAGCCGCTGCAAATAAGTGCCATACCGTCGGCTTTTCAAGGATTGCAGCGAGATCGCTCATCATGGAGGACGCCGTCTTGTTCTCAGTGAAGTGCATCGTGTGCTCGAGGGGCTGGACAAGAAATGCTCGCCGTTCCGGAGGCGTCTGGCACATTGTCGCATGGTTGTGGACTGCGAGCCAATTGCGCAACGTGCCATTTTCGATCACGCCGCATTGCGTGAGGCGGATGATTGGTTGAGCAGAGACAAATTCCAAGACATACATACCTGTCGTTTGGTTGACGCCCTGAAGTGTGCAATTGACATCGACAAGCACGTGGTAAAGCGAGGTATTCTGCTTGAGGGTGTCGTTGACTATTGCTCGTTCAGCAGATGTGATGGCCACGCCAAGGTTGTCGCACACGTTGGAGACATTGTATCGACGAAACGACTCGTGAACAGAATCAACCACGGGCAACGGAATTGCTTCATCGATAGATGTCCAGTTGAAGGCAGAGGACGTTGTGGCCATGGAGAATCTCACGACGGCGGATGTGTTTTTCGTGTTAGGGGCCAATGTGGTTGCAGGATGTGGAGGTCCTTCAGTGCTGTCTCGACACGGGTAAAACTTGCAATCGTTGAGTGGATCCCGACCGACGAATTGGCCGTTCCTGCATTTATACGTGTCACTCAAACAAGCGACGTTGACAGAATTTGACGCAGTGGTTTCAGGGACGCTTGTTGACACAGTTGTAGAAGGAGCTGCCGATGTCGATGGAGCTGTAGAGGTCGTTGGAGCAAGTGTAGATGGAGGTGCTGCTGACGTTGTGATCGGAAGAGACGTGGTTGCCGTGGTGGTTGCTCTGGTGGTCGGCGACGGAGCCGTGGTCGTCGTTTGAGCAACATTTGTGGATGCAGGAGACGCAATTGTCGAAGAAGCTATCGTCGTCGATGGAGCTATTGTGGTTGTTGGAGGCTGTGTGGTCGGAGTAGCTGCTAATGTCGTTGGAAGAGATGTTGCCGTGGTGGTGGGTGCTGTTGTCGGTGCCTTGGTCGTTGTTGCCGATGGGGTTTGAGCTGCAGAAGTAGCAGGAGCGATGGTTGTAGCGACTGTGATGCTTGCATTGGACGAGTTGGTCGACGCAGATAGAGACGCAGCCTTCAACGCAGCGGACGAAGACGACGCCGCGGCTTGGGCCATGTTGTATAAGCTCGCCCTATCGTAATGAAGGTGTCGGGATGTGATTGGCTTAATGACGTATATACATGCATTCTGACTGTATGTCCGATAAAGTACGGCATAGCTTCCCCAACAAATAAAAGAATAGTAAAAAAAGAGATGAAAAAAGAAATATTCATATTTTATTCTCTATGTCTTAAATTATTTTTCATTTATCGTATGATTTTCAGCTGATTACAAATCTTGGTTCGAACTTGATTGGACAGCGACACAGTCCACGCATATTTTAAATCTATTTTAAAATATCTCTTGATATTTTTAAAGTTCTAAATTAGTTTCCTCCCATTTGTTGATGGACAAAAACATTTAAAACTAGTTTTAAAAGAGAATTCAATTGTTATCATCTCAAGCGGTAACGGCTTCCTTGTCGGCAGCGCGATCGACTTTGCACATCTTCTCGGCATCTTCGATCTCAGCCAAGATGACTTCAGCAGTGATCGCCAACAAGCTCGCCTTCTCTTCTTTTTTGCCGCGGATAGCTACGGATGCAATCATGGCAATCGCGACAACGCAGGCTGCAAAAGCGCTCACAATGACCAACGAATCCACAGCGACGAGAGATGCACGACGGCGTGGGGCTGATGCGTTAACATACGATGAGGCATTGAATGTGATGTTGGTTTCGGGAAAGGTTTCGGCAAAGAGTGTCGTGATCAAATCAAACGCGACATCGTTGAAAAGCTGTTCCATTTCGGCCGGCGTCATGCGGGCCATGAGATTTCGCACGGCACGCTTGACTTGATCGTCGTACTTCTTGTCAAACTTCCATCGACCACGAATGACATCTTCAACGCCGTCGACAGCTTCGTTGTATTCGATAGTGCTGATGGGTTGGTCAGGGACGTGTTCAATTTTCAAGTCATGGAGCAACTTGCCAAAGAGCTCACGGCCGTAAGGAGTGACGACAGCAGGGATGATATCGCTAGTGACGTTCACCTGTGAGGCATTCGACGTAGATACAGGCGATGCAGAGAGCACAGCAGCGGCGGTCGTCACCACAGCGAAGACCAGTTTCCGCAGCATTTTGGCCAGTTCTGTCCTGAGATTATAGCGTGGCTTCTGCAGGACGCACGTTTAACGCGATTTTACTTACCAAAATTGCGTTAAAACCACTATGGTAAACATTCAAAGTGACTAATGACGCTTGTAGTCCGTCTCGCAGTCAGTCCATTTCCGACAAAAGAAACGCCGTGGATTGAATGAGGATGGACTAACTTATTGTTGATGGGGAGGTCGTTGAGAGAACGGGCAGAGCATGTCCAGTCTGTTGTTGCGATTCCATTGGGGTGATTGGTTGTCAATATAAAACGTAAATGAGTTAAATTTAGTCAGTTCAACGAACGACAAAATATATTTTATCCATGATAGATACGACTTAGACGGAGACAACTGAGGGGGAATCGGTCGAGACGTCTTGGATGTCTTCTTCATTGTCTGCAGGGGAAGCAGGGGGAGCAGCTTCATCTTCCTTTGGAGCTTCAGCGGCGTTTTCAGCAGCTTCGATTTCTTCCACGGCATCTTCAGCCAAGACAGACGCATCCTTGTCAGCGTTGGCAGCTGCAGCCTTGCCACGCTTGTTGATCGCAACGGCAGCACCGGCAACGACAAGCATCGAGCCAACAAAGCCCGCACCGATCGTGACGATGTCACCCTTGTCCAAGTTCAAGAACGTCGATTGAGTGGGGGCGCGATCATGGACTTTGGCAAAGTTAATCGCATCTTTGGTCGAATTGGTCGAATTTGTGGCGTTCTTCGTCGAATTCAAGGCGGGGAAGACTACACTGTGCAAAGCCGTCGCGTTTGTAGCGTTGGTCGCGTTGGTCGCGTTGGTCGCGTTGGTGTGGTTGGTGTGGTTGGCGGCAGCAGCAAGAGCGGCACCAGCAGCGGCAAGGACAGCGATCTTCATGGTTGACCAAATGATGGAATGGGACTCTGGCGTCTGTGCAGTCCAAGCTGAATACCAAGAAAGGTCTCGATTTGACGTCCGCGAATCAAATCGCTGGAAAAAAACATGTCGCAGCGATTGGTTAATCGAAGACCTTTGATTGGCAAAAATTAGATGAATTTCAGCCAATCAGAATATTTTATTGGCGTTGGTGTCTGACAACCCCACAACACTCTGTACCAAGCTTGTGAAGTTGCTTCGAGAACGCCATTGTGCTGAACGGGATTTGAAAATTTGTCGAGTCCTCGCCTCTGCGTGCTTCCGACTTGTTCTCGCCATCATCTGGCGACGACCGGGGAGCGACGTTGTGGTATCCAAGCTTGAGTTGGAGTTGAAGGCCATGGCATCAAACGTGGTCGATCGAAACATCTCGTCTCGGGTGCATTTTTGATTTGGGTCAGAGCGTGTGAGAGTGCCAGGGTGTCGTCACTTCAGCTGCGAGAGCCTTTGGACTCCTTTGCTTTGGCGCTGAGTGCGGTGTGGCGTCTTGGGTGTCAATGGCGAAATGCCTATTGATGGGTATCGTGAGATCGAACCAATAGAGACATTTGATTGGTTAAAAATTTACCCTTCAGCCAATCATATCGAAGTATAACTAGACAGACGACGACGATCGTCCGTTCGACGTTCGTCTCGTTGGAGCTCAGCGAAGACAGCGTCGCCAACGAGAAGGACGTCAAGTGTAATGCGCCAGCAGAGTCATCAAGGACAGATGCCAAGGCATGGTTGTCAAGGGATGCTATGCTGTGCGGCAAAGGTGAAGACAGAATTTCAAAATGCAAAGACAAAATACGTTAAGGTTTCAAAATCTTAGACGCAAGCAGTCATGGGTGAATCAGGCTTGGTTTCTTTGTTGTTGTCTTCGCTTTCCTTGGCCTCTTCGGCGTTTTCAATCGCTTTGACTTCGTTCTCGACGGATTGAGCCGCAGCTGCCTGGTCCTTCTTTTGCTTGCGTGTATGGATGACAGCGACGGTCACGGCAACGACCACCACGCAGCCACCGAGGGCGGATGAGAGGTACATGATGTCTTGATTCGTGAATCCCTTGGCGCTGGATGGCTCGCTAGCAGGAGCATAGACAACCGAGTCGTACGTGAACGTGTAGTTTGGCGACGCCACCGTCATATTGCCACGAAGTTTGTCATAGAAGAATTGCTGCAGGACAGCATCAGCCAAGTGCGCCGAGACATACTCAAACATGCGGTCGATTTGCTTGATGGTCACGCGAGAGAGCTCTGCCTTGACTTTATCTCGCACGTCCTTCTTGCCCGATTCATCCACGTCAGTGAGAATGCCAGGACCAACCGCAGCTCCATAATACATGACACGGACGCGCTCTGCCATTTCCTTGTCTGTGAGGGGATGCGAGTCGTCGTGGACAAGCTTCAAGTCCTTCAAGATGTTGCGGTAGAAGTCGTTGGCGTATGGAAAGCACACTGATATTTCGGTCGCGTTGACGACTTTGGTCGTGTTCGCCTTGAGCTCATTGCCGTAGATCCCCTTCACGAGCTTGACTAACAAGTCGTACGCGATGAATTGAAAGATTTGCTCTGCTTGTTTGATGCTCGCTCGCGTCAAGACCGTGTTGATTGCTTGCTGGTTGGTCTTCCACTGTTCCTTGGTTGCCACGTCGATGTAGTCGTGCGACAAGACTTGCTTCAACGACGTCACAATCGCTGGGTATTCGTTGTATCGCAGCGGCTGCGACTTGTCCTGAGAGACGTTCAACTTGGTCAAGATCGTTTGGTATCGTTGAGTGTCCCAGACGTAGCATGGACTGCTCCACGAGGGGTCGCTCAGCGTCTCGAAGCTGCTAATGTCTTGGGCTTGCAACAAGGCGAAGGTGGAGGCGGCAAACGCAATGAACTTGGTCAGCATCGAGCTCGTGGAGGCAAATTCAAAAGTGTCAAAGACTCAACAATAATCTCACGAGACAGATGCTGTCTTCGTGATTCCGTCGCCCACGTCCGTCTTGCAAATCCAAGCTCGATCGTGCTGCCACGTCATGGATTCAAAGTCTCGTGGTTTGTTTGACGAGACAAACGAACAACTGCTCAATTGACGATCCTGGAGTCCACGGAGATGGAATCTACGAGGAGATGGACGCACGACATGTCATTTTGTGACTTGAAATGAATTAAACTTAACCACGAGAAATCTAGACGGAGACTACGGCAGGGGAGTCGGTCTTGACATCTTCGACTTCAGCATCAGCATCCTTGCTTTCGCCAGCGGCTTCTTCAGCAGCTTCGATTTCATCCACAACGTTGTCGGCCAAGACAGACTTGGTGGCAGCAGCTTGCTTTTGCTTGCGGGCACCAATAACAGCCAAAGCCACGGCGACGGACAGAACGCAGCCACCGAAAGCGGAGCCAATGTAGACAATGTCTTCACGAGTCAAACCGTTCAAGCCAGTTTGTTGGCTAGCTGGGGCTTCAGCGACAGTGTCCGCCGATGCGACGGCGGCTTTCTTCTTGTCGTCCTCCTTCAAGTCTTCGCCAAAGGTCTTTTCGAAGAACTTGACAGTCAATTCAAACGTGACATCGGCAAACGCTTGTTCCATTTCTTCAGGAGAGATGCGAGCCAAGACAGCCTTGATGTCCGCTTGGAGCTTCTTCTTTTCTTCCTTAGTCTTAGCGACATACTTGCCCGTCAACAAGTTTTCCAACGAGTTGACAACGGTGTTGTATTCGTCGTCGCTCAATGGCTTAGAGTCGTCGTGTGTGATCTTCAAGTGCTTCAAGAGGCTGTAGTAGATTTCACGGCCGTATTCCGTCGACGCAGCAGCTGGCAACGTGTTGTTGAAAGCGATGGTCGCGTTGGGAGAGGTGGCATTAACCGTTGAGTTGACAGCAGCGCCTTGAGAAAGCGCGGCAAATGCGCAGGCAGCGAGGACGGCGATCTTAGCGAACATATTGCTTGACGGACGGCGGTCGAAAGCGACAATGACCGGAATAAAGTATGCTCGACACATGCGAAAGAGGGAGCCAATCAAATCGCAAAGAACTTTATTGGGAGGAGGGACATTATACGACTAGCTAAATATATTATTCTGGCAGAGTAATACAAATCTCCATATTAAAACACTCACGACGAAGTGCGAGATTATGTCAACCGTCCTTGAATTGCTTGCCATCGTTCACTGTCTCGACTGAACAATAATTTAATTCATTAAATTAATGTAGCATACAAATTGCAAGTGTAAATTGTGAAATATAATGATGAGATCGAAGTTTTGACCAATAGAATAACGACCATGTTGTGGGGTTGTCCAGTGGTTTGGTCGGGGGATTGAGCGCTGATGCACGTTCTTGCACGAACCAACTGGACTCCCGCGCCCGCAGCGCCTCTCTGCCAGTAGGACACCATGGACACGATCGTGTGACATCAAGACATTGGCTTGATCTCCAACGACGGTCGTTTCCTCAAGCGGAGAACGCGTTGAACTCGAGGTTGACACAAGATACGATTTGCATCGATGTCGGACGGGGATGGTGAGATTGGGGGGAATCAGGAGGTGAAGTAGACAAGTCGAGGAGCGCCATGTTCGCGAGTACAAAGATATCAATGTCATGCGAAAATACGCAAAGACTCGAGCTCAATCGTTGGCGGGGAGAGCTAATTTTGGCATGGGCCAACAAGAGCTGCGCCTCCTATGTCGAACGGAAAACTTTGAGGAGGTTTCCATGAGGATCATATCGCATTAACGCCTTGATATGACAGCCGTAGTGGCTCCTTTGATGGATTAGGATCAGTCTTCAAGGCGTTCGTGTCCACAAGCTCAGGTGGCAGGTGCTGTGCGTCGGGAGGTCGCCGTCCGTCGCAATGCTGCTGCGACGCCTAGCACTCCTCAAGGATATCGCCATGACCATTCAGTAGCAGGAGCTTGGAAGAATCTATCAGGCAACGCGTCTTGTATTTTTGCAGCTTGACACTTTCCATGGACATGATGGATCCCCAATGAATCGAACGCTGGAACTTGCATTACTCCTTTGCTTTGCGTCAAAATGTTCCATCAACTTCAGGTGGACATCCATCGTCCTGAGTGTCTTGAGCTCATAAGGGGAATGGGAAAGAGTCTCCAGTCACGATAGAACGTCGCCTTTGATTGAGAAGATAGCACAGTCAAACCCGTCGTCCATGACGCGATAAGCTTGGCACTGTATGAGCAAAGCAAGGAGACGCCGCGCAGGATAATGGAGAGATCAACTTGACAGTGGAACACCATTGTGGTTCCATGATCGTCCATGTCGAGTAAATTGAGTGTAGGTCTCGAATGGATACATGCTGCCACCATTACCAAAGTTTGCCATGGCGTCGTCGTGCCAAGTCGTCCACGGAGCCCCCATCGACCTCTTCAATGCCCCGATCACGGAAGCTCCATTGATTCTCGACACGAGATCGAAAGAGTCCTTCAATGATGCTCATGTGTCAGGAGCCGTACGTTGCCTGTCCCTCGCTGACCTCCAGTATGCGTCATGTCCTGACTGAAAGCCATGTAACGAATCGAGTTAGATCCAAGCTCACTGCTCATGATGCTCCATGGGATACGTCCTGCGCGCTACGCAAGATCTACGTCATTGGCGACACTTCTGTCTACCCGCCGCTGGTTTATGAACTCCAGGAACAAGACATTGACATCGGCAAGACGACTTTCTCATCATGCACGCTGAAGATTGCCGTAGGATACACGACACGTCGTCCTGGATCCATCGTCTACTTGGGAGACTTCCATGCCTTTGATGTGCAGTTTCCAATGCTCGTGTCACGAAACACTCTGGCGCGCTTTGACGACCGCAGTTCGCTTGCTTCCATGGACGTGTTCTACCCGTCGATGATTACCGAATGGGGACTTTATCTCGGTAGCGTCTCGCAAGCAAGTTCTCGCGCCGTGCTGTCGGATTTAAACATCTCGCTTGTCATCAACGTCTCCGTCGAGGTGTTTCCAGTCGGATCCGATGGATCTCATGGCGAGAATAGGTGCCCAACTTCTTTGAATCGAGTAGCGGCATCGACTACGTCCGTCTTGCCGTCGGGGATACGAATGCCCAAGACATGACGGAGGCTTGGCAGAAGAGCTGGTACGTTGTTCTGTCTTCCTCTCCGTCCTTGACGTCCATAGCGCCGCCATTCGGAGAGCCAAGGAGTGCCGTCGCCAAGTGCTTGTGCACTGCCACGCGGGTCGGAGCCGGTCTGTATCTTGCATTGTGTTCTTTCTCATGCAGTGCGAACGAATGCGTCTTGACGACGCACTCCGGTACGTTCAAGCACGACGGGCTCAAGCCAGACCCAATGCTGGTTTCATGCGCCAACTGCTGGTCGTGGATAATGCAGCGACGACGACTTCGAGCCAGTGAATACTCATGAGGCCACACACAGTCTACAATAAGCAACGATGGCGACTCAGGTGGACTCTGCGAGAGGCTTGAGAAGCGTCCACACGGGATTACCTGATTTCTCTTCAACTTTGTGCCGCGCGTCCATTCATTGCTCGCTGGCGTAGGTAGTCGGTGGCGTCTTACCCGACCAGGTCGGAAGGAGCTGGCGATCGCTGGTTTGGAATAGCTCCACCTCGTCGTAGCTATTCCAAACCAGCGATCGCCAGCCATTCCTGCTACGGGACAAGATATAAACGCGGCGTGTCTTTCGCGTTTGTCACTTGGATTTCTTCCGCGCGCACTTCCACTCTGACCCAACGTCCAGCGTACGTTGCTTGAGGCACACTCGCTCTCGCTGGTGGCGCCAGACTCGTCGCACGTTCGGTCGAAATAAAAAACCTATGTAAAAAACCTAGCTTTTTCACATGTCACCGTCGGAATTTCTATTCAATCTAGGTTTATTTAAAAAAAACCTACTGTAGGTTAATCATGTGGCACGTTGTATGCAACGTCGCTTTGTTTGTTTGGCATGTAATCGTGTAAAATATATGAAAAAAAGATGAAAATTCCACCAAAAAAGATCTATATTTCATCATTTTTTTCATCTTTGTCTGCAAGTTGAACCAGATTCGAACAT
Organism: Aphanomyces cochlioides; assembly: GCA_019828595.1. NCBI lineage: Eukaryota > Oomycota > Saprolegniomycetes > Saprolegniales > Verrucalvaceae > Aphanomyces > Aphanomyces cochlioides. The sequence continues at coordinate 1,420,309 of JAHQRK010000021.1, read as the reverse complement.
GAGACGGAGTGGATTCAGAAGGGTTACATGGAAATATCATCCGGATAAAAGGGAGGAGTGACAACAGATTCGGTGCATTTTGGGCGGTCAAACAGGACGGATGACCAAGTTATCCGGATAAACTGACCAATCAACGACGAGGATTGCAGACCAGCAACTGCCACCTCGCACATTTTTCAATCGACCAACGACCAAGAGCGAGCGTTATGATGATCCCGTCGAAGCGCTTCACGGCGGCGCACAAGCATCTCCTCGCGATGAAAATGTGCTCGGAAGAGACGGCGCATACGTTTTCCCCGTCCATGTCCTCCGAGTGGCGATCCAAGTACTTGAGAAAGCTCCATATCAGCAAACAGGACGAATCGCCGCCGCCGCCGCAGCCAACCACGCCCGCACCTTCCACCTCGTTCAGCGCGCCGATCATGATTCCATCGACAAGCGATCGAAATTCATGGGGAAGAGACGAACGAACGAGTCCGGTCTTATCGTGGGAACGCCGCTCGTCCATCAGCATGTCAACACCGTCGCCGCCGCCACCAATGGACGAGATGGATCTTGACGAAGTGAGTATGTTTCCAATGGGTAGCCCCGACGAGAATGACGAATCCGCGAGCGAACAAGATGAAGACGAGAAGCAAGACGATCGCATCGCATTTTACGACCGCCATCCCGCGGATTTGACACGGACGAGCGACCCAATGCCGATTGCAGGGTCGCGCGTCCGACGGCGCGGATTCATTCCGCCGCATCAACTCGTCCAGCGTGATTGCTTCTCCCTTGGCGTGCAGCATCAGTTTCGAAAACGACCGACGGCAGCGATCTAAAGCCGTCTTCGTCCTATTTATACTAGCTTAATCTATCGTTCTCCTTGTAATCGAATCTTGTCCTCATGCGACTTCCATGGAGGATGGATCGCCACTGGGTGCTACCGTAGTAAGCAACAAAGACAGCCTTGGAATCTCCAATCCATTGCTGTCACCCATTGAGACAGTCGCCGTCCGTGGCCGTCTGTTGCCGTCTTCGCATGCGTTCTCCACGACCAACCACCCGTCGCCTGCCCTCTAAGCACCCGCTAGCTCCTCCGGCTGCCGCTGCTTCTCCCTCCAGCATATGACGCTCCATGCTTCTGATGTGCTGCGCTGAGGAGATGAAAGACGCCAAGCAAGAATGGAAGATCGCCGTGGAAACGTAACTCCATCGGCTTTTCCATGGGAGAATGCGAAAGGTCGCGATCTTTGACAATGGCCGACGATGACGTTTTGCGCTGTCCGAGGAAACCTTCCAAGCCAGCAAGGCCGCGCCGTCCCAAGCATGTCGCCCGTGCGTTGATCCAAGTGAACGACCAGCGAGAGGATGCCAAGACGCAGTTGCTCGAGCGCATGTACGCCAAGGGCGTCAAGCGGACGCTGCATCAAGCGCAGCTCTTCCCATCTCTCCATGACACAAAGTCGCTCCACTTGGAACCACTCGTTCCACTGCCGCCTCCTTCCCATGACAAGACGCTCGTCGCGCGACGGCCGTCCTTCGTCTCGGCGACGACTGCAATCAAATCCACAGCAGCAGCGGCAGCTCCTGAATCAACAAAGCCACAGTCACCACTCAGTGCGCGCGATACATACTACTTGACGGCGCAGCAGCAGCATCGACGGCGGCGACTTCTCTCCAGCAAACAACCAGCGCCTGGCAACGCATCACAACCGCCGTCTAATGCCCACGAGGAGACGACGACGTGTGGAGTTCCGCGACGAGCTCAGCTGCTTGAAAAGTCGACGGACCTTGCAACGTTCACAGAGAGCGTGGAAGCGTCCATCTTGACGCGCGGCATTCCAAAGGACTCGTTCTTGTACCTCGTAAGCTGCTCCTCTCTCTCCGCGTCCTCATCGAGTCTTGTCGGTCGTAGCGGCGTTTCCAGGACAATCCGTACAAGCTTGTCGTCGTCGATCATGCTGCCATTGACCCGGAGAACTATTACATGATGAGTCGCGCTGGTTTGCTCCATTTCAGCGGCAGTTCCAAGAGCACGGCGCCAGAGTTCACTTACTTGGAGACGTTCGAGCGCGAGCATTACTTGTACTCGCTCGTCCGGGAGATCAAGTTCTTCCAGCAGTATCGCCTCTGGAAGCAGTTCCGGCAGTGGCGTCAAGCAGTTCGTGGCGCCAAGCGAGCGCATGCGACGCAGCACCTCGTCCAGCATCTCTTCTTTCTCCGACCGACGTACGTCCGCGACTTCTTTCTCCCTGGGTGAGCTCCTTCTTCCTTAGCTTGTACCAAGCGCTCTTCCGCCTACGAACGCTGTGCTATGACATGAGTTTACTCCGCTTGTTCACCTTTGAAGCGTCGAAACAGCCGCAGACGTGGTCGTTGAGCGAATTCTGCGACCGCCAGCAGCTCGAGATCGCAACGATGCAAGCGCAGATCCAAGGCCTGGTCCAGCAGATCGTCGACACGACGTACGAGACGTGCCATGGCTTCCTGAGCGACTTTTTGGTCTCGAATGGCTTTGCGGACAACTTGTCCTTGACCAACTTGCCCGCCATTTTGACGCTCCTTGGACCGCCACACAGTCGCGGCGACGCACCAACGACTCCATCCAAAGCTGCGTGGGCAAACGGCCGCGTCGTTTCTTTCACGGAGCGTGCCGCGATGCGCACACAGTGCCGCAACATTACAAAATTGATCCGCTTGGTGGAATTCCTTGTCGTGGACGCGCTCATCGACGTAGCGCTGATGAGCACGCAGTATATCCTTGACGAAATGAAACAGAGCAGCACTGCCGCTGCCGCTGCTGCCAAGAGCGTCCAGTCTTCCGTTCCAATACGAGGGGGAAAGAAAGGCAATGCCATTGCGCCACCGGTCAAGATTGTCCCGCTCTTCCGCGTTGAAATCCACTTGATTGAAGCGACGGCCGAGCTCCTCTTCACGCCAAGCGGGGATGACCTTCGCACTGAGCTCGAGAACGTCGTGTTTGCAGGGCTGAATGCCGCCACAACGCTTGATCGGCTGATGCGCCACGACGTCTTTCGACCGTTCGTTCAACCTTCTCTGGACGAAATGAACGGCGAGCTGAGTGCAGGATTGAACCTTCAAGTGATGGTCGTTGAAGACGCGCGCTTCCAAGCAACGACGCAAGCGATCTCGGAGCTTGTCCATGAATCGTACGCTGCCGTGACTCTCTTCAGCAAGTCCTTGACGCCCTTCCAAGACGAATTCATGGAGAACAAGCGCTTCTGCATGAACGCGTCTGCCGCTCAACAGGACAACCAGTTGACAACCACGACGGCGAATCGATCGATCGACGAGTGGAGAGGCGATCTTGAAAAGTACACACAGCAGATCGAACGCTTTGACGCACTCGCCGACTCTGCGATCGTCAAGCTTCTCCTCGTCGACTGTCGAGCTCTCCATGCAAAGTTGAAGCCGTCCCCTCGGCAGTGCATGCAAGCACTCCATGAGCTCATTCCAGCGGTCGCGCAGCTAAAGGTACGTCGGAAGACTGGCGCACTGTGCTCACGATCCCGTAGAATGAAGAGCTCAAGGGTGAGATTTCTCAAGCGCACGACGCGATTGCATCGATTCCAACGTCCGTCGATGAGTTCGCGCAAGCATTGTTGTCGATGCGGGAGACGGAGACCAAGATGGAGTCGATGGACGACCGCTACCTCTTCTTAAAGCTGCTCTACGGCCTCACGGAAGACTACAACATCCAGGTATGTCCTTCCCTCACGTGTCGAATGTCGAAGAGCGTCTCTGGGCCGTAGATTTCCGACTTGGACTCGACGAATGCGTTCATGCTCGCGCAGAAACGATCGCAACTCAAGACTTCAATGGATCTCCTCGACACATCGACAGAGACGTACACGGACAAGTTTAGCAAGGACCTCGACAAGAAGATCGTCGTCCTCCACACTCAAATCCAAGAGCGGTGAGCGTCCTTCGTATCTTCAATCTCATCGTTCGTTGACTTTGATGCGTAGATTGGACGAACTTCAGCGCGATGAGCTCGTGTCGGATGCGAGTGACGCCGGGGAAACGCTCTTGGCGCTGGAAAGCATCCAGGAACGCGTGCTCGAGCTCGAGAGCACGAGCTCCAAGTACGTGAGCTACCAGAAGACGCTCGGCTTGCCCCAGTCGTCGTTCGACCAGCTGAGCTTTCTCCGCCACCACTTGGACATGAAAGTTTTCGTGTGGAAAACCCTCAAGGAATGGACGACGCAGTCCGAGCTGTGGCGAGAAGAGCTCTTTGCGCACGTCGATGTCGCTGCTCTCGAGGACAAGGTCGCGCACTACGACGCGATTGCGCTCGAATGCGACCAAGCGATGCCGAGCAGCAGCAATCCCCTTCCCGTGCTGAATGCGCTCAAGGACTCGATTGAGGCGTTCAAACACACGCTGCCTATCGTCCATGATCTTCGCTGTCCGGCGCTGAAGGAGCACCACTGGAAAGAGGTACGTCGTCGACTGTCCCCGCCGCTGCTCAAGTCTGTCTAGTTGAGCGACATGCTCTTGTTCGACGTCCTGGCCGACCCGACGCTGACTTTGGGACGCTTGATCGACATGAACATGCACGACTGCGCGCCGAGCGTGCATCGGATCGCGGGCGAAGCGATCCAGGAGAAGCTGCTGGAAGATCTGCTCGAGCGCATCACGTCGTTGTGGATCCATCTCGAGTTCCGCGTCGAGCGCTACAAGGACCGCAAGGACATTTACATCTTTGGCTCCATGGACGACATCCACGCGTCGCTCGAGGAAAGCTTCGTGAGTCTCGAGACGATCCTCGGCTCCCGCTTCGTCGCAAATGTCAAGGACGAGGCCATGGCGCTGCAGAAGCGGCTCCATTCTTTCCAAGGTAGTCGCTTCCACGGCGATCTTCGTAACTCATGACGGCAATTTCTAGACACGCTCGCCAAGTGGATGACGTGCCAGAAGGAGTGGATCTACATGGACGCGATCTTCTCGACGCCAGACATGCAGCGCCAGCTTCCCCTCGAAGCGCAAGCATTTGCCGCCGTCCATTCCTTCTGGAAAGACACGATGGAACGCACGCAGGAGACGCCGAATTGCATGCGCGCGACGGCGCAACCTGGTCTCGGCGACACTTTTTCCAAGCACAATTGTACTCGACGGCGTTTTTCACAAGATCTGACGGCATGTCCCTGGATAGATGCGATGGAGAACTTGCGGAAAGCGCTGGAAGAGTACTTGGAGACGAAGCGCGCGGCGTTTCCGCGCTTCTACTTTGTCTCGAACGACGATTTGATCGACATGCTGGCGCACACGAAGGAGCCGCAAGCGCTTCAGCCGTACTTGAGTCAACTCTTTGACGGGATCAAGCAGCTCGAGTTTGGCGACAGCGGCGGCGTCGGCGCTGTGGACATTCAAAGCATGCTCTCGCAAGACGGCGAGCGCGTTGCCTTTGGCCGCAACTTGAAAACCCGCGGGAACATTGAAGACTGGCTCAATGCCGTCCAAGTGGCGATGAAAGCGACGCTCCAACGGGCGATCAAAGGTGCGAGCACCTCCTGGAAGCGCTTCTTCATGATCTTTTCTAGCTTGCATTGGCGAATATGCATCGACGCCGAGAGAAGAATGGCTCTTTCGCCATCCCGCGCAGTGCGTGACGACAGTGGCGGCGATCGTCTCGACGCAAAGCTGTGAATCGGCGTTTGGCGTCGCGGGGGCCATGGAGAAATGGCTCGAGCAGCTCGAGGTCGAACTTCGTGACTTGACGGGCTTGCTGCCGACGTCGTTGACGAACCTGCAGCGAAATGTCGTCGCGGCGTTGCTCCTGAGTCAAATCCACGCGAGGGACGTCGTCAAGCAGCTCGTGGAGCTCCAAGTCGACTCGAGCGGCGACTCGACGTGGCACAACCAGCTGCGATTTCAGTGGAATGTCGACGCGGACGACGCCGCCATCGAGCAATGCAACGCGAGGATTCCATACGGCTTTGAATACATCGGCGCGGCCCCTCGGCTGGTCATCACGCCGCTGACTGAGCGGTGCTGGATGGCCATCACGCATGCGGTGGAGCTCAAACTTGCCGTCGCGCTCTCTGGCCCCTCTGGAGTTGGTATGATGAAAGCTGATGCAGCAGCGCCTGACTCTTGATGCGCAGGGAAGATGGAGACGACAAGAGCGCTCGCGAAAGCGTTGGCGATCCACTGCGTTGGGTTCAACTGCGCTGCCAGCGGGACGGACCATCCAGCGCTGGCGACACACTTGAGCGGCGTCGCTCAATGCGGCGCGTGGACTTGTCTGACAGCGTTTCACCGCGTGGAGATGAAGCTGCTGAGTGTCGTCGCCCAGCAGCTCATGACGCTCCGACGGGGAAGACTTGCCGACACGCCGCAAGTCCATTTCGAAGGACGGACTTTTATGGTGAAGGACTATCACGTGATCGTGACGATGGAGACGGACGCGGACGGAAACCCCGCGGTGCCAGAGCACATCCAGGTCTTGAAAGCGCCTCGTTCTTGCTGACATGGAGGCGTAGATGTGCTTTCGATCGATGGCTGTCGTGGAGCCTGACGCCGCGTTGATTGCGCAAGTTCTCATGGTCACCGAGGGATTCCAAGATGCCACCGAGTGGAGCCGACGAGTCGTCAAGCTAATCCATCAATTCTCGGAGCTACAGCTGAGCTCCTTGCCGCCACAAACTTTTGGAATTGGCGCGGTGAAAGCCACGATCGCCATCGCGGGGGAGCTCCAACGACAGCCGCGTGATGACGACGACTCAACGACTGCCGCCACGCTCCTTATGCGAGCATTGCGCGACGTGCTGCACCCGAAACTCATCGCCGACGACATCCCCCGCTTGGAAACACTCCTCCACGACGTTTTCTTGGCCCCTGAGAGTGCAGAGAGCGCTGGAACTCCAGAGACAAGACACACGACAACGCGACAACTTAACGACAAACTACGACGACCTCATGCTCTTGGTGGTGCCAGAATCGCTCGAGCTTTCTCCAGTGAGTCATCCTGATATCCTCGTGTCCAACTGCTTGGTACCAAGTGAACTTGATGCATTTCCATGATCTGGAGAGGCGGCAGCAGCGGCGGAACATGACGAGGATCGGCAGTTCCACCCAGCGGCCGTTTCGTTGTCGGTTTCAACTTGTAACCGATGTCCTTTCTACTCGACGAACAAAGTTGCTTCGTCCATGGCTTTCTGACGACACTGCCGTCGAGAGAGAGAGCTCCACGTCGACCTTTCCTGGCCCTCTACAACCTCCACGACGAGCTAGAAAAGTTTGGTCAAAAGTGTGTTGGCATTGGGAAGAGAGCGCGATGCTGCTGCCACTGAAGCCTCAAGACATCTTGTCGTTGTTTTGGAATTCTTCCGAAAGTGGCTTCTTCTCCACACTCGAAAGCGTCTCCCACTCTGCTCCCTGCTCAAAATTTCACGTCGAGAGAAAGCCACGTCGTCGACGGCGTTGTCCACCCAGTTGTGCTTGTTCCTGTCCACCTGTGGATCTTCAACGTGCTTCTTTCTCCATTCGTCTATACGGTCCATGTACAGGAACAAGGCATGGCCACGATAAAGGCCATCGATGGGGAAAGAATGGCGAATTTCCACCGCCCATGTCTCCCCGTGGAGGCCATTTCAAGAGCACTCTTCTTGCTTCCAACGCTGCTACGCTGCTGGAACGGACTGGTCCCCCTTGGTTCCCCACTTGGGCTCTTCTACCTGGCCGCAAGATGGCGAGGATTGTGTACGACGTGGATCGTTTTTCAATATTTTGGAAAAACACGCTACAGCTGGCTGCGTCTCCCACTGCGGTACACTTTGAGACGTATCCGAGGGTGAGTGCACAACGAGCAGGACGACAGTGTTTCCGCGCGGCACAACGATGCAAATGTTTAGTGCAAGCACATGCCACGCTGCGAAATGCAAATTGGATTCTTTTGCCCTACACGGTAAGCGGCTTGTTCATACTCTACACACTAAACTTGCTGCGTGGAGATCCCACTCACCTGGTTAAATGGGTTCGCTGCGCTTGTTCACCCTTGTTTATGCCACGTGCAGAAACGCAATCGCGCCGTGTCCACTCGTTCTCGCGGCCGCGAACTCGATGCTCCCCGCGACCATTGCAATGCGGACGACCGCGCTCTAGAACTAGCAATTCGCGGGGAGCGACAAGGTTGAATAGAGACTACTTGCCATGGCTTTCTTGCTTGTCGTCGAGTTGTGTCCAACCGTTTGTACAGTGTACTTGGGTCTCTACTGTAGATGCATTTTCATTGACACCGCATTTGTGGTGGAGATGCAACTGCCTGTCGCTTGCGCCCAAACCCACCGGAAACAATGCCGACTCTCGACCAAAACATCACGGTACTCTTGACAAAATGGCTCTCTCGTCCGTCTTCCTTTCCCCGCGCTGTCGTTCGTCCATATTTGAGGGTGCAAGCGCGCAGCCATGGCTGTATATACTCGAAAAAAGTATACTTTCCGAAGGCGGGATCTGATTCATATGCGCTTTTCTCGCCAGGCCACTCTGCGTTCGTGTTCAAGTTCTTCCCCCTGCGATTTATCATACGAAAGCTCCACACGCTGCAACAGATTGCTCCATGGACACGGCGGCGCTCGCAACGTCGGCGCACATGTTGTCAGAGTTGGATCGTTTTCTCACCAAAGTGGCATCTGAATCTTCCCAAAGTGGGTTTTATTCATTTCGAGGTGTGTTTTATTAGTTTCCAGTGGATAAAAGCTCCATTCCACCGCGGGGTAAACCTCTAAAACGCACGTTTTACAACCTGAATCTACGTCGAAGATTCAATGCCACCTGGTATACAATCATTCAAATAGTGGGAAAAACACCGAGTGCTTGTTCGTGTCGTATCCCACGTTCTCTATCACCTCGACCATCTTAAAGCGGGCAAAACACACGAATTTCATACTCAAGCAGGCCAAATCCAATAGACAATGCGCTTATATGTATATAGCCTGGAATAAGCATGAGAATGGCACGAGCAATGGCGTCAGATTAGAATTTTGCATCTTGGAGCAAGTGGAAACCGTTGCAATCGTCGCTCTTGATACATTCCTTTGCAGGAGCGCGTCCACCTATTCCCGCTAAAGTTCGATCTCATCTCCACCTTCCTGCGGTACAAAATACACCGAAGGGTGAGATTATCTCCAGCGTACTTAAGAGAATAGCCTCGCATGGTAGCATCCTATAATAACAAATTCAAAGTCTACAAACATTCATATTAAATGTATATTCCGATATATTATTTGCTGTAAAATATACGCCATTATAGGCCTTAGACTGTGCAAATCCCCCTCTCGTACTTAAATTCATAATCTGTTTCGTGATCTTGTCACACTCTGTCTAAGCTTGGGCTGGTCCATTTTAAAGCGCGAGCGAGTGCTTTCCACGCAGAATTCGCTCTAGAATACGATCGTGATGGTTGTGTTGAAGGAATAGAGCGTGGAAAAGTGTACATGCACATCGTTTAAGGTGCACATCCTCAAGATCCCACTCAATCGGTGGACAAACCCCTACACCTTATGGCGCCAGCTGGGATTTCGCAGCATCTGATTGGACTGGCCCGCGTCGTATTTTCTACACAATGTACTGTAAGCTGGGAATAAAAATGGACCAATCAGGAGCCGCGCCGAGTAGCTTCGGGTTTATCTTGGAGTTTGTATGCGTCGAGAGCATTGCGCACGTGAGCTCAACCACCATGTGGCCATGATTTCATGAGCTCATTTTTGGTTTCTCGGCCATCCTGCCGCGCACAATCTGTGTGTCCGTACGACCTCTCTCTGTATAAATCATGGCTCCCCAATCCACGTCTTCAACGCCATTTGCGTTTGATGCCTCGACACCCACAACGACCGCGACGCCAGCATCGCATCATGCGTTCTTGCATCCATACGACAAAGTGCTCTCGACCTCAAGGAAATTGCGCAAGTCGTGCTCGCTTCCCAACTGCTCACAACGTCCGGGGGAATGCATGCATTGCACATGCGACGGACGATGCGGACAACATGAAGGGGGAAAGTGCGGAGTCCGACGGGAAGGCAGTGGCAAGAGTTGCAAACGTCTTGGGTGCCCCAAGGATGAAACGTGTCTTCACAGCACTCGCGCCACATGCTGCCATTGCCGCAACCTCGTTTCTTCCCAAAGCCGTAGCATGAAAGCCAAGCGCGCTGTCGATGAATCGGAAGCCGATACACCATGCTTCCTCGCTGATGTTATGATGGCTCCAACTGTCGCCCCCACCGCAAACACCGCGGCTTCCCTTGCAGACAAAGCCAAGTTGCTTCAAGACAAGAAGCGAAAGCGGGATTCCCTCCTTGAAGCCACACCTGCTTCTCCCAAGTCTATGAAAAACAAGAAGGCAAAGACTGCAGTCGCTTCTCCTGGAGCTCCCTCTACCTCTTCCCTTCCTGTCTTTGGTGTGCCGTCGCTGTGTGAACACCCTGAATGGTTTCGCCGACGCCACACTTGCAACTTGATTGTCGTTGTTGAAGGCATCCAATTCAACTTGCACAAATTCCCCATGTTGGTCGCCTGCCCTGAGCTCCGCAACAAGATGCCCGCTTCACATGATGGCAGTGTTGCTGTCCTCAAGTACGCCCACTTCCCCGGCGGTGCTGCTGCCTTTGAATTGGCCTGCATCTATGCCTACACTGGCAACATGGACATCAACGCTACCAACGTTGCCTTGTTGTACTGCGCCGCCCGTATCCTCAAGATGCATGTCAAGCTCACCTCTCGATGCGCCACATTGCTCGAGACCTTGGCACATTCGGGCACAGGCATGGAAGTGGTCAACATGTTGCTCCAAGTCGTGGAGATCCGCAAGTGCTTGCGAAACCAATCGACAGATCGCATGATGGCCCTGTGTGTGAATGCCATTGCTCAGCGGTACCCTTATGAACTGAGCACGATGCATTTAATCGTCAAGTTGCCTTGCGACGTCTTCCTCCACATCACGCAGCTCATCTTGAACGACAAGCCGAACGCCACGGTCAACAATGTCGTGGCTCGGCTGTGTGCACAAGCCCACCTGGCCCAAGTCTTCCGCAATGGCTCTCCAGTTGCCGAAAAAGCTGCCGAGTTGATCAAAGTGCTTGACATTTTGCTGTCGATCGAACCAGACCATGCTCTCTTGGGCGGCGGGGCGACGGAAGAAGAGGAAGGCGAAGTTGTCGAGGACGTTGAGACCAAGATCGCGTCTGCTCTCGGCGTCTCGCCTTCGTTTACGATGGCCCAAGCTGCTCAGATGCTGACGGCCGCTTAGAGTGTACAGATAGTGTAGCATATCACAATAGCAAGCGTAGAATAGAGTCTTGTAGAGTAGAAGTAAAGTACAAATTGTAATGAAAAAGGATTAGAGACATTTCAAAGTTGTGGAATTGTTGACCACAGGGTTGGCCATTGCATGGACTCATTTCTCTGCATTCTCATCGGGAGGACGCTGTTTTGGAGTCCATCGTCGAGCCTGTCTGACAGACCAAGACGTGGACGTGTTTTGTGTCTCATGTCGTTTTCGTCAACCCACTCGGGCACTAACAGGGTCCGCAATCAAGTCCGACACGTGCTTGGTCACATCGTTACTATCGTATTCCAACCGACGGTGAGCCATTACACAGACGCAGACTGTCCTGAAGATCCTCAGTTGGACTGCGACACACGTGACATCTCAGGTGGTAAGCTAAGCCAGCACAAGAGCTTCGCTCTTTGGCGAACTTCCAACGCTTTACGATCGTAACAGTGGCAGCATAACCCATCATCTTCCCTTGATAGACCGTTCCGAGTTGTATATACTAAACGGCATTGCTTCAGTCGTCGTCCTCTCTGCGCCAGTTCTTTGAGGCTTGACTGAACCAAATGACCAGCTATGCGTCTTGCTCGAACAAGCATCCTTGGCACTTTGAGTGTCGAGGACGACGGCAAACAGAGCAGCTCTCGCTCCATCACGTTGTCTGGAGTCGATTGTGCACTTGCCTTGTAACCGTCCATGTGAAACGGTTAAGTCTACTTGGGGGTTAGGGGTTCAGAGCTCAGGGGTGTAGGGGTTAGAGTCCACCATCCGGATACCATGTCATCGAGCAGGCATCCAAACCCCGAGCAACTCCCTCCGAGACACGAGAAATGGCAAGTCGAGCATTTTGGGAAGCCATTCAAATTGCATATGAATTCCAAGTGTCGGTGGACGAGTGGGAAGAACTCTTCCAATCCGTGGGGCTACGTGAAGGCTCACTCTCTTCTTTTGGCTATGATCTCGTGGATGCTCTTCGAAACCACTGCTTGGCTTTGGATGCTGACTCGCTCGAAATTTACAAGACGACCGTGCACACTCGCGTCTCCGAATTAAAGTCTGGGCTGACGCCTGCTCGATCTCTTTTGAAAGCTGGTGCTGGACTGCCAGTCACATCGACCAGCTATGAATACTTTGACCGCCGTATATAATTTCACATATTTAAAATGTCTAATGTCAATCTCTAGAACGGAAGATTGCAAAGACATTAGAGTTTTGCGTAAATTGTAATTACTACACCATTTGCCGGTTTAGTTCGTTTAACTTGCGATATATTTCGTATCATTTGACAGTCCACGAGAGCATCCACGACGCTTTTTCAATTTATTCTTCAGTTACAGAGAATCTGACTATGAAATTATATATCCTGGAAGAACTTTTTCTAAGGAATCCAAATATGGCATTTATTCTCATTTATCTGGAATGCTTTGTGAGAAATTCAATTTGAGAATTTTAAATTGTGATATTTGCACCTTTCAAAACCAATACCCTCAAGAAGAATATACATATACTATATTAAGTATAGAAATATGTATATTGAATACGTACAACTGCTAGTACTACTAACTGTGAAAGATAACAAATTTTTATAATAAAATAAAAAGCGTCTCGACCACTGTGAATATATTTCGTATCACGTGCAACATATTTCGTATGACTTGCATTTAATTTCGTGGCCCGCGACGAAAATCGATTTATATTTCGCATGACGTGCATTATATTTCATACCTCTTGCATTTAATTTCATATTTTTTAGCTTATATTTCGTATCACGTGCATTTAAATTCGTAGTAATGCAAAATCGACTGAATGTCCTATTGAGATATGAAGTTTCACATGTGTTGCAGTATTGGCTTGAGCTATGAATTCGCGACGGGCAGGCGCATATGAACTCTGCTGAGCTTGCTTGATGCTCGCATTGACTTATATGGCGATTGAAGTGACCCATCAATTTCTTATGAGGTCTATAACAATTTTTTGTTAATTTTTTATGTACTTTTTCTCTTTTCTGCGAAATTAAATGCACGTGATACGAAATATAAGCTAAAAAATACGAAATTAAATGCAAGAGGTATGAAATATAATGCAAGTCATGCGAAATATAAATCGATTTTCGTCGCCGACCATGAAATTAAATGCAAGTCATACGAAATATATTGCACGTCATACGAAATATATTGCACGTGACACGAAATATATTGCAAGTTAAACGAACCAAACCGGCAAATGGTGTAGTATTACAGCACGCCATCGAATAGACGTGCTGATCTCGCCTCCTGAAAAAGCCTTGGAATTGCAAAAATGGAGTCAGCAAACCGTAGATGGTTGCCCTCAATCGAATCGATGGCGTCTTGGTACTGCTGAATCAACTGCTCCAATTGTAAAAGATCCCATGACGGGGGTTCAAAAGTGTCCATCAAGGCTAGACAGGTCAACATGGACAAGCAAGCGTCCCTCACACGGCACAAAAGTCTTGGAAACTCTGGGGAATTGGCCACGTTGATGATACGAACGATGGCTCCGTCGAATCTGTCCACATCAAAGTGTATCGCGTCGTGGTCACCGTTCGATACCATAAGTGATCCCATGAGCATCATGTAGGCACAGTTGAGCTTCTCATCCCTGAGTTGTTGTCCTAAAATTTCCAACAGCTTGACCATCGACGACTCCGTTTGAATAATCGCGTTTGAACTCGCGCTCTCTTCAATGAAGCGTGGGCTTTCACGAATCATGTCGTCCGTGCTACTCACCGCTTTACCTCCTATCCGGCATACGATTCTAGAGGAGCCTAAGGCGAGACCGCTTGCTATCCATCCGGCAGGATCCCAAATATTGGTATAGGTAGCCTGTGCAATGGCCAGTGTGGGGGTCTTCAGCCCAAGGAACAATGAAATGTGTGGTTCGTAAGTCCGGCGACTCACGGCGTCAACTTTCCATCCTTCGCACAGCAGCCCGTCCATGTTCAACCAGACGCTTACTTAGCCGCCAACAGTGTCTATGCTATGATTGAGTCGCATCGTTACGATCGTATTCCAACCAACGGTGAGCCATAACACAGACAGTCTTGAGGATCCTCATGCTCTTTCGTGAACTTCCAACGCTTTGCGATCATCACAGTGACTAGAAAGATCGTCCCATGGTATGAGGACGCAACGGCATTGCTTCACGCAGTCGAGACGACTAATCGCTCAATTGGTTGTAGTGGCGAAGCTTCACCTATCCAAGGATTAGAGACATTTCAAAAGTGTGAACTTGTCAACAAATCCGCATTGCTATCCATCCCTGTTGGATGGTGCAAGTGCTCACATAAGTGTCATGTACGCAGTGTTCACCTTGTCATCTGTGTCGAAATCTCCACGAGCTTGACTTGTAATGACGTTCCATGAAGCCAGTGTTGGCAACGACGTGGTGAGTGTGAAGAGGGAGGGGCGCGGCGGCGCGGTGTGTTGAATAGAGTTGAACGAGAGGGCGGTCAGAGTGGCTACAGGCGGCTAAGTCACAGTAAACGTCTGGTCGGTCACGGAATGCTTCTATAAAGGATGGAAAGTTGAGGCCATAAGTCGCAAGACTTCTGAACCACACATTTCATTATCCAGTTTGATGCATGCGAAGTCTTTTTGAAGGGTAAGCACCGCACAGACTGCCCTCACTATCGCTGCTTGTCACGGGCTGGGCTCCACAATGCCTGCTAGACAACGTCACATTTTTGAAATGTCTATCGTCAAATAAACCTGCTGATCTCGCGTCATGAATATGCCTTGAGATGGCAAGCATGGCCTCGGCAAACTTGCCGTGGTTCTCCTCAAGCGAGTCGATTGCGTCTTGGTACGGCCGAATCAACTCTTGCACTTCAAGATTCTGTGATTCGGGTCCGAAAGAGTCCGCCAAGTCCCGACAGGAGAGCATGGACAAGATAGCGTCCCACACAAGGCACACAAGTTTTGGAAACTCTGGCGAATTGTCCAAGCTCGTAATACGAAGGATAACTATGGCCATATCGTCCACTTTAAAGAATATCGCATCGTCGTCGATACCGTGTGTGATCCCATGAGCAACATGTAGGCATGGCTGAGTTTTTCATCCCCTAAGTTTGCTTTAAGATCCCCAAGAGCTTGGCTCGACTCATGATTTCTTGTGAATGGCTTGGAGGGAGTTGCTGAGGTTTGGATGCAATGGAGCAAAGGATGTCTTGGGCTCAAGGGAAACTGAAATGTCTGACGTGAATGACTCACGGACTCAACCTTCCATCCGTCAATTCGATCAAACATTTCCATGATCGACACGGTGGTGGTGGGTGGGGATGGGATGAAATTCCAACGCCAACAAGACTCTCAGGAATGTGTCCGTGTGGAGTGCATTGCTCTTGGCGATTGCTCGTACCAAAGCCGTCGGATGGAATCGGTTCTGTCTTTGTCCAGGCAGCTCGAATGGCAGTTTCACACTTTTGAAATGTCTCTGAACGATTGAAAACAAGATGAAATTTTGAGCGCATTATAACAAGCCTTGGAATGCTCCTGCTTGTTTCGCGTCTCGAAAATGCGTCGGGATTCGATTGATGCAGTGAGCAAACTCGCGGTGGCTCACAAGAAGCGAATCGATTGCGTCTTGGTACGGCTGTGTCAATCGATCCAACTGGATGAGTTCCGAAATGGCAATCCCCGCGGACACGAGCGAACAAACGATGGCAATGACCGACAAGCGGCTGCAAAGTCTGTCCACCTTCTCAAAGAATAACGCAACGGAGGCAACGTCATTGCCAGGCAAGTGCAACCTGAAATGGTCAAATGAAGTCATCACTTTCATGGACAAGTTCATGCCTTTGTCGGGACTGAAGGAAGCCGAGCGAAGAGAACAAACAGCGCCAGTCCAGACATGCCTTTGGCCGTTTGGTCAACGACCAACTTCACTATTGTGTCCCTCATCGCGGGTTCATATCGTTGCACCAAGTCGGTGCAGGAGAGCGCCGACAAGCTGGCGTCTCGCATAAGGCGCAGGAGTCTTGGAAACTCTGGCGAACTGGCCAAGTTGACGATACGACACATAGCTCCGTCGAAATCATCCACATCAAATAGCATTGCGTCGTTGTCGCCGCTCGACACCATGAGTGATCCCATGAGCATTGTGTAGGCATGATTGAGCTTCTCATCCCCGAGCTTTTGCTTCAAGATCAACAAGCGCTTGGCCATCGACAACGACGTTTGAGCAATGGCATTTGAACTCGCACTCTCTTCAATGAAGCGTGGACTATCACGAATCATGTCGGCCGTTCTGCTGAGTGCTTTTTCTCCCAGCGTTTTGCACACGGTCGCGGACACTGACGAGCCCAAGGCGAGACCGCTTGCTATCCATCCGGCAGGATTCCAAAAATTGGTAGCGGCAACGATAGCAGGACCAGCCTGTGCGATGTTTAGTCCAGCACCAGCTTTCAAAAGGGTTCGAGCATGCGTCAGCCCGGAATTCAATTCGGAGACGCGAGAGTCCACGATCTTCATGTACTTGTCGAGCGAGTCAGTGTCCAGATCATTCAAGGCCGAGCAGTGGACTCGAAGAGCGTCGAGGAGATCATTGCCAAAAGTCGACATTGTGTTTTCATTCACCATCGTGGATCGGAAGTATTCGCGCCAGTTGGCCACCAGAACTTGAATTTCGTCGGCCTTCCCAAAGTGTTCGACTCATGACTTCTTGCGTATGGCTGGGATGTAGAGGGAGTTGCTCGAGGTTTGGCTCCAACGGAGAAGAAGATGTCTTCGGGACAAGGTAAATTGAAATGTACGACTTGAAAGTCGATCAACTCACGGACTCGACTTTCCATCTATCGCCTCAGTTCGACCAAACAATTCCTTGTTCGACCGGGGGGGGGATGAAAGTCCAAAGTCAGTGAGACTCTCAAGAATATGTCGATGTAGAGCGTACTGTTGTTGGCGATTGCTCGTACCAAAACCCTCAGATGGAGTCGGGTTGTCTTTGTCCGCACGATGATGGGTTGAAGCAGGGCTCCCGAACAAGTATTACAATACCAAATACAATCCAATATTTGGATCGTATTTATTTATTGTTTGAAAGGCCGATATTTTCCCGATACTGATGTGTGGTGGAAAACGTTTTCTTCACAACTACAGAGGCCTGGTAAATATAAGCGTATAGTGGTACACTATTTTGATTGGACAAGTCGCCCCTATCAATGTTCGCAGTATCCACTAAAACTTATACCCTTTTACAATAAATATTCTAAATATTTACTCAACTAGGAAAACAGTAACATGATACATCTTCAAAGACAATCACCAACAGTAAGCAATAAATATAAATGATATTACATTTGACGATGTAGATGACTCACTTTCAAGGACAGACAATTCAAACAAAAATAATTATATAGTGTGTATATGAAAACATATAGTTAGTGTGGATATATCAACTAGACTTCTTGGGAATTGCTTTCTCGAAAGCTTTCTTGATCGTTTCAGGGGAGATTGACTCCCATGCCTTGATTGCCCGTTTGATACAGAACATGCGCTTCTCAACAGCGCTTGAAGGGTGATAGGTTTCTTGTAGCCACAAATTTCTCAATTTGGCCTTAAAGGACCCATGACCCCGACATCTAAGGGCTGCAGAATAGACGTCGTATTGGGGGGAAGAGTGCACACAGTTGAGCTCAATTCCTCTTCAATATACTGAATGTTTTTTGGGGTTCGATGAGCCTCGAAGTTGTCAATCAAGATCAACGAAGGTCTCACAATTTCAGGTCTAACATTAATTAATGAAATCAATAAAATATATTACCTTAAAATAGTGTCTAGATAGAAATTCCATCCTTCGCCGTCGATCCACGCATTCTTCTGGACGGCATAAAAATGGCCTTGAGGGTACGTGCGAAGCTCGTTCGCATCAATCACACCACCAGGCTTGCCTTTGACAACAAAAAGAATAGGTAATTTATCTCCTAAATAGAGTTAGTAAGAGCAATATTGGAAAAACTTACCGTTACGTTTCGCTGCTAAAACGGCGGTTAGACGGCAGGACTTGTCCCCGTGGGTGATGTTGGCATCGCTGCCTCTTTGGGCAAGGATGTAGCGCGGAGGAGTATCGAAATAGATGCCAGTTTCGTCGCAATTAATGACGTCTCTGGCATCGAAATGGTCGTGTTCGTCCCAAAACTCGTCAAGAAATTTCGTTCGAACCTCCAGCATCTGCAATGTGGTCATTGCTATTTTGCTGTTGAGGCTCTACGGCGCGAAAAACCGTGCCTGTAAACAAAGTCCCTACATAAATTAAAGAGAGACTTGTATGGATCCTCTTTTGAGGCAGAATATTCATTTACCCACTCCTGGTGATGAGCTTTGACTTGCTGAACTACATGGTAAGTCGTCAAGGGAAAGTTCTTTTCCCTCATTGCAACCATGTAGTCCAATAAATCCTAATATAACAATGAAATGAAGTTTATTATATTGACTTACATCGCCACCAGGAAGGATTTCCTTTCGGCCTGGAGCTCCTAGGTGTTGTCGTCTTTTGGCTAAGAGAGACTCTTGTATTGTCTTCTTTTCTCGTACGAAACCTTGTACTGTGCGAAGTGAAATGCCGCTAAGCTCTGAGACTTTTTTTTGCGTGAGCTCTGTCAGAGCACGCAAAACGTTTCGTTTAGTCTCGAGGCTGTACCGTCGCCGGGTCTTCACGATCTTGAGCTCATCATCCTCCATGTCGAAATATGAATAGACTTCTATCAGCCACTAATCTCTTTCCCTACAAAATACCATTCTTGTGAAAATTTATAACATAATATCTTAGAGGTCACTAGAATTGGTCCCAAAGTTCAAGTACCACTATACGCTTATATTTACCAGGCCTCTGTAGTCCTCTTGCCAGACAGCCAAATATGTGGTTCAATTTGGCGTAATGGTTATGATATCGAACCACCATGACCATGACCCGGGTTCGAGTCCCACGATGGCAATTATGAAATCGAGTCCATCACCGTAAAATTTTTGTGTCACTCCCATTTCCATCATCTTCGATGGCTCGTTCCTGAGCCATCTTTATACTCAATTCTGTATATGTATTTTCAGCTCAGCTAATCTATGCAGCGTCTACTCTACCACAGTAAGAAACCGACGACAGTTATCAACACCTATTTAAATGAACCACGAAATGTCTATGCCAATAATGGGATAGCAGCAGTCTTGAGCTTGGGATAGAGTAACTTTTGTACCATTCTTCGTCATTCTTAAATCTTGGCTCGAGTGGAAATATCGTTCAGCGATGAAAGTCTATTCGAACAAGGAAGTTGTAGCAACAATGTTCACCCGACTTGCCGACGGACGATACCAGTGCAACCACTGCTCCCCTGCCAAAGTTTACCAACAAAATGCGACTGGTTCCAGCAATCTCATGAAACATGTAGTTACCAAACATTCCAACTACCTTGCAATCCTTGGTCAAGAATTAAAAGCAGGAAACTATTTCAAGCTGAAGCTCCCAAACGAACGAGACAATGACATCCGCGATTGGATCAAGTGGATTGTCAGGCGCCACCTGCCTTTGAGCTTTATTGATGATGACGAAACTCGCAAAAACGTGAAAATGTCACCCATTTGTTCCGACACTTTGCGATCCTATATCACTGATGTTGCTGAAGCAGTACGCACGAGTATAAAGAAAAAGCTCCCAAAGCACTTTGGCCTTGTCTTCGATGGATGGTCTCACTCAAATCGTCACTATGTTGCCGTCTTTGGTGTTTTCGACGACTCTGATAACAAAAACAATACCAACTCAAGTGACAACAACGATTTACGGTGCTACAACCGAAGATACCTGCTCCTGGCCTTCTGTCCCCTTGATAGAGAGGACGACTTGAGCGCTCAATCATACTACGACTTGATTGCTGACACTCTCTCTGTTTACGACAGACCATGGACATCTGTGCAGTTCCTTGTTGGGGACAATTGTTCAGTGAATCAAGCTATTGGCCGTCGTGATGGAGCTCCACCCCTTATTGGCTGCGCCTCCCATCGATTCAATCTGGCTTGTGAACGATTTCTCGACGACCATCGCAATTTGATCAATGAAATTCATTTGTTCATGAAGAAGTTGTCCACCATAAAGGGAAGAGCAGTATTGAGGACTGTGACGAAACTCTCACCCAAATCACCCAATGCGACGCGCTGGTCCAGCACGTTCGACATGGTGAAGCGATATGTAGAATTCCATCCTAGCCTCCAAAATTTATCGATGGATCAACTGTCAAGAATTGGAATAGATGGTGATCCTATGCTAAGATCAGTTCAACTTGAACGTGCAAGTTTGCTCTACGAAGATCTCGAAAAGCTCAGCCAAGTCACGCTGGAACTGCAGAAACACACCATTACGTTGTCAGCTGTACGCAGAATTTTCGACCAAGCCTTGGTGGACTTTCCAACAATGAAGTCTCACTGGGCAAAGTCAGCTGATATCATCAATAATCCTCCACTCGAGAATGCTCTTGTGAAAATACAGCGCGACAATGAGGCTCTGTCCTTGACTGAGCGAAGCGCCGTTGCTAGGTTTGAAGACAAGGAACTCACAACGACAACTGAAGAGAAGTCGTACATCGAAAAATGCTACAAACGGCAGAAGGTTCGGACAAATAAGTACATCGACACACGTTTTGTCCCGCCGACGTCAAATGAATGTGAGCGCTTTTTCTCACAAGCCAAGTTGACGTACTCCAAGCTTCGCTCAAGTATGGATACTGAAACGCTTGAGGACATCATGATGTTGAGGTACAATGTTGATCTCTGGAGTGCAGCGACCATACAGAGTATTCGACTTAGACGTCAAGCATCGCCAATTGAAATACTTTAAGCAATACAATAAATATCGGATATATTTATTTTTTGGGTTTTGAAATACTGTATATTCTCTATTAAGACGCCATGGCGCACAACTTTAGTACGCCAGGTCGAGGGTGGCGTACTATTAGACTTACTCTATAAATTGATAATACTACTAGACTGATATATATAATCTTTGAGAGGAATAAGTTATCTAAGGCATGTCAAAGCCAACCATTTTATGAAGCCAGTCAATCAAAAAGACAATGACGAAGTCATTCACAGCCAAGAAGAAGCTCAACGCTGTCGATTATGCCAAATTGCATGGCATTAGTGCTGCTTCAAGACACTTTGGCGCGACGCGTTCCAGTGTTCGCTCGTGGATGCATCAAGAAGCTGAGCTAAAAGACTTGTTTGTGTCCAATCCAAGTGCTAAGCGGCTTTCTGGTGGTGGCCGCCCTTTGACAAGTGAAGAGCACGACTCAATCATCTTTGAACGAATCCTATACAACCGATCTGAAGGCTTTCGAGTGACTCGAAGCATGATCACCATGTGGGCTATCGATTTGGCAGAAGAACTTGAGATCGATCTTGGTTGCTCGACAGGATGGCTCACGCGTTTTTTCTCACGTCACGATCTGGTGCTGCGAGAAGGAACGCGTAAGCCCGTCTTATCGGACGATCAAGTAATCGAACGTGGCTTGAGTTTTGTACGACAAGCTCGTTCATTGATATCAATGTTTCGTATACCGGCGTCGAACATATACAATTTGGATGAAACAGCGATCTTTTTTGATTACTCGAAGCAAAAAACTGTTGAGTTACGTGGCGCCAGAGATGTCCCGATCAAGTCTTTTGGGCTGGAAAAGACTCGAATCACTGCTGTTATGGCTGCCAGTGCTGATGGCGTGAAGCGCAAGCCCTGCGTCTTGCTGCGCTCACGAGACGAAGAAGTCAATGTGACTCAAGAGAACGGCATAGTCCTTCTTACAACAAAAAATTCATGGATGACTTCTAATGCTTTCATTGCGTACATCAGGTATGAATTTGCGTTTCATCCGCGTCCTTTGCTCTTGATTTTTGACAGCGCCAGAAGCCACATCAGTCAAGTGGTGAAGTCATTTTTGCATACCAACAATATTCTCTTTCTTGTTATTCCTGGTGGCATGACTGGTTTTCTACAACCTGCCGACTACAGTTGGTTCAAGTCTGTGAAGTCTGCCCTTTCGCGTGAAATTGACGCTTGGAAAAGGAATGGCCCATTCCAATATACGTCTGGAAATCGAGTCAAGCCCCCACCGATTGAAGTATATGGAGAATGGGTTAAGACTGCCTGGAATCAGGTCAGCAAGCCGATTATTGAGAAGAGCTTTGTGCGTTGTGTCATCGGAGAAGACGACGAGCTCTCACTTGCTCGACATGGAAAGTATGGTGATGAATTTACTCATCGTCTCCAGGAAATTCATTGCGAAGACGAGTCAAAAGAGTCCGAAATTCATGCTTCTGACAGTGATGTTCTTGCAGACGACTTTGATGAAGTACTTGTAATTGATCAATAGAAAATTTTTCCTCTTGAATATTTTAACTGAGTTTGTGTAAATTTCTAGAGATATTGAATTGTAGAGTATAGTGGTATATCAGGTGGCGTACTAATAGAGAGTGGCGTCCTATTAGAGAATATACAGTAAATATCGGTAAAATATCCGATATTCGGGAGCCCTGGGTTGAAGTCGTGCACCGGAGTACTCCAGACCACAGCTCGCACAAAGCACCCCAAGCCACCCTTAGGCTCAATCGCGTTTTTTCATTAGAAAGATCCAAATCGTCTTGACAGTTTTCGCCTCGTGGCACGCACAAGCTTCCTCAGCATGGCCATCACATCAATCATCACGTCAATGCCTATCTCAATGTTCTCGACATGACGGTACAACATGCAGCCAACTGTCATCGCTAGGAAGGACATGCCTTTCGCAGTGTTGTCGATGACTACGCAAAAGATTGACAAGATTGAGGTCTTAATCTCGGATCCAAACTGCTGCACCAAGTCTGCGCAGTCGAGCGCGGACAAGCTGGCAATTCGCACGAGACGCAGCAGGTCTCGAAATTCTGGTGCATTGATTACTCGGCGGAGCATAACGGTAGCTGTGGTTAGCTGATGAACGTCGAAACGCATTGTGTCACTTTCCGTGTTGTGCTGCGAAAGTGCCCCCATGAGCATCATGTAGGCAGAGTTGAGCTTCTCATCGCCAAGCTTTCGCTTCATAACCTCCAAGAGCTTGGCCATGGACGACGCCGTTTGAGCAATCGCATTGTCGCTCGTACGCTCTTCAATGAAGCTTGGAGTTTCACGAATCTTGTCAGCAAAGCATGCGCGAACTCTTCTTGAAGCATCAGCTGGACTGAACATCGCACAAACTGCTCCTGCTATCGTTGCCGCATTGTACTTTTGGAACCCTGTCGGATGGGTTGCTAGCGGTCTCTCCATGACATCCTCAGTGTCTGCGACCGTGTGCAAAACAGTTGGAGAAAACGCTTTAGGCCGCAATTCAAATCGGACACACGGGAGTTCACGATCTCCTTGTAGCTGTTGCACGCGCCAGTGTCCAAGAGATTCATTGCCTCGCAGTGCTCCTTTAGAGCTTGAAGCAGGTCATCGCCGAAAGGAGTCCGCGTGGCTTCGTTCGTCATAATGGATCTGAAGAATTCGTTCCAGTTGTCCACAGTAGCTTGAATTGGGTCCACATCTCGTATGGCTTCCCATAGTTCACGATCCATGATCTCGGCTTGCTTGCGGCTGTGGAGCTAGCGATGCCTTCGTGCGACGGCAAATTCAATTGTGTCAACTATCATCCATCGCTTCATATGTCAGTTCGACCAAATTTTTCAATGCTTGGACACAGGCGCGTGCAACAGCTACAAGGAGATCATGAACTCCCGGAATTGCGGCCACTGAAGGAGAAGAAGGTGAAACCGGCGAGGAAAATCGAGAGAAACATCGCGACTGCCCTCGGTGTCGATGGAGTGTGGCCAGACATTTCAAACATGTGAAATTCAAAAGCCAAGAACGATCACAGAGTATCATGCTCCATCGTGAACTTCAAGCTCTTCACCGGCGAATCGAGTCATTACTTAGCACTCTGGCTGGATGCCTCTTACTGTTCTGACTTGCGGTTGAGAGGACTCGACTACGCACGAGGTGAGCTCGACACAACTTGATTACTTCATGGCCTATTCCGAGATTGGGGCCGCACGATGTTTCTACCAATCTCTGTTTTATGTGGATGCCCGTGAGCTGTTGACGTAGGAAAGGCAAATGAGTAGGGAGACTCGTGTCGATACTTTTGCCGCGAGGACCACGGACGTAACAAAAAGAGGATTTGTGTCGTCTTGAAAGTCCATGTTAAAAGTCCAGCCCAGACGTGGTGAAATGTCAGCGCTTGCAGTCTTTGCGATGGTTTCACTGTCCCGGAAAGACCCTCGTAAGGCGAGACAGTGGTGAGGCTGTCGGTGCAACCACGCCACTTCGCCATGGAAGCTGCAGCTGAAGTTGAGGGGTGCAGGGGTTACAATGAACCATCCGGATACCAAGTCATAATTCAACTGGGAATGCGGCTTGGAGTGCTTGCCTGCTTCCTGACACTCGTGGCGGCGGCGCCCAACGTGAAGTTCCATGAAGCGTGTGCTGGCAATGACGTGGAGACTGTCAAGGCAATTCTGAGGGAAACGCCTGACGTCCTGAATGAAATCGGACCGGAGGGTGGCCAGAGCTGCTTCATGCGTGCCGTGCTCTTTGGTTCCAAGGCAGTCGTGCAGTACTTGCTAGACAACACGGACGTCGACGTGAACCTCGGTGAGAAGGACGGATACACTCCGTTGCACGGCGCTGCGTTCCAAGGCCGCGCTGAAATCGCCAAGATCCTCATTGATCGCGGTCTCGATCCCCTCGACCAACACGCTGATGGCTACACTCCCATCCATCGTGCTTCGTGGGGTAGCGGACAACGGCACACCGACACCATTCGTGTTTTCCTCGAAGCTGGTGTTCCTGCCGACTTGAAAGCCGGCGATGGACGCACTGCCTATGATATGACGCACAGCCCGGCTTCGATGCGTCTTTTGATGGATTATGGCGCTCGCGGCGACGATCTCTAGCCTTTGTGTTCGTCATTAATCCCATCCAACTTGTCGACTGTGTCGTTTCAGTTACATTTCCAAAAGCGATAACAGTTA
The DNA here is from genome assembly GCA_019828595.1 of Aphanomyces cochlioides. Taxonomy (NCBI): domain Eukaryota; phylum Oomycota; class Saprolegniomycetes; order Saprolegniales; family Verrucalvaceae; genus Aphanomyces; species Aphanomyces cochlioides. The sequence continues at coordinate 1,394,998 of JAHQRK010000021.1, read as the reverse complement.
CACCATCTCGACCTTCGAGCATCCATTCGTTGGCAAGAAAGAGAGAGGTGCAAGCTCCAGAAGCAGGATGGAAGCAGACCTTCGGCTTCGTGTCAAGTAGATCAAGCTTGCTAGAAAGACGACGGACTGACCACTTTTTTTCGTATCGTTACTGCAAGGAAATCGACCATGTCATTGTCGTTCTGGCAACAAATCTCCACCTCTCCATGGGGAGACAACTCCATAGCTCTCCGTGTGAAACACACTTACAGTACTCACTTGGCGTCCTTTCCATATCCTTGAAATCTCTCCAGCCTTTGAAACCCATGGCAGCATGTCGTCAGCAATGCCATCCACGCAACAGGATTGCTTCGACATGGAGGTCTGCGAATCTCAATACAGGCAGTATGATGCCCACGGCATATCCGTGCATCCCACAGAGCCCTTGAGTCTCTCTAACAGCTCCAATGGAATCAAAAGCTACCTGTCTATGGCCGCCAGGAAGTGCGCAGCGCCGTGCAGACTCATGGTGCATATGACGCCTGGCGAAGAACTTAGTTAACCGTTACATTTCCACCATATTCAAAAAAGTTTTTTTTTCAATTGACCCCGTCGAACCAAGTCCGAAAACATTCTGAAATTCAAAGATTCATGAAGACGAAGCACACTCTAAGCCAATAAATAGATAGAATGAACGCTCTCGAGCTTGTTTATTCTCATCTTGCAGCTTCTGACGTGAACCGACGATGGTCTCGCTGGACACAACAAAAATTGAAAAAAAGTATTTTTGACATTTTTGAAATATTTTGTGTGAATTTCTGTAACGGCTTCATTATCCCTTTCGCACAGTGAAGACAAGCATGGGCGGCGGCGGCGAGCAAATGGACATTGGCAGCGCGGAATGCAGCATGAAAGGGTCGTTTCTAGGCGTTGGCAATGCGGAATGTATTGGCGCGCACTTGGGATACGCAGCGTTCCTCTGTGCGATCATGATCTTGCTCTCGTTCGTACTCGACATCATGATTAAACAATTGCGGCAAGCGGTCAAGTGTCCACAGATGATGCGCGTTGTGAATCGATTCTTTGAAGAACTCATGGTCATGGGCGTCATTTCTCTCGTAAGGTTCATGGATATGGCGATCTCTAACGCGTTCTAGTGCATCTTCGCCATCAATACGAGCGGGGGATTGAACCAACTGAGCTTTGTCGTGTCGGGACTCAGCCAAGTTCAACTGCTCCACTTCCAAGAGTTTTTCCACTATGTTGTCTTCATGACGGCAGTCTACTACATCTGCATCATGCTCCTGCTCATCCTGATAGCCACAGTCGTGCCGCGTCTTCTCTACGACAGGCAGAAAGCGACCCAAAACCCCGCAGACGACGACTTGGAGCTTTCTCCCTCGAACAACCTCTCATCTTACACCAATCGGACATCCGTGCGTCGCATTCAACGTCAAGCGTCAGGTACATTTCTCTCTTCCCCTCCTAGTTTCGTCTTTCTGACGGCATGTCGTCTTTTCTAGGCTATGATTTTGTGAATGGATCGCGCATGTACTTTCTCCTCCGACAGCGGTACAAGCGAGAAGGGTGGTCCTTTCAATTCAACCTCATCAAGCAATTCGCGCTCTGGAAGAGCTTTGAAGTGCTCGCGTACAACGTGTGCCAGTACCGGTCGGGCTATTTGTACAAGAACCCAGCGGAGATGCAGCGCATCTTTGGCTTGTCGTATCACTCGTCGCATCATGTCGACTTTGCGCGCTTCAACACGCTTTGTACGCGCAACATGCTCGCGACTGTCACGCAGCTCCACTACAGCGCTTTTATCATTTTGATCTCCCTCGTCATGGCGTCAGGACTGCTTGGCGAAATGTCTGCCTATCTCTACATCGGTATAGCGGCGGCTCTCTGTGCGATCAACTTTGTCATCATGATCAAGACGCTGCGCATCCTCAAAGGAATCATCAAAGACCGCTTGCGCATCCTTACGATGCAAGACATTGAGCGCATGGTGCCACCGCTTAGCACAGCGCTCTTGACACCTCCACGACACAAGAAAAGGTCCGTCACCACACTTCCAGCCCATTCTGACTTAAGTCTAGAAGTCTAAAAGCCGTCGCGCAAGTCGTTCGAGCGATAGTGCGCATGCAAATGTCAGTGCTGTGTCATCGTCAGCTCCATTACCATGACTCTCGCTTTTGGTTTCGCCGTCCGCGCTTCCTCCTGCGGCTTTTCCAGTTTGCAACAACTGGCCAAGCGTTCTACCTCGTCTGGCTCACGCTCGTGATCGCCCAGGACAAGTCGATTGCATCATGGATGTACTTCCTCATGGCACTCTTCCCACTAATTTCCATGTTTGTCATCACGCCGCTCACGATGCCAAGTCTGGTCCTCGTCATGAGTCTCACGGGTTTCTTTGTTGAACAAAACCCGCATCGACCTCAAGACCAAGAAACACTCACGATCAAAGACCGCATCCGGGTAGCTAGACGATCCTACCTCCGATCCACCGACGACATTTCCGACATGGTTGTCTCGCCGACGCAGTCGCCGAGCAACAGCGACATGTTTCTCCACATGTACGATGTTGCAGCGTCGCCGTCACGTCGACCGATTGAAGGAAGTCCGCGGGATATCAGCAAGATCAGACCGTCATCTGTGTCGTCCTCGGTACCGCCTTCCGTGCCACCGTCGCCACCGCGGACCTTCAAACTCTTTGAAAAATACTGCTCGAGCTATGGAGGATATCCCGACGAAGAGACGGAAGGACGCACCGCAACAGAAGTGTAATCAAGTACTTAATGGGCTTTACGACGGAATTTCGGTAGAAATGCACGCTTCTCTTCCTACGCATCAACGTGTCAGTATCGGAGAGCGTGAAGAGAAGGACGTACCATCGAAACGTCATCTTCGGGAAAGATCAAGACGATGCCAGGTTGAGGTGGAGCCATAGTGAATTGCATCGGCGGCTCTTCTTCCACGGGTGTCGTTGGAGGGAGAACGGACGGCCTAGAGAGAGAATATGAGTCTGGTCTATCATGATAAAGCACGGACGTTGTCTGTGGTAGGGTCTGTGGATTGAGAGGTGGTGGTGGCTTCATGCCTGGTGGAAATGGAATCATAGGAGGCGCTGCGCCAGGAGCAAGCATCGGTGGAGGCGCCATGCCTATCGGGAATGGCGGACGCGGAGGAACTGGAGCTGGGAACTGATATGGATAGCCAGGCATGGGTGCCATCATGGGTGGATATAACATTGGAGCAGCACCATCAACTCGCATTCGCTTCAGAGGATCCTCCATGATCGAGGATTTGGCACTGGAATAGCCTGGAACGCCTTCCATACCATAGACTTCCACGTCGACGGACTCTCGGCCTGGTTTTGCGTTGGGAACATGAAGAATCGTCTCGTGGTGGACTTGCGCGACGTGGACGACCATTCCACCTGCCGTCGAGAGCTTCTTGTTGCAGTAATTACACTTGAAATGACGAGCCTTTTGGTGCATGATCAGGACCTTTTCGTCTTCAAAGACACGGTCGCAGTAGTAGCAGTAGATCCGTGCTATCTTGGGCTCATCAATGCCATCATCGCGCTTCTTCTTCTTCCCCATCTTCCCGTGATCCAGGAATATGCGGTGGAAACTATTTCAGCCAATGAAAATTTTAGAATTATAGCTAAGTCTTATCCTCAACTCTGAATAAATCATATACTTTGGGGATTCACGTGAATCTATTTAGTGCAGTGGCATTCGACGATAAATGGCTTTTGCGGACGTTGATAGCATTAGCTCGTTAAGAAAGAGCTCGCTAAAATACCTGCCTTTTCACGCTGTAACCAAGGTGAACGATACCATGAACGAGATGTTATATGGACTTTGACGCTAGATTTCATCGTAGAGCGAGCTATGATAGCGCTACAACACTCTCGCATGAAAGGGAACTACATCGAGGAGTTACCTAGCGCTTATAAGTATCAAATTGATCCTTCAAAGCTCATGACAAAGGCAGTTTATCTCGTTGGTAGGCAGGCTAATAATGATTAACTCCAAAACCTCTGACATTTGATATTTATGTTTCATTACGTAATACTATTAATAGTATATCTGTTATCCTCCAGTGGAGTCAGTCTATCATGATGAGATTACCAACTGAATACTCGTCATCTCCACGATGGCAAGAGAGCAATGCATGCTATCGATCCGCCTTGTAGTTCTTCTGGTCTTTCAATTCAAGCTCGCTGGTAATCCTACCTTCAATACGTTCCATGGTTCGGATATTATCCATTTTGCCAGTAGCCCTCGATTCAAACTCCATACCATTGCTTCCAATCAAGCTCAACCCAATGAATATTGCTGAGCCCATCCTTTATCTCTCTCTCTCTTCTAGCCTCGCTTGGAGCATGGCGGGAAGGGCTCTCTCCATCATCGGTAAGAGTTGTTGGTGAGATCAATGGCATATGATATTTGAGAGATTTTCCTGTATAAATTAATAAATTGATTTTGATTGGTTGAGACGAGTGATTGGTTGGAGGGTTTTTCCTGGCTGGCTCCTGGCGGCTGTGTTAATTAGGAACAACCTCTGGCATTCAAAGAGCTATCATGGGCATGTAAGTTGGAAGACGACTGTGTGGGCTGTAGGGAATGACGCGCGTGCTTTTGTAGTGTCAAGAACGGAAAGGTCGTAGTGTTGTTGAATGGCCGATATGCTGGTCGCAAGGCCATCGTGGTCAAGACGTACGACGAAGGCCACGGCGACCGCAAGTTTGGCCACGCCATCGTGGCGGGTATTGACCGCTACCCTCGCAAGATCACGCGCTCGATGGGCAAGAAGAAGATTGCCAAGCGCTCCAAGGTCAAGCCTTTCGTCAAGTATGTCAACTACAACCACATCATGCCTACTCGTTATGTGGCCGACATTGAATTGAAGAAGGTGTTGGACGACGAAGTGTTGGCTACCCCTGAAGCCCGCATTGAATCCCGCAAGACGATCAAGAAGGTCTTCGAAGACCGCTACTTGAACCAAGCCGCCTGCAAGTCTGAAAAGAAGGCGGCTGGTGTCTCGTTCTTCTTCAAGAAGCTCCGCTTCTAAGCGCTATGTAGCTCGAATGATAACAATATAGCGAGACTGTTCCAAGAGGTCCATAAAGAGTTGAAATTCTCTATATTATCTACTACATCAACAGTTCCGACTCGGCGTCCGCGACAGCTTCATGGAGCGCAGAGACAACCGCGTCGATAGACGGACGCGCTGCAGGATCGACGTGCCAACAGGATTCCACAACTTGCTGCAGCTTGGGCGAAACATGGCCAGTGATGTCGAATGGCTTGGTTTCAGGGTGCTGGTGGAGGAAAGCGTCGCCGCGGACGAAACCTTGGGCTTTGTAGATGGCGCGATGGGGCTGGTCTCGCGTGACGCAGTGGGCAATGAGCACACCGACAGCGTAGACATCGGTCGAAGGCGAATGGCCGGGCCATGGAGCATCAATCGGACGGAGTTCAGGAGCAACGAACGCCGTCGTGTTGGCACGGCCGCACGAAGCGTTGCAGAAGCGGCGGAGGGTATAGACTGGAGCCATCAAGTGGATCAAGTTGAGTTTGGCTTCCAAGTTGTTGTTCACGAGCACTTTGTCAGGATGCAGACCGCCGTAGACAAGGGCGCGGCCATGCAAGTACTGCACGCCCAGAGCGATGTGCAAGCCAAGGGTGAGTCGCTGCTTTTGGTTGAGGTCGTCGGACGCGAGAAGTAGCGAGCCAAGACTGCCTTTGCTCATGTACTCAGTGACAACGCAAGCTTGGGTTTGATGGCTGACGAGACTCACGCCGAGCAGCGACGTCAAGTGAGGATTCTTCAGCGGTCGAAGGCGCTGTACCGATGCAAAGAACGCCGTGCGTTTGGCGCTGCTGGCGTTGGCGTAGTCGAGGCAGCGCAGCGCGACTTTGCTGCCGTTGTAGGTGGCAACGCGGAGGTCAGGCTGGCCGCCCTTGAGAGGATTCGTATCGAGCTTTTCGAGCGGCAACCAGAGAGGCTGAAGGTCTTCTCGAGTCGATAGGATCTGCTGAAGCGACCGCTTGTCTTGGGAAACAACATCCATCGACACGAACGACGACGTGTCCATGACGGGTAGACTTTCTTCATGCGTAAGGACGGACACACCGTGAGTTGGCTTGACTTTACTTGGAGTGAGCGATACCACGTACGCTTCGACGTCGTCAATCATGGCGACATCATCGCCTGAGTCTGATGATTTAGCAGCACGACGATTTCGATGCTTGACGAAGACAAACCCAATCAGAGCGACGGCTAACACGCCGACAATTCCACCGATGATTGCACCTGTATGGGACGAAGAGCTTTCCTGTGACGAGGAGGGCGGCGGTGTCGAAGCTCCAGGTGTACTAGGAGATTTGGCAAGGGTTTCTGGGGCCTCTGTGGTCGGCGTTGGATTTGCAGGACTGAGCACGGTGGGACGGCAAAAAGCTGTAGTGGCATTGACACCGCAGATTGTCTCCACTTGTGACGCATTCGTCGCTGTAAAGTTAACTGGACCTCTCGCCGCTGGATCAACTCGACATTCAGTCGTGCCGCACTGGACCAAAAACGTCGGACCTGCTGAGCACGCCTTGACAGTCTGAACGATGCTTCCACATGGATTATTATTGCCTTCAAAGATGCAATAGCGTGAACAGAGCGGCAATTGTGTCGCTGTCGGCGTTGGTGCTGTCGGTTGTGCTGTTGTAGCCACTGGAGTGGTCGCTGGAGTAGTCACTGGAGTCGTCACTGGCGTCCTTGTGGGTGCCGACGTCGGTTGGATTGTAGTCGTCGTTGGTGCAGGCGTCAATGTCGTCGTCTGTGGCGGCTGCTGCGCCTGGAGAAGCAGCGGAATACCCGCGAGAAGCGTCGCGCGACCGACTCGCATGGGGTTGCTGGCTAAGAAGAGTGTGCAGTTTTTGTTACTATGACGTTAAATTCAATAAAACGCGGTTGTAAGCAGATAAAAACGCGTTTTTATATCTAGGAGGAGTGACAAAAATACGTCTCCACCTAGAAATCTCACCGACATGTCCAACGCATGGATTCCATTGATAAGGACGCGTCCAAGAGCGAATCTTCGTCGCTCTTCGCGCCTTATAGCCTCTGGAAATCCATAGCTCAGCATAATAGCTCAAACCATGCTTGAAACTATCACTTTTTGACTGGTAGAACGACGTACGACAATACAAAAACAGAGACATGTCTTCCGTCCTCGACCGAGGACACAACCAAACAACAACGAACGAGCAACAAACATCATCTACACTTTCCCAGCTTGATAGAAAGGTCATTTCAAGTCTTTCGAGGACGCTGGACGGTTCCACAGGAGCGCCTTCACGAGCTCTAGACGCTCTCGCTGGCTGCTGGAGGCGGGATCCTGAGGCGTTCTCATGCAATGTCTGATGCCAAGTACTCTGACAATGTATTACAATTCATTTTATTACATACAAATCTCAAAATAAAATAAAAGTTTGGTATATTAATATGTTTTCTCCGTCAGACATTTTGACATTTGTCCCTTGGTTATTGTATTGCATACAAATATCAAGCTTAAATTAATTTTTAGGATTAAAATACTCTCCTCCTTTAAGATCGCAACGCTTGGACAACTTGAGCGCATGACGGTCGACGCTCCGGCGCGGCGTTCCAGCAGGAAACGAGAACTTGACGAAGATCAGCGGGCAGATCTTCAAAGGGGGACGCTGATGGATTCTTCAGGACGAAAAGATCGCCACGCACGAAGCCGTGAGTGTGATAAATGTGCTCGAATGGCATCTTCCGAGTCAAAATCTGAGCGACAATGACCCCAAGAGCGTAAACATCAGAAGCCATGGAACTGTCTTGGCCGCCTTGTCGCTGCTCAGGAGCCAGGTATGGAACCAGCATAGCGCCAAGACGTATTGGACATTGACGATTGGCCACGAAAGTTTGATCCATGAGGGCAAAAGCGTTCAGCTTGCAAACAAACGAACCACTTGGAGCTTCAGAAGCATGTACAAGAGCCTTTTCGGGATGAAGCTGGCCATGCGTGATACCTTGACCGTGAAGATGCAAGAGCCCTGCTGCAATATCCAGGGACATATGTCGTCTCTGCGCTTGGTCAAGATCAATTGCTTTGTCGAGAAGAATGGCACCAAGACTTCCTTTGTTCATGAACTCGCTCGCGACGGCAAAAGTGGAAGACATGTCAATGAAAGCCACACCAAAGATTCGCGTGACATTGGCATGACTAGGAAGGGCCAGGAGAGACTGAGCAGCTTGAGAGAAGGCAAACAGATTGGCTTCAGACGTCGTCGAGGTATCGATGCCCTTGAGAACGTACTTGTGGCCTTCCAATGTGACCTGAAGAAGACCATGGCTGCCTTTCAAAGGCGGTGTCCGAGCGCCATCGACATTGAGCCACAGGGACTGAAAGGCTTTCTCACTTGGCAAAGACTCAACGAATGACCTTGGATTGTGTTTCGGCGATGCTGAGAGAATGTATCCTTCGACATCGATGGCCTCTTCGAGAGCTTCTTGTGCATCCTTTGGTTGGTTGCTACCAAATAGTCGCCGCCGCCGTTGATAGATGAACAAGAGCGAAAGAGCAGCAAGAGCCAAGATGCCACCGACAACCCCGATGATTGTATTTTGCGTCGAGGATGATGAAGACTTTGTCGAGATATCTGATGGGGCGATCGTTCCATTCACAATGGGCTCACCTGTCGGTGGAAAGGTGATGCTGTCGTCTGTCAGCTGTGGTGGCAAATATGAGTCGAGGGATCCATTGAATGATGAGTTGAAGCAGGCCAAGACGGTCGTGAATGCCTTTTGAGGAATACGACACCCCCGGACAACCTGCGTATCGTTCGTCCAGGGTAGTGTTATGGTATCGTCAAGCTGTAGAGTGCACTGCGTCGTGACATTTGGGCAAATCGCTTGGAACGGCGCGCAGGATTGCAAGTCGGACGTCAAGCTGTCGCATAAGGTTGTGTTTGTTGACGCGCAATCGAATAAACATGACGCTTCTGTGCTATCTACACCAAGCATGAGTGCATACACGCATAATCTCGCAGCATCGTACTGTCTGTGGCTTGAACAGCGGCAAAGAGCGCCGCCGACAACGCGGCAAGACTCTTCCGGCAAACCATGTAATGATGGACAAAAACCGAGTTGTTGACATTTGCGACGTGAGAATTTCCGGCCAATCAGAAAACTCCGATGTATTCATTAAATACTTCATACAAACTCCCATATCAAAATTATTAATTATTCATTTTCTTATTTATTTTCTATTTTTTATTTGAGAATCCAATCACAGGATTCCAAATTGGACGCCAAATATTTGCATGGTGGACAAACCCACAATTCTCGATGACATGTCCAACTCGGAACTTGTTTCTACGGCCTTTACGTCCTTGAAGGAAAGATATCAAACGTACATGGTAACGCCCCATCGCTTTCTCTCCACCTCTCATTGTCTCCAGTGAGATAAAGAACCCAGAATTGGGTGCTTTTTCGACCGTCCATTCACCTTCATCAACGTTGCTCTTCTGCATTGCCAGCTTGATTTGTCAACATCTGCCTAATTCAATGGAGTCCACGTCGCCTACGTTGTAGTCGTCGTCGACATGTCATCAAACGCTGACTCCTGGAGCGCGTGAGCCTTTGAATCAAGCAAGCGATTGTGCACATGGACAAACGTCGTTTGTTGTCTTGGTCTTCCTATTCGTTCTTAAATGTCTTTAAATGTTCTTATAATCTACAGAGCAGTTTAAGAACACAATTAAACCCCAATTAAGAATATCTCACATCTATGAAATGTCTATCGGAAATCTTTGATTCATGAACTTCAACTGTCGGCAAAGTCAAGAGGAGGAACGAGCAGATGACTTGCGGTTCCATCTCGTTCTTGTCTTTGTCTCCAGGAGATTTCACATCTTCCACCGCTTTGATGGAGGATCTCCGACTTTGAAACCCCTTCTGACCCCTGCGCGACAGCGATCAAGAGTTCATGATGTTCTTTGTCAATGAAAGGGTTGAAGCATTCGGTGCATTACGATTAAATGAAGACTCACAACAGGTTTTCTCGTTCCAGAGCTTGGACAATCGAGTGGAGCGTCGGTCGGCGATCCTTGATTGAGCTCCAGCAAGCTTGGATGAGTTCAGCGAGTTCAGGAGATGCTCCGGGGAGTTCATCATATGGTGGAATTTCGTCAGGATGAAGTGTGAGATAGACATCGCCGCGAGTAAAGCCGACGTCATGATAGAGGCGGCTGAATGGCACTTTTCGCGCAAAGATGAAGCCAAGCAGGACGCCGAGCGAATAAATATCGGCAGACTCATTGGCCACGCCGCCTCGACGGACTTCAGGCGCAAGGAAGGGCATCGTGAGTTCTCCATAGCTTTGTCGGCACTTGGGCACGGTGTCAAACATGGCTTTCATGAGCTGGAGGACATTGAGCTTGCACTCGAGCTTGCTGTTCACGAGCACTTTGTCAGCGGACAATGTGTCATAGATGCGCCCGAGGGAATGAACATGAAGGAGAGCGCGCGTCGTTTCCAGAGCCATGCGGACTTTGTCGCCTGTCGATAACTCCGTCTTCGTGTCGAGAAGAACGGAGCCGATTGACCCGCGTTCCATGTACTCTGTAGCCACGCAGAAGAACGTGTAGCTGTGCGCCAAAGTGACGCCAGCAACGCTAGTAATCTGTGGATGGACCACACTTCGAATGCTCAGGATGCTCTGGACAAAGCCGTGTCGAGTCTCTGGCGACGCCGTAGCGTAGTCGATGCCTTTCAGCGCGAGCTTTTTGCCATTTTGGTCGGTGATGGTGAACATGTGATTTCCGCCTTTGAGTGCTGTCGTCTTGAGGGTCGACACGGGCATCCACAGTTCTTTCAGGTCGCTGCGAGTCGAGAGGTACTTGAGCAAATTCTTTGTCTGGTCGAAATCGACTTGGCCTTGATCGTCAATCACGTCGGGGGTTCGAAGCGCTGGTGGCGATGCTGGCGCGGACTGTTTCGGCGTCGTGGATGCATGATATCCACTTGAGTTGGGTTGACGACGACGGCGGCGGTAGAAAATAAAAGCAATCAATGCAATGACGACGGCGAGACCACCGACAACGCCACCGATTGTAGCTCCGTTTGAGGAGGAGGCCTTTGCTTCAGAGGCAGCAGGAGCGGCATTTGGCGCATCAAGAGCTTGTGGACTTGCTGTCTCTGACGGAGCTCTTGTCGTCGTTGCCGTCGTGCATGACAATGTAAAGTTAGTCGCATTGCGCTGGCATATGAGTTGAGATGGTAGAGAACCGTTTGACGCAGGGGTCAAACGGACAGAGTTCCAGTCGTTGTTGGCTGGAAGTATGAACTTGCACGAGGACACGGTCGGGTCTGGGCACGTTGCAAGTAAGGCTTCGCCGTCGCAAGTATTGGCTTTTGTTGATGGCAACTGAGAGAGATGGCAGAGTGGGGCTTCGGCGATCTCTCTCGCAAGATTGGCCGCGGATTCCGGCATGCACTGAATCTCCCCTGTTGGTTCACCTGAGCACAACTTGTGAGGTGGCAAAGTCGTCCCGATGCAACACGACGTCGCGTCCTGAGATGGACAGATTGGTGTCACGCAGTCCCCTGAAAACGAGCTAAACTTGCACGTCCTCTCTGCTGGGCAGCTTTGCCGTCCAGTTGTGGCCGCGGTGGTTGTCGTCGGAGCCACCGTCGTCGTTCCCTTCGTCGTCGTCGTGTCCACCAAGTCCTTAAAATTCTCAAAAACCGATGGCGGCGTCTGTGCGAGAGCCACCGCGAGAGCGTTCCGTGCATCGGCGGTACGCAGCATATTTGTCTTGTGAAGGCCAGCGATCCAACGATGAGATGGGGACTGTCATGACCCCAAGACAGGTTAAATCCATTCGAGTGGCCAATCGACCCACTTCGACCAAAGTCTGTGTAACAAAACCCACCACGACACGACGAAAGCCAAAAAAATTGACGACCGAATCCAACGCCGTGATTGGAACAAGCGCTTATTCCCGTCCGTGCTCCTCCAGTGATGGGCATATGCAGAGAACGGGACTGGACGAGTTTACCCTCGAGGCGAGGGCGCTGGCACTGACAGAGCTAGCTGGCGAAATATTTGCCGAGCTGGATGGTTCGCGACGGCGAATGCGTAGAGTCTGTGTCTAGCTGCGTTGGAACGACCAGCGCAAGGGGAAATCGTGACAAAGAGTTCCATGTGGCCATGCGGTGCGTTCAGAGATTACAGTACGCTCGAGGTACCGAACGCAGATTCGATGAGTGACTGGACGTAGAGTGTAGCAGACAACTCATAGAGCCACGCGGTTGCGTAGTTCGTCACTCCATTCTGTATGTGCTCAACGCATCCAAAGGATCATCAATGGATCACAACGAGGCAGACGAAGCGCTCCAGACGGTCAAAGCTTAAGCATCTGCTGTCATGTCTTCAGGGTCGCAGTTCGACTCTACAACCCTGAACGACCTAAAAATCTATTGCCATCAATACTATTGTTGACAGGTCAATAAATAAATATATTGTTAGAAGTATTGCAATATTTTCAAAAAAATATTTTTCGACCTCATTGAACGATCTTCTGTGGGTATGAAACTCCAAGCGGTCAAAGTCAAGAATGCGCTTGCGAGCTTCCCACAACAAACAGCTCTCATTGTAGGAGCCACGTCTGGCATTGGAGAAGCGATAGCTTACCGCTTGGCGCGCGCGCAATTCAGTGTTGTGATAGCTGGACGAAACAAGACTCGAGGAAATCAAGTGGTGGAAGGACTGCAAGCTGTCAATCCAAAGGGAGAGCATGGATTTGTCCCCTTAGATGCACAACTCATCTCGAATATTCACGGCATATCAACGAAAGTGCCGCCGATTGACAAGCTCGTCTTGACCCAAGGCATTGCAACAATCCAAGGACACACTCCAACGTCTGAAGGCATTGATCAAAAGCTTGCTCTGCACTACTACGGCCGCATGGCGCTCATTCGCGAGTTCCTCCCTGTCTTGCAGCAGTCCAAGCATTCGCCCCGAGTCCTCTCCATCTTCAGTGGAGGTATTCATTCGGCGTACAACCAATTCCACGAAGATCCTGAGCTCAAGAAGAACTATACTCTCAAGAACGCCGCAGACGCTGCTGGCTATTACAACGATCTCATGTTGGATGCATGGAGCGAGAAGGCTGACAACTCTGGCATTGCATTCGCTCATTCAGCTCCTGGCGTTGTTGCCACCAACTGGGGCACTGAAATGCCATGGGCGATTCGACTGCTCTTGAAGCCGCTCAAGGCATTTTTCGCCAAGTCCCCGGACGACTGCGCCGAATTCATGTCCGACTTCCTCCTGGATCCTGCCGTCACACCTGGTAAATTCTACTTGATTGACCAGTATGGCGAGCCCGCCAAGACAACTTCCGCACACACCGACGATGCAAAGGCGTTCATCGCTCAGCACACCCTCGATCGAATCGATTCAATCCTCAAGGCAAAGACGAGAGCAAGTCAATAGGTCCACCCATTGCTCCCTTGTTAATATCTGTCCATTGTGCTTCGAGGCTTCGCATCTCCGTGTATCCTGCTCTTCGGTCTCTGTTGCCTTCACTCGTTTCCCCTGGAGTTGATGTTCTAAACCATGTTGCAGTGCAACAATGCGATACAGTATCGCCATTCTCGTCAATCACATGATGGATTCGAATCTAGAAGAAGAGAGCTTAGTCAATGATCGTTTCGAGATGAGCGACATCCATGGCCGTTGAAACGACCGTGTTGGAACAAGCGATCGATCGAGAAAAGGTCGAATCTCGCTGTCATCACGCTAGTCGTGGTAGAGAGTTCAATGCAGGGGCCGACTCAGCGACTGTGAGCTTCCGATTGTGGATTCCATCGGAGAGAATGTCCTTTGCGCTGAAGAGAGAAGACATCCGAGCCACAACGATCATCGATGGAGAATAAGTTGAGGCTGCGCGAAGGCGTTTCAGACCAAGACGAGAATTGTGGTGTGCACGACGAGAGCCATCGCTGTCGAACATCACTTTGCAACGTGCCAACAAAGTCGAGCATGTTCCGCCACAAGAGCCTCTTCTTCTGCGTCTGCGCGGCTATCCTCGTCATCCAAGAGGCCAAGGCCGAGTTTCTCACGAGAGATGCGTTCATGAGCAAGACAGTCAAGGAGCACAACTTTCACAAGACGTACGATGAACACATCTCGTTCAATCCAACCGCAGCACCGACATCATCTCCAGAGCCAACGGACGACACGAGCTCCAAGTCGACAAATGCAATCACACCTTCTCCAACTGATGGCCCAACTGATCCTCCGTCACCATCAACAAGCGATGCCCTTGACGACGACACTTCTGCCAAACCAACTTCCGCTAATGCGACGATTGATGCTGCGTCGCCTTCCTCAACCGATTCTCTTGACGATGACATTTCAGCGCCTGAAAGTGAAGCGACGACTCCCTCGAATACAACGACGGCTGCTCCAACTCAAGCACCAACCCAAGCAGCGTCAGAGCAGTCTGTCCAGAATGGGGACACACAGCCGTCGGTCCCGAGCTCCTCCTCCGATTTGACGGTGCGCGGCTTGTCGATTATGTCTCTGCTGGTTGCGATCGCTGCTCTTGCGATTGTGGTCAAAAAGACGCGAGAGCCCCAAGTAAACCAGGAAGAAGTCAACTCCGAGTCGAAAGAGGAAGACGATGAAGAAGAGACAGTCGTGGATGTCCACAGCCACAGCGAAATCGTCGTGGCTGTCTAAACGCCCAAGAGCGCACGCGTCCGTAGCAGTGATGTATATCGAGTTCATACATGTCATTGCATGGATAAAAAACGTCACAGTTGTGAAATGTCCACCGGATTACGATGGGAAAAAGATATCGATGGAGGGGATCGAACCCTCGATCTCAAGCGTGTGAAGCTTGCGTCCTAACCACTAGACGACATCGACTTCGAGCAAACATTGAAAAAAATAAATATTAATAAATAAAATTGAAATTATTGTCTTTTTCACCCAAATTTGTATTTTTTTACCAAACAAATCGATTCGATCATACTGAAGTCAAGTATAAATGGAAAGTATGGCAAACGTCCCAAATTAATTACACGTGTGTCTGGGTGTGTTTTGCGTGAATTAGGTAAATACTCGATTCTGATTGGCTGAGCGATTCACAATTTCGAATGAAATTGACAATATTTTGAATTGATTTTATTCGCTCAATTCTGTTGTGGTATTTTCGACATGGACTCCCCGCCGCCGCAGCACGCCAAGTCTTTCCTGCGCAAACAAGCGCCTGGAGCATCCGGAATGGTCATGGAAGGTGAAAACGAAGACTACGATATGGATCAAGACTACGTCGCGACTGCCCGCGCTGATCTGCTCGTCCACACGAACTTCTACAACAACTTCTCGGATGATTTCGACGACGACGATTTGTTGTAGCTCGTTCCATAAATCTAACCCGCGCTTTATCTACTCTATGTCACGGACACAACGTTTCTGGTCCCTTGCTTCTTTGTATCCACGTTCAAGTCGATCACGACGAAGGGACCCCGAGAACTATGAATCCGTGATTTTTCACAGGTCTCATGGTACAGTATTGTTGTTCCCTCGTCAGTTCGATCATGGATGGAAGTGCTAGAGCTCACAACAGACACGTAACATGTCCGTCGTGATGTCAAAGGCGTAAAAAATGCTCCCGCCTTGACACTACGAGCGAATCGACTTCAACGAGGCTTGCAAGGTCTTGTTTGTCCTTCATTTGACCAACGAACGTCAATGCAATGACATGTATTGACTCGATATACATTTCCATCTCATGCTGCTACGGACGCGTACGCTCTTGGGTATTTAGACAACTGCATCGTCTTCGCCATAGCGGTAGACATCTACGACTTTCTCATCGTCGTCGCCATTAAAATTCATGGTCCCGATCGAAAAATGATGGACATTTCAAAGGTGTGAAGATTTTTCATCCATGCAATGACATGTATTAACTCGATATACATCTCCATCTCATGCTGCGACGTGCGCTCTTGGGGATTTACACTTCCATGACCACTTCGCTGTGGCTGTGGACGTCCACGACTTTCTCATCGTCGTCAATGTCAGCTTTTGTTTCCGAAACGACACGTTCGTTCTTGGATTTAGGCTCAGGCACCTTCTTCGTCGCGATGACAATGGCGGCGATTGCAACGACAAGACCCACACCGGCCAAGGAATACGAAACAATGTTGGCCGGACTGGTAGTCGTTGTTTCAACTGGGGCACCAGCTTCGGAGGTGCGGACAAGTTGCTCCACCGCGATCTTGTTCCACACGCATCCGCGAACGTCATTGCCATCGTCCGAAGTACCGATCACTTGGCAAACGGCATCGAAAGGAGCAACACAGAGGCCCGACGATTGATAACTGGGAAGAGCATCGTGGCAGTCTTTCCACGTGGCATTCCCAGCAAGAGGGCAGCTGTCACCATCTCCACCGCAAGGAACATCATCGACAAAGTACGTCGCATCGCCCACGACACTCACTTCATACAGAGCAGTGGCAATAACAGGGTCTTCTGGATTTTCTTTACCTTCAATGGCATCCGACGTCGATGGCGAAGGCACATCAGTGGTTGGAGCGTCAGTCGTGTTGGTGATGGCGGGGGCGTCGGTGGGGGCGTCCGTGGTGGCCTCGGGGGTCTCGTCTTCAATGGCATCCGACGTCGATGGCGAAGGCACATCAGTGGTTGGAGCGTCAGTCGAGTTGGTGCTGGCGGGGGCGTCGGTGGGGGCGTCGGTGGGGGCGTCGGTGGGGGCGTCGGTGGGGGCGTCGGTGGGGGCGTCCGTGGTGGCCTCGGGGGTCTCGTCTTCAATGGCATCCGACGTCGATGGCGAAGGCACATCAGTGGTTGGAGCGTCAGTCGAGTTGGTGCTGGCGGGGGCGTCGGTGGGGGCGTCGGTGGGGGCGTCGGTGGGGGCGTCCGTGGTGGCCTCGGGGGTCTCGTCTTCAATGGCATCCGACGTCGATGGCGAAGGCACATCAGTGGTTGGAGCGTCAGTCGAGTTGGTGCTGGCGGGGGCGTCGGTGGGGGCGTCGGTGGGGGCGTCCGTGGTGGCCTCGGGGGTCTCGTCTTCAATGGCATCCGACGTCGATGGCGAAGGCACATCAGTGGTTGGAGCGTCAGTCGAGTTGGTGCTGGCGGGGGCGTCGGTGGGGGCGTCGGTGGGGGCGTCGGTGGGGGCGTCCGTGGTGGCCTCGGGGGTCTCGTCTTCAATGGCATCCGACGTCGATGGCGAAGGCACATCAGTGGTTGGAGCGTCAGTCGAGTTGGTGCTGGCGGGGGCGTCGGTGGGGGCGTCGGTGGGGGCGTCGGTGGGGGCGTCCGTGGTGGCCTCGGGGGTCTCGTCTTCAATGGCATCCGACGTCGATGGCGAAGGCACATCAGTGGTTGGAGCGTCAGTCGAGTTGGTGCTGGCGGGGGCGTCGGTGGGGGCGTCGGTGGGGGCGTCGGTGGGGGCGTCGGTGGGGGCGTCGGTGGGGGCGTCGGTGGGGGCGTCCGTGGTGGCCTCGGGGGTCTCGTCTTCAATGGCATCCGACGTCGATGGCGAAGGCACATCAGTGGTTGGAGCGTCAGTCGAGTTGGTGCTGGCGGGGGCGTCGGTGGGGGCGTCGGTGGGGGCGTCCGTGGTGGCCTCGGGGGTCTCGTCTTCAATGGCATCCGACGTCGATGGCGAAGGCACATCAGTGGTTGGAGCGTCAGTCGAGTTGGTGCTGGCGGGGGCGTCGGTGGGGGCGTCGGTGGGGGCGTCGGTGGGGGCGTCCGTGGTGGCCTCGGGGGTCTCGTCTTCAATGGCATCCGACGTCGATGGCGAAGGCACATCAGTGGTTGGAGCGTCAGTCGAGTTGGTGCTGGCGGGGGCGTCGGTGGGGGCGTCGGTGGGGGCGTCGGTGGGGGCGTCCGTGGTGGCCTCGGGGGTCTCGTCTTCAATGGCATCCGACGTCGATGGCGAAGGCACATCAGTGGTTGGAGCGTCAGTCGAGTTGGTGCTGGCGGGGGCGTCGGTGGGGGCGTCGGTGGGGGCGTCCGTGGTGGCCTCGGGGGTCTCGTCTTCAATGGCATCCGACGTCGATGGCGAAGGCACATCAGTGGTTGGAGCGTCAGTCGAGTTGGTGCTGGCGGGGGCGTCGGTGGGGGTTGCTGTAGTTTCAGCAGAATCGTCCTCTTTCAATGCATCAGTGGCAGTAGGCGACGGGGCGTCGGTCGTCGTGTTGGGGGCGATCGTGGTTGAATTCACGGGGGCGAACGTCGTGGCATCCGTTGTGAAGACACTCTCGTCGACCGCGCGGACAAGGTTGTGGCGATGGGCGACATTGGCGTTGGCCTCGTGGAGGAGCAGAATGGCCGAGCAGACGCAGACGATGAGACTCGATTGGCGAAACATGATGTGAAGTTGTTGGCAAATTGCAAACTGAATCGAAGGATCGAGCATGGCAATCCTCCCCGCAACTCTATTCTGAAACGCCCCACGACGACGCCAAGCTTGAGCTGGTCGTTTCACGTCGGTGCTATGGCCGCCACACATCTCACTGGTACCTAGTAGCAGAAGGAGAACGCGTCAACCACTTCTCCGTCGTTGTGTCATCGTCCAACGGAGAAATTCAGCCTTGTCACGGCCGTCCAACTCGCTGTCTACGATTCCAAGCCGTGGTTTCCAAGCACGCTGGTCAACTCTACATCTGCGGCGTGTCCAAGGCATCGTGTCAGACTCTTTGGGAGTTTCCAACCGCCGCTGTGATGTCGCAAGGATGTGAAACGACCTGGTGGTGTGTTCAAGCATCAGTCGCACACGTCGTGGCTGGGCTATCGAAGCATTGCGATCTTGAAGGGACGCAAAAATCTCGCAATCAGTGGCTTGTGGCGGTCGTTTCGTCTTTCTCGTGGGTGGAACGGCGCCATGGATCCTTCCACAATCCTCTCCACGACTGGCATCTGTTGCGAGAGCACCAAGTTGTGAGAAAAAGCTCGAATTCGAGCGAGAGTGGAGCCACTCGATGCTCTGCGACCTCTTCCGTCATGGCATGGTCGAGATCTCGAACATTAACAAGTTAGAATCGTCGACTACCATCGCACGCAGCGACGATGGGCGTGAAACGCATGGCCAAAACTGTACAACATGGGATTCACCCGATGAGGATGTCGGTGTCATGGAGGACTTTGACTTCGTAGCCAAGAGCGGCCATGTCCCGCTTCTGACTGTCGACGATGTGGAGATAGCCGTCGCGGTCTTGGACGGCCAAGTTGAGATCGTTGGCGCTCACGACGGCAGGGACGTCACTGGACGGTGCGACTTTGGTCGGTCCATCGAGCGGCTGGTCGCCCTCTGGCATGCGCGTCTCGCCAAGTTTGGTCGTGTCTGCGGTGGGTTTCTTCGGGCTGACTTTGGAAGTGGCTTGCGACTTGGCCTTGGACGTGGCGAGCTCACGCATCACTTGCGGATGCTCCGAGAGTCCAAAGTTGGTCAAATGCGACGTCATGAACCACCGGAGAGTGCCAAGAGCCCGAGCTTTCACCGCCACACATGTGCCAGAGTAGTCTGGGCGGTCCACGACGCGGCATTCCAAGTCGCACAGGATCGACGTCGAGTTGTACATGAGTTGACGTCCCAGTGAGTTTTTCCGCACACTGCTCCACCACTGACGATTCCAAACATGGTCGGCCATCAGGACAAGCACGACGTTGATCACGACCGCGACGGAGACGGACGGCACGGCGCGGATGTACCAGCTCTGGAAGTAGTCGACGGCAATGCCATCGAGGCTTTGGACGTTGGACGGCAACAAGTGCGTGACTGAGTTGGCATATTCGATGAACGCCATGCGCTCGAAGAGGCCGATGAGCCCAAGGTAGACCCAAACGACGGAGCTGAAGTTGAAGAGCGGCATCACGACGCTCTCGCCCGTGTGCTGGGTGGACGCGACAAAGTGCGCCGTCCACTTGAGTAGTTTGACGACAAAGCAGTTGAGCCAGAGCCACCGAAAGCTGATCGCCATGAGTCGGAGCTCCGTGAAGAGACCGAAGCGGCTGTAGCGGTAGTAGTAGTTGATCATCCGCGAGAAGTACATGCTCGTCGACTCGTCGGCGAGGACGGCGAGCGTGTAGAGCACGACAAAGATGTCGCTGTTGAAGCAGATATCGCTCATCTGGAACATGCTGCACGACTGGCTGTACAGCGGCGGCGCGACGATATGGATGAGCTTCTTGTACAGCGGCGCTTGCGCCGAGTCGACCCACTGGACGGTCTTTTGGCTCGCTCGAAAGGCGCCGAGGACGAGCAGGACGCTCACGCCGCGGATCCAGAGCGACACGATCGAGCCATCCGGGTGGTTTATCATCAGCCCGACGTCGTGCCACTTGTCCGCCGAGGAATGGCTCGCCTTGGCCACGATGAGCTGCTTGGCCTTGTCGTCGTAGCTGTACTCGAGAGTGCATGGATCCTTCCCTAGCTCAGCGACGGACGCGCAGCCAGAGCAGAAAGCTTTCGCATAGAAGCGGTACATGGTGAGGTTGACGACGCGGCTCTGGCCTGGCGGAGGAATCGACAGCGGCGTCGTCACGCGGAGATCCGTGTCCGTGCGACCAGGGGTGTACCCCATGGCTCGGATTTGAGTGTCGTTCATGCCAGGCGTCGCCTCTGGCGCCGTCTTGGTGTCGCCAAACCAATGCGAGATTGTGTCGCCGCGGATGTACGTGATGCCGTCGAGGAGCGTGGCCAAGCGCATCATGGATCCGACGGGTTTGTCGCCAACAGGATACGACTGGACGAGCTGGTTGCACAAGTCAAACGGGGCTTTGGCAAGATCGTAGACGCCGACGTCAAGGACGTAAGACGATGAGCTCTGCGCCTGTTCAATCGTCGTCTGGAGCTGGAAGAGGCCGACTTGCGACGCCGTGTGGATCGACGATTCGTGTGGAAACGTAAACATGCGCTCGAATTCGTGCGTCGAGTTGACGTTCAGGATAGGCGTGAGGAAATGGTTGCCATTGCCGATGAAGTTGATGAGCTGCCAGTTGCTCGTCACGACGTCGATGCAAATGAGCGTGAGGCTGAAATAGCCCAAGAGGCGCTCGACGCCAACTCTGACCCGCTGGGTTGCCTGGCGAACGCCATTGCTCGTGACAAGCTGCTGCAGTCGACCAGTGGATGCTGCATTCGTCATCGGGCGCGAGCGGCTTTTAAAGACAAACGAAGAAACGTTTCGAAACCGATTGCAAACAGCCGCGCCGCCATCGCCGCCGCAAAAATAGCCGCGGTGGTGTCTCCTTGATTAGTTTGGGGTTGAAGGGGTTCGGGGTGCAGGGTTTTGGGGTGCAGGGGTTACGGAATATCCATTTTCACAAGTTTGAAATGTCCATCAAGTCCATGGTCACGAGGGACATTTCAGCGTGTGAAATTCGACGAGAAGACATTTCAAATCTGTGCAATTGGATCTTGGTGCAGGTGGCTTGGAATATGTGTCGAGTGATGGACATTTGAAATATGTGAAAGTGTATCTTGAAGAGTCATTACGTGGCATTACTGATATTACACAAATGCATCGAGAGGTAGAGCGTCAAGACGACGAGCAAGTGGAGGAGGAGCAAGTAGACGAGCAGGCCCATGCGCGTGTAGGGATGGTTGAGGATCAAGCGCGCCGAGACGAGGAGGATTTTGTCGAGCGGGTTGAGCTGCGCGACGCGCGCCGTGCTCTCCATTTGCTTGAACTGGTCGAATGGGTTCATGCGCTCGTCGTAGAGCGTCTGGTACTTGTGCAGCGAGCCGGCTTCGACGTCTGGCGTCGCCCCCGTCGAATTCGACACGTAGCGCATCTTCTGCACGAGCTCGACGTTTTCATGCTCGAGCTGCTTGAGTCGAGTCGTGAGCTGATGCTTTGCAGCGAGCGCGGCGTGAAGATCCGTGTCCATTTCCTTGACTTTGTCTTTCAACCGATCGCGCTGTTGCCGCATGATCGACATGAGCTTTGTCTCCTTGGTCTGGTCGTTCTCAAGGAGCACGCCACCAAGGATAGCAGACGCGTCGGTGCTTTCGGAAGGCACGGCGCGTTCCAACGTCGCCTCGAGCTGTGCAATGACTTGGCGCTGGTGGGCTAATTGAGCTTCTTGCTCTTGGAGTTGTGCTATGAGCTCACTTTGCTGCGTCTGCCACTGCTGTTTGTTGAAAGCGAGTTGCTTTTCGAGTTCGGCCATGCGAGCGTTGGCTGTGTCTTGCACAGGCTGGACTTGAGCAGCAGCAGCTTTCGCTTGCTCATTCAAACGAGTGATTTGAGCTTCCAGCGATGCAACTTGCGCCTCCAACGTCGATACTTGAGCTGTCCAGAGTTGCTTCTCATGAGCTGCCGAGGCGCGCACGTTCTCGAGCTCACGTAGAGAAGATGACACATGAGCTTCTTTCTGGGCTAGAGCGAGCTCCAAATGCATCACATTAGGCGCTTCCTAGATGAAAATGAGGTAAATGATGCCGCGGCAGGGCGTTGTCTACCTGAAAGGAGGTCGACGTTGATGCTGTCTCGAGCTTTTGTTTGAGAAGTTGGTTCTCCAGCTGAACAGCTCGCAATCGATCCATTTCCACGACGAAAGATTGGGTTTCCTGCATGTGCATGGTTTGCATTTGGTCGAGACGCTGCTTGACTTGAAAGACTTCAGAGCGCATGAGGTCCAACTGCGCCAAAGCATCTTCGCGCTCCTTTCGGGCTTGGGAAATGGACTTGTCGAGCTGGGCATGGTTCATTTCGAAATCCTCTAAGGTCATCCATTGTGAACGTTGAACGTATGGACGAGATCGTACCTTCTCGAAGACGCAGCGTCTTTTCCAAGTCACGACAGCGCTCATCAACGTGTTCTTCGACCATGCGATCCATCGAGTCCTCCATTTGCTGGAGCTTGTTTTCGAGGTTGCGAATCGTAATGTCCTGGTTCTTCAGCGATGCAAACTCGGTTTCGTATGCGGCTAGTTCCTTTCGCAACTTTGTAATCTCATCGCTAGAGTCAGTCGCTGCTGCAGTGAGAGGCGTCAACTGATCGAGCGCGGCGTCTAGCGCTGGAACTGGATCGGGCGCTTCATATAGCGCTTTATAGAGGGTGAAGAACGCATTGTCGCTAAACTTGGCTCGCTTCGTCAATGTGTCGATCTCTTCCTGGTACGCTTTCAGCAGTGACGGCATCGCTGGTATCTTTTCAGGGTCAGCAAGCTTGCGGAATCGTTTCGTGTGTTCTGCCAAGAGCTTTCGAGACTTGAGACTATGCTCTTTCTGCTCCTGCATCGCCACGCCTTGGGCATCCAGCATGACTCGCTTACTGTCCAAGTCGAAGCCTTTCCAGTACTGACTCACAGTCTGGAGAAGTGTGCGCGTGCTCGGATTCATCTCCACTCGGGTCGGTCAAGTCGGCAGTGAGGGAATGACGAGATCTGTTCACGATAAGAAAGTAATTTAAAATTATTTTAAAAAAGAAATAAATTTAATTCAAATAGATTATTTTTGAAATTAATTGAATTTTTAATTCTTTTTCGATGGACATATCCAAAAATGGATCTTGTCGATGCGACGACTTGCTGGCGCTAGGAACGACCATAGAGCGCTTGATCGAAGCCCCCATCAAGATATTGCACTCTTAGATGGAACTCTAGACGTTTGTCGTCGAATTGGCGCGGCGTATGCGGTCATTCTTTCATGATCTTGATTTGAATCGACGTCGTCATTTCTCCAGGGAGTCAACTTCGACGGGCGGCAGAGCTCTACAGCTCTAGCCTTTTTGCAGGGCTGCTACACCCTGGAAACATGAGGAAGATCGCGAAGTGGTTTGGATCCTTGCAGACTGATATGGACCCTCTCGTCCATGTGAACTTCGATGGAACTGTCAACTTCGAATCTTTTTCAAATATGACGGTTCGACCGACGGAATGGCAACAATGGTTGCCAGACGCGACGATCTCGTGCGTGTGTGCTTCAGACCTTTATGTCTGCGCAGCTCTCGAGTACGCCAACTGCGTCGTTCTTCGGCTGTGGCCATCCATGAGTTCAAATCCAGGAGTGGAGCATTCGATCCCATCCATGCCTGACGGGTGCTGCGAACTCTCTGGGCACGTCGAGCGCGTTGTGTGCATGGCAATTCACGGCGATATGCTCTGCTCGGCGTCCTCCGACTGGTAAGCTCAATTCCACATGCTCGGCTTTAATTGAATTGTGCAGCATCTTGGTCTGGCGAATCCAACGTGCAAACAACCAGAGGAGCCTCCAAGTCACAAGGCACATGCTCGTCGACAAGCCACGATGCGAAGCCAGCGCTGTCGAGTTTGACGCAAGCGGCGGCCTCGTTGCGATTGCCTTCCAGAACCAAATCGAAGTGCTCACGGTTCAAACCATGGCAGTCTACATGACGCTAGAAGGCCATCTTGCCAAAGTTGTAGCCACCAGTTTGTCCTTGATTCACCGCGAGTAGATCACTGCCGTTCGCTTCGATCCATTGCAGCCACACATTTTGATTACAGCCTCGGAGGACCGCACGTTCAAAGTACGTAGCTTCACCACAGGAATCTCAAATGTTGACGGAGGGAGCTGTAGGTTTGGGATCTCGCGGACGCCAAGCTCATCTACCAGTCGGCCATTCTCTCGGCGCACGCCATCTTGACGCTGGCGATCAACCCTGCGACTGGGGATATTTGCTGTGGCTTTGCCGACGGCACGATGCGATTCTACCACAAGTACGCGACCGAAGTGGCTGCCGTCGCCATTGGAACCTTCCTCGCCAAGCTCGACAAGAAGCAACAAGTACATTCATCGCCAAGTTTCCATGACGTTTCCGTCCTTGGTAGATCGCAGAATTCGTCGACAAGACGCTCGAAGCGACGCAGAACGTCGTGAGCTCGTTGCCGCCATGGGCAAGAAGTCAACAAGCAACAGAGAGCGCGCAAGCTCGATCGTTGCTGGAGTCCCCGCTGCCGGAATACTCGGAGCTACCTCTAGCTGACGTCGTCGAAGTGTCTTGTACAATTCTGGCCGCTCATTTCGTCGTGCAGAAGACACAAGACTCGCTCAAGACGACACGGCAAGGACTCGTCGTCGGCACGACCAACTACGCCGTCTTTGTCGATGCGCTGTCGTACCAAGTCCAAGTTCTCCAGGCCTTCCAATCCACTGAGCCTGTCGCCGCTCGAATCGCCAAGCAAGTCGCATTTGCATCATACGTGGCAGATTCTCGTGACAGTATCTGCGACTTGTGGATCTCGAGCGCCTTTGCGCCGTGCTTGACGCGTCTTCAAGCGGTTCTGTTCATTCAAACAACTCCAAGCTCCAGTCTTTCCATCCTGCCACAGTCCCCACCGCCGCCATCGACGATCTTACTGCTTCCAGCGCTGCAACCAGCGGTCAAGAGCGCCACCAAGTCCGCGCAGGACAAGCCCGTGACGTTCCACACCAAGATCAAGTCGTCAGGATACGGCCCGACGTCTCTCACTGCAAAGTTCAAACGGCTCCAGAGCAAGCCAAAGAGCCAAAAGCATGCGTCCCGCTCTGAAGAATACATGACAGACTGTCGGCCGCTCACGAGGCTCCTGGACGCCAAGCCCAAGTGGCACACGGGAGCCATCAACCGCATCGAGTACTCGACGCATGGAACGCACTTGGCATCGGCTAGCAACGACCATTTGGCCCAAATCTTCTCGACGAGCTCGCTGTCGTCGCCGCCGCTGGCCATCCTCGTCGGCCACAACCACTACGTCCAGTCGGTGCGGTGGAGCCACTCGAGCAAGTACGTCCTCACGACGTCGGCGGATAAGTCAACAAGGGTCTGGTGCATCCCGAGCGAAGTCGCGTCCATTGACCTGCCGTTCACGAGCGACGTCGCCGACGGCAGCTTCTACTACCAAGACAAGTTCATCGTCGTCGCCAATGCCAACAAACTCAAGGTCATGCAGTACTTTGTCGACGCCAAGCACGCTCAGCACAAGAAAAAAACCGACCTCGAGCGTTTGGAGAACCACAGCCGCACGAAAACAGTCACCACGTACACGTTTGAGTCGCTCAAGTCGATCACGTCGGTGGCTTGTGCCAACGCGGCGCTGTCGCATCTCCTCGTCGTCGCTGGATCGGATAAAAGCGTCCGCATCGTCGACACGGCTGTTGGGAAGACAGCCCGCGTGATTCCTCAAGCCCATGCCACCCGCGCCCCTCACTCGGTTTGTCCTTGGCATTGTCTGCTTGCTCTAAAGTCTTGTAGGTCGTCCTTCCCAATCCGTCAAGCTACGTGAGCCATCCATCGCACTTGTACGATCTCCTCCTGACTGCTGCTTGCGACAACAGCATGCATCTCTGGGATATCCGAGCAGACAACTGCGTCTTGCGCTTGGGCGAACATGCCAACCGAGTCCACGCGATCGGCGCCGCTTTCAGCCCTTGCATGCGGTATATTGCAACAGGATCTGAGGATAAAGTCACCCATCTCTATGATATTCGAACGGGCCGCACGCTCGACAAACTACGAGGCCACACGGACGTCGTGTCGAGCGTCGCGTTCCATCCAGTTAAACCTGTTCTTGCGACCGCCGCCGTGGATGGAACTGTGCGGCTCTACGGCGAAGCAAGTCATGATCGATACGAATAAACATTGTCTATTCCTAATCAAGGACATTTGAAACATGTGAAATCACGATGTTTCAAAATCACCGAATGACATTTGAAAAGTGTGAAAAATGCTGGACAGAGTTAATTCCATACATCTCAAATGTCTTTAGTGACATTTCAAATGTGTGAAATATGATACCAGCTATAAGGACATTTGAAAGACGTGAAGAAGAAAGCAAGGGACTTGACACGATGGACATTTGAGTTGTGTGACATTTTCAAGTCGATGACATTTGACACGTGTGAGAATGAAAAGACACAACAGTTTATTACATATGTATTACTCGGGAAGCAAAACAAGTTAGAAGGCAAGAATGTTTTGGTTGTCGCAGTTGTCGTCCGTGTAGCCCTTGAAGCATTGGCAGATGCCCGTGTCGCGCGCGCAAAGACCACGGCCAGAGCATTCCGAGACGTACTCGTAGTAGCCCGTCGTTGGTGGAGCCGGCGTGCTCACAATGAAAATGCTGTCGGTCGCACTGGCGACGGATGAGCCATCCACAGCTTTGCCGTTGAAGTTGCGATCTGTCGTGACAGTAAGACCCGAGACTGAGATGCTTCGAACGAAGAAGTAGGCATTTTGGTAAAAGATCTTGGAACCAACGACGAGCGAAGCGGGTGCAGCAGTGATGGTGAACGTGTTGGTACCCACGGCCCAAGCCACGATTTGTGCTGAGGCATCAGGGGTAGCGGTCAGTGACGTCGAGTAGTAGATCGACGTGCCGTCGGCAAACGATGCCCCGGTGTAAGGCCAGACAAGAGTGAATGAGGTTGTGCTCGTGACGCCTGCAACCAAGAGATGACGGTCGCGGATTTTGATGATCGAGTTGGCTGCGATAGGAGCGACACTGGCCGCTGCAGGGGACGTCGCCGCTTGGATATTGACATTGGTTCCGCTCGTGCCAGTAGCCGAGACAGCCCAAGGTGAGAGAGTGGTAAACCAGTCCCAGTTTTCACCACGACGATCGCCAGCCGTAACATAAGCGCGAGTGTTGGCAGTTTGAGCCACGTTGCCAGTCGTGGCAAAGTACGACGAGTGGATTTCAGGCAGACGCATGCGGCCAGGATTGTCGACGTACTGGCACACGACAATTGTACCTTTTTCACTCGCGATCTTGGGGCCAAACACGCCTTGACCAAGCGTACCCGACGTGCCAACTTTCTCGCAATCGATTTGGCTAAAGACGTCATTGGGGATGTTGAGGAATGCATTTTCCCAGAGAGTGACAGAGGCCGCTCCGGCGGTGGCATCATCCAAGATGGGGATACGGTCCGTCAGGTAGAATTCACCATAATTGTCCCAAACACGAAGACGCACCCACGAGTTGGTTGCGTCCAAGGTACCCGCAGCTGGAACAATACCCGTGTAGATGATGAACGTTTCCAAGACTGGGAAGCCAGCGGCCATGTACAATGGATCGACGCCGACTTTGCAGTTGCGGCGGGAGCAGTCGTTGCCAGTGAACCAAGGGTCGCATTCGCACATGTATCCCGCGTCGCGATCCCAGAGATTGTACGTCGTGGCAACATTTCCATGGGCAACACCAGTCAACTTGTTGGAGCGATCGGCCGAGGCAGCAATCGTCGAAATGGATTTGCACACGCCGTGCTTGCTGCAGTCGTTGGCACACGTCGCACGTTGGCACGCAGAGCCATCAAAGCCAGGGAAACATTCACAAATCCCCGTCGTGCGATCACAGATGCCTATGTTGGAGCATTCCATGTAGAAATGGGCTTCTTCGTTGTGAGCAGACGGGTTGAACCATTCGTACGTCTGGTAGGGGTACATTTGCGACTGGTCGAGGATCCAACCGGCCGTCGACATACTTCGATCCATGTCCAAATCGCCTTTGGGTGTATCGACGTGGGCATAGCCAAATGGACAGATGCGCTCCGCGCAGTCGTTGCCCATGTAGTTCTTGTAGCAGAAGCACATATCCCGAGGGCCACACACGCCATTGCCAGAGCAACCGCCGGGACATTCGGCCGTCACGCTGCCAGCAAATAGCGCCAATACACCAAACGATGCCAACAGCTTCATGGCTGCAAAAACCGAAAATGAACCTCAGAGTGTGCCGCCTCGGAGGCGTCGTCCTCAGCCACGATTGGCTTGCCAACAGTCGCCGAGCAAAAATAGAAGATCCAAGCGACTTGTTCGAAGTTGACCAGTGGACGGTCGGACAAACATCTCACAAAGGTTACCTGTCAAATTTTATACAAATAGAATTTATTCTAATATCAAGGTATAGGTTTATACAGGGGTATATTGGGCTTATTTGAATACAATATTTTGAAATAGAACACTAAATGTAAAAGGTATTAATTTATAATTTATACCCAATATCCGAATCTGCAATGCAATTTTTGATCGACTCTTTATCCACTTCTTGGCTGAATACATCTCAAAGATGCTATCATTCTTTGTGCGCGGTCAAATTACTAAAGGGAGAAACAGGTATGACCTTTTTAGGAGTAAGGCAACTTGTTGTCTTTATAAACTAATACATGACCCAAATATTGATTATAACAGTATTTTCTTGTAGTTATTAATTTGTACAGTATTTCGTCATTTTTGCAACGCAGTGGCATGGCGGCGCATGCTCAATGGGCGAATGTTGCACGGCTGGCCATTGGATGGATTCCCGTGGGAATTACATTCAATGCGCTGGCATTCAGCTGGGGAAAGGTCGAAGGCAAGAGCATGCAGCCGACGTTGAATCGAGACGGCGGGTCGTCCGGCGACGTTGTCTTGCTTGACAAGTTTTCTGTTCAAGTCCAACATCGTCTCGTGCGTGGCGATGTCGTCGTACTCAAGTCTCCAACAGATCCAAACGAATGCCTCACGAAGCGTCTGATCGCATTAGAAGGAGACTGGGTCGAAGCTCGCAGTGGTCGACGCGTTGTCGTTCCTTCTGGGAAGTGTTGGGTTGAGGTACGTCGTCGTTCTGGATCGTACAACGATGACTTACACGTGTGGCTTAGGGTGACAATGCAGACGTAAGCGAGGACAGCAACTCCTTCGGGTGTGTTCCCATGGCACTGATTGAATCACGAGTCATGGCGATCATTTGGCCTTTAAATCGCATGCAGTTGATTGCGAATGAAGTGCCCGTTGATCGCATATTGTAATCTATCCATCGTTTCCACTGAAACTTTCATCATCTCCCTCTATCATCCTCCATGGAGAGAGCACCTTCATGTTGTTGAAACTCGTGGATTGCGGCAGGATCAAGAGGTATAAAGACATTCTCAATTGAATAAATATCGCTCGCGGCGTCAAAGCAGCCTTTGCCGAGGCCTTTGTCTATACCACGACCTCTAGCGGAGTTGCTTTCGAGGTCGATGATGGCGAAGACGACAAGGTTGCAACTGGTGTGGCTAGAGGAGGAGCTTTAGACTTGGCCGTGTCATCTTCCTGCAATTTATCCAAGACATGGGCAATGATCGCCTGATCGGAGGCAAGGGAGGCATAAGGGCTCACCCATCGGAACGCCACAAAGAGAACGAGGACAACCGCACCGACCATCATGCAGCTAGCGGCGTAGGCTCCAAACCCAGAGTGCAAGTGGCCTTGGGGAGCATTTGTGTCTGTCGCGTTGGCAGTTGTTGCAATTGAAGCTACGATGATCTTGTCTTTCACGTCCGATGGAACGTCCTTGAGCAGAACCAGGAGTTTCTCCTTGTCGACGTGGCTAAACACTGAGCGCGCTGCATCAATCGCTTCATCTTGCTCGGCTGACGTCGAGAGATGGGCGAGGTTGTCCAAGACAACTGCTAATTGCTCGACGTTGGATTGAACCACCGGTGGCTTCTGCTCCAAAGCGCGCCAAGCTACAGGACGAGGAATTCCAATCGCTTGGATGGCGCTTGTCATACTCGAAGCGGCGGCAAAGAGAAGCGCGGCGACGGTCAAAGCGCGCCGCATTGTATTCTGCCCACGAGTCAGAATGTCGTAATGCCGTTCACGCGACGCTGAAATGATATTCTTAAAATTCAAAACAGGTCTTAATTTGAATACAAATATGGTCATTAAGAGTCATTTTGTAAAATAGTATATTTATATAGCGGTTTGTAACATACATTTTCGAAAAGGACCTTATTTGTACATGTTCGTTGAGTCAATAAGAGTAATTTTGTAAAAGTGGGTCAAGTGTATGCAAAAATTTCAACGCAGCCAATCGTGACATGAATTCCATCAACCTCTCCCACCAGACGGCGGTGAAAGATTTGGACCGCCACGGCGTCCTGGAGCCGAGGAAACGGCCAGAGCTGGATTCTAACGATCTAAATGAGCGAGAAGGTCGAGCTTGGAAGCCTCGGAGCGCAATGTGGGCAGAAATAAGCTCGGGTGAAGAATGGAGCTGGAAGTATAGCCAGGTCACCTCGAACTCTGGATGTCGTTCGACGGTGCCAGACAGATGGGGCTTGGTAGAGAGAGAGAGAGGGAAAGTTCCAGCACGGCGTCTCTGAAAGCCTCTGGCGCCGGACATTCCATGCGAGCGCGTGCTCCGTCGTCTGTTGACGAGTAGAGCCGTCTCGACCGGTCAAAATAGTTACAACCAGTCGACCGAGTGAGATTTGCCGTGTCAACGACAGCTGAAGCAAATTCTTGACAGGATGTTCATGCGTTGGGATCGAGCGGTCGTCTTGGGCTGCGTCGCCGCCATGGCTTTGTCCAGCCACGTCCATGTACGAGATCATTCCAAGGCGTTCGATGCGTCGTGCACTCAAGTCAGTGTTGTCGGCGATGCAACCTATTGCATTGCAGGAGCCATCTGTGGTGGAAACATGGGCGCTTGCCCGAAGAAAGGAGACGTCGCTGCCGCCGATTGCCACAGCACACTCAAGAGCTACGTTCCCGGTGCGAACGGAGATCAATGCATCGCGCCAGTCGACGCCGAGTGCAAACCCATTCCGTCCGGTGTTCTTGGCTGTGTGTTTCCAGCCAACACCCCTCGCCAAACCGCGTCGTCAGGAACACCACTACCGACGACGTCTGCTCCAACAATGACGCCAGCTACGACGTCTTTGCCAACGACAGCGCCAGCTACGACGTCCAAGAAGACTGCCGAGCCAACGACAACGCCCAAGAAACCGCATTCCATCGTGCCATCGACGACGAACGCAACCAACTCGACCACCAACTCGACATGCAGCGCAGATTGGTCTCAATGCGGTGGCCAGAGCCGCGAGAAGACATTTCCCAACTGCTGCGCCAGCAAATCCTTTGCGTGTCGTGCTTTCAACGTCTACTACTCGCAGTGCCTGCCGAAAGACTAATCCATCATCTTCCATCTACTTTCTATCGCATCTGTCCTGTCGCGCATCGCGCTGGCGCCGTGACGGCCTTGGTGCTCTTCCTTGTAATTGTGCCTTCAGCATGCTCAATGTGCATCTTGTCGTCAAACTTGTGCAGCTTCATGTACACAGCGTGGCTCACTTCGTAGTCCGGGCGGCCATGCTGGCAGAGACGGTCGAAATGCTACAAGACACCGTGAGCTCCGTGCCCTTGGCGCGGTTGCGTCGTACCCGGATGAGGATGTCCTTGATGGTTGTGAACTGCGTCTCCAGCGCTAGTCCACGGTGGTTATCATCGAGTCCATCAGGGAGAGATCTACCTTGGACGTTGGCTTTCTCTTCGCGGTGGAGGCTTTCAAAGGACCGCCGCCGCTGATGTCTCTGACTGCTTACATGCACGGTGGCTGGTCGAACTGGCACGGTGACTTTCTTTGGCGACGCTGGTACAGCCTCTGGCGCGGCGGACGCTGGACGTTGGTGGTTGTTGGAAGGCTCTTCGTCGTCGACAAACATGGGATCAATGCCGCAGTGGCGCTTAATCACTGCTGTGGCGAACGAATCGCGTCGCCGGATGGCCATGCGACACGGAGGACTAGCAACAGCGGTCGCGTCGTCGTCGTTGTGCCGCGGGAAATGAATCCGCTCGAGCTTGGTAGGTTTCGTCACGAATTCTCGCAGACGGCCATCCCGTGCGGCGTTTCGCTCGACCGTGCGCAGGTCTTGCCGCAGCGACTCGATCAGTTCACTGTCCATGCTTGTCGTCTTGTCAACTTCTTCCTGGCAACGTAACTGCCAGCGTAACCGAAACAGTTTCACAGTTGCTAGAAAGTCTCCCAGTCGTCGGCAGTGCCATGACGAGAGTGACAGCGAGTTTGCTGCTTGAACGAGCAGGCATCTACGAAGTCTTGGGCACGAAAGAGGTGTGTAGAGCTCGCCGCCATGATCTCATTGCGATCGCTAGCTCATTCTCCGCGATGAAGCCATTGATGAGTTCGAGGAATCCTGCGCGAAGGACCTCGTCTCCCTTGAGCTGCTCTCCCTCTCGCACAATGCTCTACGAACTCTAACGCACTTCGAGCACTTGACAAACCTCATCGAGGTACAATGAGCCTCGCTCGATGCTCGATTCCATTCTCTCTCCCTAGCTCAATATCAACTTTAACCATGTGGAGTCGCTCGACGGGCTTCAGGTTGATTCCACGCTCCATCGCTGGCTAGACTCATGGACTGTGCTAGTGCTACGGCCTTCAGAAGCTCTACGCGGCAAACAACAAGGTGCGTTTGATGGAGAATGCCGTGTCTTGAGCTCCGAGTTAGCTGACGTCCATTGCGCAACTGCGAGCGTTCTCCAAGCTCGTGCATGTTTCCGTCTACGGGAACGAACTGTCGGATCTCGACGCGGCGCTGCATACATGCCGCCAGCTTGTGAAACTTCGAAGCGTCGACTTGGATGGAAATCCATGCGCACGGACAAAGCACTACAAGTACCAAGTCTTGCGGCTCCTCCCACGCATCAACGAGCTGGACGGGGAAACGATCCACGCCCTCGATCGAGAAATGCTGCTGGAGCAAGAGCCGCCTCTAGCGCCGACCCCACGCACTTCTCTCCCTCCAGGACCACCGATTGATCTCGCAGAGGCAGCAGGTTACCCTTCGATCTCAACCTACGCTTTACCTTGTTTGATTGTAGAAATTCGCGGCCCTGTCCAGCTCTTCCGCGACGAGTTCCTCAACAACCATCCCATTCTACTCGAGTATTTAGCTCAGGTGAGCCCCCCCCCCTTGAGCTCAGCGTCGTGATCGCTCCATTGGTTTACTAGGGCGTCCAGGACGCTGATCCCCCTCAAGCTTCAGCCGATTCCATGGCGTCCCCTCGACCTTCCTTGTACATTTTCACCGTCGGGAGGAGTACTGAGCGCTCGATTGACTTAGATTTGTGGACAAGATGCGCCTGGCCAACCCAGATCCAACGGCTGCCGACCAAGAGCAGCCCCAGGTTTCGACGCCACCGAAATGCCCCATGGCGGCAACGCCAACCGTCGTGCCTTCCCATGCGATCGTGGATCCATCCGACCCAAATGCCACCATCCGCCGCCTTCTCAAGCACATTGACCACTTGACAGTACGACTCGCGGGCTTCCTTCCATGTCAAGACTGCCTTAGTCAAGCCTCGACGCGTCGAGAGCGCAAGCTTCCGACCAAGCGATCGCCGCCTTGATGGAGGAAAACAGTCAACTTCGCATTGAGAACAGCAACATTCCCATTCTCCAAGATGAAATTACAAGTCTAAAGTACCAATTGCGTCATGCAACACAGCAAACCTCGCAGCCCCTCGAGGTACTGCATTCCTTCATCTTCCACCTCCATCAAGGTCATCATGCCAGGCTGAAAATGCAGCATTGAAGCGTCAGATTGCCAAGCTCCGCTCCATGCTGGCAACCAAAGAAGCCGACAGCCCTGAGCTCACCAAGGAGCAAGTAAAGACCCGGTCAATCTATAGGCTCCTGCTGAGCGCTTTGAGTAGGTTCTCGAAGAAGCCGCGACGGTCGATGTCGAATTGACCGCGTTGATCATGCAGAATGAAATTTCCCTTCAAATCATGCGCCAGGTAGACTAGAAGGAGCACACGCGATGGAGGGCTCATGGCAATCGTAGACGATTCAAAAGACCAAGCTGGATATGCTCAATGACCGCGTAGCTCAAATGTACAACAAGCCATTGATGCCATGAGTCTTGACATGACTCCTTGGTAGGACGGGCCACTATCGTCCAAGTACGAGCGCTGGTATTGCCACCAAAGCGATGCCAAGTCCAGCAACACCCGAATCGCCGCAATCCGGCCGTCCTCGACGACGTTTGCATACGTCCGCTGGCCACCGTCCGTCCAAGTCAAATCTGTCGACCAGCTTCCGCCGGGACAAGAAAATTCCCACCGTCGTCGAAGAAGACAACAATACGACCGCCGATCTATTGGTGCTCTAGAGGACATCGTTCTAAGCGTGCATTTCTGGCCAAATGCACCAATTCCATGTATTGCGTGCATGAGGTGGAACAATTGCTTCCCTTGTCGCCAAATCCACTTGAGAAAGCTCTACGACACCGCCGTCATCTTGTGATAAAATGATGCAATGACAAACCTTGCAGAGTGAATTGGTACAGCGGAGGCAATGGCACATTGTGCGGCAAGACCAAGTTGGGTTGCCTTAATTCATGGAAGAAAGGATGCGCAGCGGCGGTTAGCGGATGCACGCGGCTAGAAAGACTCTGAATGCAACTATTTGATGAAGAAGAAATACCTCGACGGTGAGTAGACGAGCATTTTCTGGAGTAAATCGATCGCATCAGGAGGACACCAGTCAGGGGAAAACACTTGCGTCCACCGTGGCCGCACCCTAGGCAGGCGAAAATCGGTATGCCGTGGATTCATCGCTTGGATCTCAGCCCTTGTCGGTGTTCCAACGACTTTGACAATGTTGACCAGTTGGTCCGCGCTGCTTTCGCCAGGGAAAAGAGGCTCGCCCAGTAGCAGCTCCGCAAAGACGCAACCCAGAGACCACATATCTAGTAAATAGACGAGTTGGATGGCTTCCTCGACAGAAAAGTGCTACCGATTGCAGTCGAGTAGTCTGTAGCACCGAGGATGAGCTCTGGAGCACGATAGAAACGAGAGCAAATGTACGAGACATTCGGTTCGTTGGGTTGCAGGGTTTTCGCACTAGTTCCAGATGTAAGCTAATGCGATGATTAGCATAACGCACCTCCCAAAGTCGCAAAGCTTGACGACATGCGTCGCAGGATGGAGGAGAACATTCTGTGGCTTGATGTCGCGATGGCAGATGCCCAAAGAGTGAAGATAGCCCAAAGCGCAGCAGAGCTGGTAGATGTAAAGCTTGACATAGATCAATGGTAGTCGTTGGCGTCGCTCTTTCATCTGTCGCACAATGCCGTAGATCGTCTGGGGAATGTATTCCAGCACAAGGTTGAGGTATAAATCATCACTCTGGCGTCGATTTCAGACGATGGGCAAGTCGTCGCTCACCATACATTGTTGTCGACGCGCGAATAGTAGCAATGCTTGAGCTGGACAATGTTACCATGGTGGAGTTGGCGCATGATCTGTAGTTCTCTGTTCTTGATACGTTTATTCTGGAAGATCTTCTTGATCGCGACGACTTCCCCCGTTTCTTCAATCACGACTTGAAACACAGCGCCGAAGGAACCATATCCAATCTGTCTCTCCACGCGGTAGTGGATCGTACGCCCCTAGGGAAAGACTATCTTAACGACGAATATATCCATCGTCAGCTACATCCGACAAAACATGCGCGGAATCCTCGAGCGTGATGCTACGTATCGCTTCCTCGCCGTCTCGGTCCATCTCGTTGCAAGATGATCGTTTATCCGGACTACATTAACCGGACACGGTTACAGAAGCTTTATCCGGATGATGAATCAGATCACAACACTTTACGTATAATGCACTGTAAAGTGTCGCTGGGACCTGTTTGCGCAACTGAGAGCAATCCGTTGCCACCACAAGAGTTGACGATTTCAATCGCATGGCAGAGAGCCATCTTGACAAGCCACAACGTAATGGCATAACAAGTGGCTGGTACTTAGCTTTGCTAAAGAAAACTCTTGTTGAATCTGTGAAAATGGCCAAAGTTGCTGGCTATCTGATGTGGATTTCCATTGAAATCGTCACAACTAGAAATCTATGATGTCTTGTTGCTTCGCAATGCTGACACTGCCTGGCTGAGCTCTTCAGTCTGCCGTTTAGTACTTGAAGAAGAGAGTCTGCTGAGTTTAAATGCCTCTGTGTCGTCTCGTCTGTCACACGAGCGGCAAATGCGCGATCAAGACATGTTTGCGCATTGAATCTTTATCCGTACAATATCCGGATACCGAAGACGACAAAACAGGAATGAACTTTTATATGAACTTCAGTATGCAATAATAAAGTTACTAATTCCACAAAAAATATGGCAATTATACTTGTAGTTTGTATTAACATGAGTTTAATGAAATTATCGTAAGTAAAATATATGCAAAATGTATTGCGGATTTAATTGATCTTCATGTAAGTATACTTTAATCAAGATAAAAATTACGCACTTTGGCGCGCAATATTCGAGCCGTGGATCTTCCTCTTGCTCATTTTACTTTTGTCCTCCGGCCTCGCCCCAATGTGGAAACTCAACACACGCGTCATGAAGACAATCCCTCGCAATGCTCGCTCGTTCCAATCCAAGGTGTTCAAGGAGCACATCCAGACTGCTACGATGGCCGACCGCACCGAAGAAATTTTGGCGGGTGGACGTCACCTTTTCCCATTGCTTCCCAAGGCATTCGAAGGTGTGCGCCAAATTGGTGTTGTTGGTTGGGGCTCGCAAGGCCCAGCCCAAGCGCAAAACATTCGCGACTCGTTGAAAGGCACGGATATTCGCGTCAAGGTTGGCCTTCGCAGCAACTCGTCCTCGCTTGCTAAAGCGCGTGAAGCTGGTTTCACTGAAGAAACCAACACCCTCGGAGAACAAAATGAAGTCCTCTCCGAGTCTGACATGGTGCTTCTCTTGATTAGTGACGCAGCCTCTGTCTCGTCGTACAAGGATATTTTCAGTCGCTTGAAGCCTGGTGCCACCTTGGGTTTGTCGCATGGATATCTCCTTGGACATTTGGAATCTGTTGGTGAATCTTTCCCACCATCTATCAACGTTGTCATGGTTGCCCCGAAAGGTATGGGTCCAAGTGTCCGCCGCTTGTACGTCCAAGCTGCTCAACAAACTGGTGGCACTGCGGGTATCAACGCCAGTGTTGCCATTCACCAAGATGTGAACGGTCGCGCTACTGACCACGCTCTTGGCTGGAGCGTTGCCTTGGGTTCTCCCTACTCGTTCCCCACTACATTGGGCGATGAATACAAGTCTGATATTTACGGCGAACGTGGTGTTCTCCTTGGTGGTGTCTACGGCCTTATCGAAGCCCTTTTCCGCCATTACACCCACGAAGGCAAGACTCCTGCTGAAGCCTTCCACGGTGCTGCCGACAGTTTGACTGGCCCATTGAACAAGCTTATCTCGCACCATGGTCTTTTGGCCGTATACGAAGCTTTTGAAGGCGCTGATAAGCAAGCGTTCGAAGCTGCTTACTCTGCTGCTTACCACCCATCGCGTGAAGTCCTCGAAGAAATCTACGACGAAGTTGCCAGCGGCAATGAAATTCGTTCGGTGAACATGGCCGTGGATCGTCAAGGTCGTGGTTTCCCCATGCTCGCAACTTTGGAACACCGTTGGATGTGGAAGCTTGGTGATGAACTCCGTCGTTCGCGTGATGAATCCAAGTTGAAGCTCCACCCTACGACTGCAGGCATGTACGTCGCGATGATGATGGCTCAAATCGATGTGCTCTTGGACCACGGTCACGGCTACTCTGAAATTGCCAACGAATCTGTGATTGAAGCCACGGACTCTCTCAACCCTTTTATGCATGCCCGTGGTGTTGCTTACATGGTTGACAACTGCTCGATGACTGCTCGTCTCGGCACGCGAAAGTGGGCTCCTCGATTCGACTACACGTTGACTGAACAAGCGTTGAGCGGTGGTGACAGCAAGACCCCTAAGGAAAAGGAAGAACTCATCAAGAGCTTTAAGTCGCATCGCATCCATGATGTGCTCAAGACATGTCTGAGCCTGCGTCCTGACGTTGATATTGCCGTTGTGTAATTAATCCATGCATTTTATTCAAAACGTATCGTCATAGTAGTCGACTTTGAGCAATCGTCCATCGAGTTCCTACGTGACAGTGAGCTGAATGCTGAAAGGACAGACACAGACCTGTCCATTCATGTCCATGATAGCTTTCAATGCATCTTCTGACTTCTTGAAGCTCACGCAGCCTTTGAGGTAAACTTCATTGTCTTGCGCGGGGATAATCGCGACTAGATTGCATCCTTATGAGTATGGAACGAGTGGTGGTGGCGCCAGACCTTTGATGACGTTGCCAAACTTGTCGAAGGCTTGGCGCAAGCGAACATCGTCAGTACGTCTGTGGAGTCCTGCAATACGTCATCGTTCACCTCTCTGTTGCTGTGCTTCAATGGTACCTTCCACGTAGATATTAGTCGCAAAGGATCGCCGTAAGATGCGCGCGCTTCCAGCAAGCATCATCTCGATTGATTGGCAAGATAAAATGCAACTCGACAAAGAATTGCGTAAAAATAGTCATTTTAATTGGTGAAAATCAATTCAAAGTTAATTCATTTAAGCAAATTAAATGCATTAAATATGGAATTTTCGATATATTTTAGCCAA
This sequence comes from Aphanomyces cochlioides, assembly GCA_019828595.1. Classification (NCBI taxonomy): domain Eukaryota; phylum Oomycota; class Saprolegniomycetes; order Saprolegniales; family Verrucalvaceae; genus Aphanomyces; species Aphanomyces cochlioides. The sequence goes on along the minus strand of JAHQRK010000021.1, from coordinate 1,355,732 downwards.
TTAAATTGTTTGTTCGTGAGATCCAGAGGGTGACAAAAGTCGAAACTTCTCCTCGAGTGGCGTCATGAACAAGCCGACGACGAGCGCGGCCAAGCCGCCCGACGATAATGAAAACGACGCGAGGAACATCAGCATTTCAAACTCATCGCACACAATGGCAGATGTAAGCAAGAAATTGCCCAAATGGAGAGCAATTTGACGCGAGAATAGGGCAAAACAATCCACTACTCAGCCGAACGTATCATCGGGAATGGATCGTTTGGTGTCGTGTTTCAAGCGAGCATCGAAGAGACGAACGAAGTCGTTGCAATCAAGAAAGTTTTGCAGGACAAACGGTTCAAGAATCGCGAGATGCAAATCATGCGCCAGCTCCAACATGATAACATTGTCCAGCTCAAGCACTGTTTCTACTGCAATGGCGAGAAGGTACAACACCATCCGACGTCTGTAAGGTCATTCGCATGCACTAGCCCGACGAACTCTACTTAAACCTTGTCATGGAATACATCCCCGACACGCTTTATGGTGTCGCGCGACAATTGCAACGATCGAAACAGCTCATGCCAATTGTCCTTGTCAAGCTTTACATTTATCAAATCTGCCGCGCTTTGGGCTATACGCATTCCATGGGCATCTGCCATCGCGACATTAAGCCTCAGAACTTGCTCTTGAACCCTCAAACGCATGTCGTCAAGATCTGTGACTTTGGCAGGTATAGCTACAGTTTCTATATCGCATTGAGCCTCCATTTAGCGCCAAAGTCTTGCAAAAGAATGAGCCAAACGTGTCGTACATTTGTTCGCGGTATTATCGTGCACCGGAATTAATCTTCGGCGCGACGGACTATACGACAGCAATCGATGTTTGGTCTTTGGGGTGTGTCTTTGGTGAACTCTTGCTTGGATCCCCGCTCTTCCCTGGCGAAAGTGGTGTCGACCAGCTCGTTGAGATCATCAAAGTGCTCGGCACGCCGAAACGGGAAGAAATTCAAGCTATGAATCCCAACTACACTGAGTTTCAGTTTCCTCAAATCAAGGCACATCCATGGAGCAAAGTGTTCCGGAGCCGCACACCGCCGGAAGCCATCGATCTCATCACGAAAATGCTCGAATATGATCCAGCCAAGTATGAATATGACCATGGAATTGTGATTGATTGATGTGAAATAGACGTATTAAGCCACTTGACGCTGCTGCGCATCCTTTCTTTGATGAACTACGCCAAGAAAATCTCGTGTTGCCCAACAATGTCCCGCCGCCGGTGTTATTTGACTTTACATGGCAAGGTACCAACAATAGTTGACGAATGCATTGCTGAATGTGACCATGTAGAGCTCAAATGTGTCGATGCTGATACGCGGGAAATCCTCGTGCCCAAACACGCACGGACGGAGACAAATTGGCCGGTGAATGATGACGGATCGTGGCCAACCGAGTCATCGTGAAGAGAGGAGGGGGATGCATACAAGAATATCATCACTTGGTTTTTTGTTGAGGTGTCAAGATAGATGACGAGTCATCTGTGAAGTCGAGATGCACGCGCATATTCTTCTTGGCCAGCCTCGGTGATTTTCGCTTCTGGGATGCAATTGCCATAGGTGGAAAGACGTCGCCACTCAATCGCTTCTTGCCTCTTCGGTTGATTGTTGGAGTTGTATTGACTATTGATGATTCTTCCTGATAACTAGCAGCGAGCTTCTCAACGCAGGTTGCGAGAAGAGGTCGCAGCAGGGTTTCTGCAAGGTTGTGGAATGCACTCAGAGCTTTGCGCGATATCGGCCGTGTTTCCATCGTGATAGATCGGATAGTATCACGAAAAAGTCTTAAAATGGCTCGTCGAGGTATGCAGTACGGGTTGTCAGTTGACTTGCCATTCTGTGCTTTTGCCGGAGATTTCGAGCTTTCACATTCTGAGAAATCGCCCTCGCCAAACGAATCAGAGCTGTCGTACTCCCACGAAGAGCCTTCGCTATCCGACGTGTCGCTGTCGGGTAGTTCCGTCGGGGCTGTGTACACAATATCGTGGTCTGCAAGATGCAGGGGGGCAAGGGGCTTGCTCGCGGGAGGTTCTGCCACGACTGGCATTTGTTCGTCTGCATGGAGGCGGGCCAATCGAGATTCATCTAGCACATCGTCATAGCCGTACAGCTTAACTCCCATTGCATTTGCAGCTCGGACGACATCAAAAGCACGAACGATAATCTGTCCTCGGCACTGGGTCACTTGATCGATATGGGTTTGAACCGTTTGAATCGCCTCGACAAACTCGTTGGCAAGAGTTGCGACGTGGGGATTGCCTTCCAATTGGGGTGGAATGCTCAGTCCGTTCGCGGCGGCGTCTTGATCTATCCATAGGGCGAGGCACGCTTCCAGCTCTTCCTGCTTCATGTACGGTTCAAATCCCATCTTCGTGTTTTGTTTGAGTTTGGCGCCTTTCTCTTCCCGCGTATCCGGATAACTCAAACCAAATTGTCCGGATAAATTCAAATGGTCGTCCAAGAGGCAAGTTATCGACTCGTCGATTCTCAAGCTCAGACGCATCTCCAAGGACTGGACTCAGCTAAATCTCCCCTAGAAGCGCTCATCTAGTACGAAGATGCGCTTCACGCGTCGCAGAGCGTGATCTTCTCCTCCTTTTGCCAGTAGAGCTGAAAATCCGGATATGTTCATGTTTTGTCCGGATAAGAGAAGGAGTTTGCGACGAAAGGTCATGACAAGGTCAGTGCAGATAGAGAAGACAGGGCAAAAGCAGTTCTCTTTGGCAACAGAAGCGATCCAGCACAAAGTAAGCCATACTGCCTTACACAGAGAGACTAAGCATACTGAAAGTTGCCGTTCGATTCATGATTTAAGGAGCTTTTTAGAACCAAGATTTTGTGGCTTGTGTCACACCCACGACACAGCTTTAACATCAAGGAAGAGGGACGACCATCCTGCTGTCTTTATGCTTGATTTGATGCCCTGGTCAAGATTTGAAACCATACATGAGTGGTCTTTTGTAACTGATTCTTTGGTGACAAGTCGTCATGGCAATGCGCGTGCCTCCTGTCGGGAGCAAACCCGTGAGGAAGCAACCATTGCGCCTGGCTTCCTACAGCGACGACAACGATGGGAATCCTGAGAGCTCTAACGCGTCAAACACATGTTCCATGGTCGACAAGCGAGAAGTATGTGCGCAAGTACTTCGTGAAGGCCTCGTTCAGTCATTTGTCGACCTTTTCTATCTCATCCACCGCGTCGACACGATTGGTACCACCAGCGTCTCCACTATCTTGGCTCATTTTCTACGTAGTGACCCCAGAAGGCCAAGAGAAGAAGGAGCCTGTTGCAGTATCTCCCACCGAGATGACATTTCTCCGTGATAACCTGACGTCCGCTGAGAAAGCTCGTCGTCAAGGAGATGTAGTCCACGTCTACGAGTCATACGAGCGACTCGCTGTTCATTTCATGGTTTGCCTTCATTCGAAGAGTCAACTTGTTCACATTCTTGTTGTAGAACCTCAAAGATCTTCGCACGGGCGTCTTCTTCTACGAGAAATGCCTTGAGATCGCTCGCATTTCCCGCAACCAAGACTTTGAGCTAGCGGCTCTAGAGAACCTCGGCAATGCTTACTATGGGCTCAAGGAATACGCGAGAGCTCAAGAAAATCACGAGCTCCACGTTCAGCTTGTGAAAGCTCTCCGTGGGGCAGCTACGACTGCGACAGCTGAGCTCACTACGGTCTACCAGCAAGTCGCTCTCCAGCATGAAACCAGCGGCGACTTTCCTCTTGCCATTGCGACACATGTCAAATTCATCCAAGTAAGATCGATGAAACCCTTGTACTCCATGAGCTAACGAGCTCATTTAGTGCGCCCAAGAGAGCCAAGACATTGCCAATGTAGCCGTCGGGCAGTACCGCATCGGTTGCTGCTACAATGCAATGCAGCAGCCCACGGACGCTCTAGTCTACCTCAAGGATTATGTATGATTCTTCCCTCTATCCATGAAGATTTGATGATTGTGGATAGCTTGTCATGTGCAAAAATATGAACGACGTCCCTGGGGAATGTCAAGCGTATGCTGCCCTTGCTACGACGTTCGAAGCGTTGGGTCACAAGCAGCAAGCCATGGAGTACCTCAAGGAGTACCTCATTACCGCTGAGAAAATCGGTACCAATCAGTTGAATGACGTGGCAGCACGACAAGGCTCGTTCTCGTAGAAAACATTCCAGCCCAAGCGGAAGCATGCCGTCGCCTTGGAATGCTCTACAGCGCCAACCGCGAATTCAACCTCGCGACAGAAATGATGGAACGCAACTTTGATCTCATCAAGAACTCGACCAAGAGCGACTCGAGTTTGCTAGACCAAGCTCGCATTAGCCTCGGCGTGATCCGAGCCCATGAAAAGTTCTCAGCATTCGTGGACTTTGTCACGACGGACATTGAGGGATTTCTCCAGTGGAAGGCGTCTCGAGCAATTGAATCCAAGACAAGTTAGTTAGACTTAGGGGTTTCGGCTGTACTTGGCCTTGTAGTGGCCACGCAGGTTTTCGTATTTCGAAGAGAGTTCTTGCTTGCGAGCGTCGCGCACGAGCTCTGCTTCCATGTCTTTGAGGTTCTTCAGATTCATATACGCATATTTGTTTTGTTGACCTATTTCAGTCGCTTAGTCGATGAAAGATCACTGGATGAACTTACGGGCACGACGGAGATAGGAGCTACAGCAGTAGCGAAACACTTCCATCACAAAGAGACCAATGAGTAGGTACGCAGGAATAAACTTGTTCTTCTCGAGAAGTCGCAATTGGTCGTCCGTGAGATGGAGTTGTTCTTGATGCTCCTTGAGAAATTCTTCAATCGCTGGGCCTTGCGTAAAAATCACAATCGACAGCACCAGCTCAAACAGCGCCACGAAAACCAAAAGCCACGATGAAATGAGCAGCATCACGGAACATGTAGGGCATGCAGAGCCACACCAACTCATGAGGGCCGTCACGACAAGGAGACCGCCGAGGCCAAGCAGCGGACCAAATAGCCATTCGGGAGCAAAATGATTCAGACCGAGAAACGAGCCGTATGCAACCAAGGCAATGCCACAAGCGAGATCGATTCCATTACATAGAAAGAGCGCAGCACCAGAGCAAAACTCTTCCAAGCATTCGCGGCACCGCACGCCCATTCTCGTTAGCGACACTCCAAAGATATTCGATGAGAAATGACCTACATTCTTGTATGAATGTCTCTATAGTATACAAATATCAAGATAAAGTTATCATTTCCGGATAAACCTCCATTCATCCGTATATTTAATGCCAGTTTATCCGGATATCCGGTTATTGTTTTAGTCCGGATAATGTTTTGTGATAAATTTATCCGGATTTGGTAATTATGGTGCGCCGCAAGACATCAACCGAGAGCGGCGCTCGGCGAAAATCCTCTGCGGATGTGATGGCGATGCGCAAGACGGACAGGAAGTTCTCAGAGATCATGGAAGGCGTCGCTATGCCACCGAGTATGTCTTTTCTCGAAACACAACGCATTACAGCCATGCAAATGGAGATCTATGGCTTTGCTGGCTGGATTGCATCCATCGTGATCTTTGGTATGGCATGAATTCTCGTATTGCGTTGATGTCGATGGCTATATCTAGTGTGTTATCTACTGTGGGCCTATGTACCTGACGAGCTCCTGGAAGACTATGGCGTAACGTACTATCCGTCGCGGTATTGGGCTCTCGCTGTGCCTGCCATGCTTGTCATGACGGTCTTTATGCTGCTCGTGTTTTACATCGCGATCAATTGGCTCTCGACAGCACCGCTGGACTCGTACAACACAATTCGAGGTTCGATCCTGTCCAACCTGCTATATACTCCTTGCTTTCTGTAGATCTGTACACGATTACGCTTCCACCTCCAGAACTTGACCTCCAACGCAAGGCCAATACACCTGCCATTGCCGACATTCCACTGACAACTATCAATCGAATCCTCTTCACTTAACTTGACCCTGTTCAGCCTCTCGAGCGTCTACTTCCTGCAGCTTGGAGATCGTCACGTCGCTGTAGTGATGCTCAGTCGTCGTCTTGAGCTGTACATTGGGGAATTCGGCCACGACTTGGATGACGACATCGAGCAACTCTGTCCAAATCGTGGTTGATTCTTCAGAGGCAGGGCTTGTGCACATTTGAGTGACTTTCTGGCGAAGGGGAACAGCCCAACGCTCTTTGCATCGTTCGAGGAAGATGTCGATGTGTTTGCGAGGAAGAGGAATTTCGCCAGGAGCATGCTCTGTGGTGGGATCAATGCCGTGGAAGTCCGAGCCGCCAAGCTACGATCGCCGTTTTGAGTCATCGCTGAGAGAGTTCCTGTACCATGATCAAGTCGGACTCCTTGGCCAGCGAGCCATAGACGTTAATCTTCCCGACATCATGGTATACCTCGAGGCCCTAATCTTGAGAGCTACAGCTTCATGCTCTGCAGGCTACAGACGTACGTGGATACCCATGGAGGCTAGCTGAGGCACTAGTGTCAGTGGGTTCTTGCAGCACCACGGATGCGCCAGCACTAGAATTGATCCATGAGCTAGAGCGCAGTCGAAATCAAGATTGACCCGAGACGCCGCCTGCTTCTTCGATCAGCCGAATAGCATCTACAATTGCCAGGTAAGGACAATCTCATGGACAAACTAAGCAGGAATAAACCTTGTGGAGGAAAATGCTCGCCCTAACGACATTGATAGGAAACAAGAGGAGAAGAAGGTATCTACCTCGGCATAAGCTGGTCCATCGTTGCCCAAGTAGCGTGAAAAAGCTTCACGAAAGTTGGACACATGACCACTTTCGACAAGAGCTTCAGCGACGTGAGGTCGACCTGGAGCTGCTTCGCCAGCGATTTCAAGGACGCGATCCCAATTCAACTGGATGCCCATGTCGGCCTAGCCATGTTCTTGAGAGGTATGGGTAAAGAGAGAGGCTCACCAGCTTGCCGAGCATGGCTTTGCCACGTTTGTGTCGCGTTTGTCGAATCGCCAAGAGTTTCTCCTCGAGTGGAGCTGAATCCGTGCCAGGACAGAAATACCCGAGGATATGAAGGTTCTCGACACCTTTTTCTTCAGCACTGATCTCAACACCAGGCATGACAAACACCCCAAGCGATCGACCAGCGTCGACAGCTTCTTGGACGCCAGCCATCGTGTCATGGTCTGTCAATGACATGAAGAGGACGCCATTCGCCGCGGCTTTTTCAATGACTTGCGCCGGCCGCAGCTTGCCATCGCTGCAAATACTACAGCACGCCATCCAATTTAGAGATCACGGGTTTGTCGCAATGTACCTGTGCATGTGAAAATCGCCTTGCGCAAACTCTGCATGGTTCAAAGGAAACATGTCAGCCGAGACGCCGTCGTGATCGCCCGAGTCGTCTCCATCGGTCACTTTGAGGAACTTACTCGCATATTGAGGCTGTAGATTCACGGGCTTTCGCTTCGATTTCTTGGTTTTCTTCTTTGTCGAGCTGCTCGCATGGACCATGGCGACTTCCAACTTGATTGCTTCCAACCAAAACGACACTTCCTGTATCTTTCTATATATATTTGAATTGACCTCTACGTTTCTATACTACCAAATTCCACAAACATTCCGGATAATGAATGAATTTACGGTTACGCGTAGCTCTATCCGGCAGAAATTCCGGATAATATTCCATAAAAAGACACTCATTGTGAAATGTAAGAGCCTGCTGCCTTTGACCCCCAAACTACATCGTCATCCCCATGGTCAACGAGGTCCTCGAGTTGGAAGTTTGCCGCCGCGGGAAATCCAACAGCTTATCGAAACGTTTGAATGCGTGGACGCGATCACGCGACACAGGCATATCGACAAGATCAATTCCTTTTACAATAACCCCGAGCTCGAGCGCCAGCCGAACCAATCTGTGGCCCAACGTCGTGCCATCCTCGTGCGTTTCCTCACAAGATGAATGCGCAACCTGCATGAGAGAATATCAATGGAATGCTGCTCCAAATTGTGGCATTGCTGAGCCTTGACAATGACGACTTTGAATCGAAACCTTTGTTTGTGTCCTAAGAGAGTGGGGTCGAGCAGACGCCCCGCTCGTTCCAAAGGGGTTCAGCTGCCCGTCCATTCAAATCTTGACCAACGGCTACCACTTAGTAAGGAGCAGACTGGTCGAGGAGCCATCTCGTGCACATTCGATGCACCTGCATTTAGACAGCGAGGACTGCACCAATCTGGCCCTTTTACGTCTGATAGATTGTTGTGAAACGAATGCCACAGTGGAGAACGGGCAGTTGGAACCAACGACCTTGGTGAGATGACGCGAAAGGCGAAACGCAGTCGTGAGGAGTTTTCGATGGTCTTGCGATCCCGCCCAATCTCAGCTGGGCAATCTCGAGACCATGGCGATGGCGCATTGTATGCCAACGATTTTGAGGTTTTAGCTGGTGGAGGTGAACCGCCAGGGGGAACGTCGGCGCACTGTACCCACCGTACGAGCCAATGGACGAGACTGGCGAGATGTCGGAAGTGGTGCAAGCTTTCCTCCAAGAAATAATTGCGTTCCAGCACCAAATGGAGCAAGACAGTCGTGAAGAGATAATGCATACCCGCAGGATGTCACTCCAATTGAGCCGCATCGCGCGTGGGATGGACGTTCGTTATGCCAGAAGGTATAACATGTCCAAGCACATCGACCAATCCACCAAGAAGCGTCTCACGTCTTTCTTTGTATGCTCTACAGTCTTGAGACAAGAAACCACGTCGTGGAATGTCGACAGTCAACTCAATCGGCGACCTGGAGTTTGACGAGGCGACGCATGAAAGAACTCGAAATGTTGAAGCCGACGACGGCCATGTAGAGTCAACGCACTCACGTCCCCACTTGGAAATTTACCATGACAGCGCGCCAGACTGCTGCAACGCCTGATGCGCCCAACGCGCCAGCAAATGTGGAACCTCTTCGTCACCAGCTTGAAGCCTTTCAAGCTGCATACGCACGAGACTACCAGACGCGACGTTTGGAACGTGACGAGATGATCAACCGGCTCAACATCGTGGAATATCGACTTACCGCCGTTGAAGCGAGAGCACACAACGACAACCGGCGTGAATATCGCCGCAGTGGGGATGACTTGCAAATGATCCCCAAGCTCTTGCCCTCGCGAGGTCACAATTCAGCTAATGTTGGTGACATGCCGCCACGCAGGTTGTTGTTGTGTGCTCTCGCTTCAACAGCGGTAAGCCGTTATTCCACAATGTTGCGTCGGCTCTGCATCTCATCATGTTCCATGCGTCCTGTGTAGTTGTCTCGTGCGCATGCTGCTAGAAAGGCTTCAAGCTGGTGACGAAGAGGCAACTCCGTGCTCGTCTCGTTGACCTCGCACAAATCTCCGTGCACTGACAACGTTCGAGCCAAACGTATAACTTTTCCGCCCATTGCGATACTTCTCAGGATGTTGCTCATCAATGACTTCAATGTCTTCAGCCTTCGAAGACATTGAACGCCTCAGACATTGCAATGCAAGCGAACTTGCTCCAACTTGAGCTGGCGTCTGGCGTTCATCAACGGCAGAAGGACGAGTCCCAGCATGAACACCCGCGTAATGTTGATAAACAGGAATCGTGCGCGCTGCCATGGTAAAGTTTTAAATGAGGACATGAGTGCATTGACGACCAGACAAAATAGCGCTCAAGGTCATACATCCGAGCGACATGCGATTCTGAATTGGCGTCTTCTAGTACGCGGAAGTGAGAAACATGACGAATTGGTGTCTTCTAGTACGCGGAGGTGAGGAAATTGACGAGGCATGCGAGCGAGCATCCACAGCTTGGTGGCGGTTCTTCTTCAGTCGTGGCTCATCGTTGCGCCAGAATTTATATGTCCAATGCACATCGCCCGATCCACCGATATATGCTGTCCATGATCCCCACACTGAGTTTTGATGCCGCTCACCGAAATTCGACGACGGCATTGTGCAGCCGCCACGACATGTCAAAGAGTTGATTGCGATGTTCAGCGAGATCTCAAGCGACGAACAACTCGACATGATCGACGGCTTCTATTCATGTCGCTCGGATTTATGGGCAGAAAACGGCATAGAGTGACTGGTTCAGCGGGGCGTGAAGGAGATGCCATGTGTGCTTACCAACTCTGCAATCCAGTGAGAGCGAGGTATAGCTTGGAAGTGTGACCTTGGGACCAAACTCAAGGGGGCTTGCTCATTGGGAAGGCAGTGGAGGGCACGAATTTGGCATGCCTGATCGACTCTTCCCTGGTTTTCTGGAGGAACAAGTGAATGGTTGGGGTTAGAGCTGGGGCATTGAATGTTGTGTGTGTTCTATGGCCTAGAACACATCATCATCCACATTATCGCCTTTGAGCACTCTGTCACGAGGTGTATTTTTCGTTGACGCATTTGCAGCCATCGCTAGTTCCTGCTGAAATGATCTACGACGAGTGTTCACGTTCATGATCGCCTACAGGTAGAACTTGAGACGTTATGGAGCGTGGTCGACACGGACAGCTTGCATAGTGCTTGCGTTGTTGACTTGATCTACCTGTAATCCATACATTGGTGCAGTACTAGCATTTAAAGTCTTCTTTTCAAGTCTAGTTTCATTGAACTGTAGCCATATAGGATCTCCATGCCAAAAGGATCGCGTTGACGATGCAATTGAAGGAAGAAATTGATGGCTACGATGATTGAAATACGCTATACTTGATTTAAGTAAAGGAATACGAAATTCATAACGCTATTCATATCGCATTGATGCAATATTCCACATCACATTGCCATCACAAGTTCTAGCACCCATCAAGATGATCGAGAGATGAAATTGGTGCCTCGCCAAGAGCGCACCCTCATCCTTAAGAACTCAACAACAGACAACGTGTCAATGCAAGCTGATACTCACTTGGGTAATAAATACTACTACTCTGTAAACTTTTGTAAGCACCATTTGCTGTTGGGTTGATGTAAATCATTCAAAAACGAATTTCATTGGCTAAAAATCGTTTAGGAACCCCCTCAATCCACTGGCAAGCGAATGCAGCGAAGAGAATGTCAAGAACTTCAACGGAAGTTCGCAACCAACCAAATTTTACTCTAGTAATGTCTAGTAGACACAGATACTACTAGTATGTTACACCCACATGAAATTCATTGGGCATTGTTGATTTGCAAACGTATGGATATTGAGTGCTTGTTGGAAAGAAGCGCCGAATCTTGAAGACCGGCGAAAGACAAGAAGTGCTGCTCTTCATGCTAGCCCTCAGTGTTGGTGGAAAACTGGACTACGGTCATGTAAAACAGACCATGGAAAAGTTTCGCATTGGAAGGCAAACCGTTAAACGGATTTGGAACGATGCCCACGACCCAATTCACAACGGGCAACCGTATGCAAGGGCTGTCAACCACCGTCGGAAACATTGTGGTCGCAAACAAACTGACTTCAAAGCGTTGCTTGTCAAAATTGAGCATGTGACGTTCCGTCTTCGTCGATCATTGCGCTCCTTGGCCAAGGCTGTTGGAGTTTCAACCACCACGTTGCGAAAATTGATATCTCTTGGACTGTTGCGAAGCAGTACAAACAGCTTGAAACCATACTTGACCGAAGAAGGAAAGCGCAAGAGGGTGGAGTTCTGTATTAACTTCGTTAATACAAGAACTTTCTACTTTGAACCGATGTTTGACCTCATACACGTCGACGAGAAATGGTTTTGGCTGGATGAAATCGTCCGCAAGATATATATCACATGCAACGAAGAAGAACCTCATCGAGAATGCACAAGCAAAAGCTTTCGAACCAAGGTGATGTTTCTCTGTGGTGTCGCTCGGTCTCGATTTGATGAGAACGGTGTTTGTACGTTTGATGGCAAGTTGGGATTATGGCCGTTTGTTCAACAAGTTGCTGCCGCACGGTCAAGCCGAAATCGTCCAAGAGGCACGCTCGAAACTCAGTCAATCAATGTGAACAAATCTGTGTACGAGGAGTTTATATTGGCCAAATTACTGCCAGCAATCAAGGAAAGATGGCCTCAAGAAGGCCAACGATTAGTCATTCAGCACGACAACGCCAGTCCTCATGGCGAATTTCCGCAAGATTTGTTGTCCCGCCATTTACCGCAATTCGATGTCGAAGTTCGATGCCAACCACCGAACAGTCCCGACCTTAATGTGCTGGACCTCGGATACTTCAACGCGATTCAATCGCTCCAGTACACAAAATCACCAAGGACAATCGACGAACTCATTGTTGCCGTCCAGGACTGATTTCACGACCTTGATTCGCTTGTCTTGGAGCGAGTTTTTTTGACTTTGCAGTCAGTGATGTTGGAGACGTTGCGCAACAAAAGTTCCAACAAATACAAGCTGCCACACATGGGGAAAGACAGATTGATCAAAACAAACAGCCTCCCGATAAGCTTGCCTTGCGACATTGACATCGTTCAGAACTGCAACTTGCATTACTTGTAGTAGGCTTGCTCGTACTAGTTCTGCTGATAGATAGGCTTGCCTTTTTAATTGGCTAAATACATTCCAATCAAGCGATACTGTGATTTGATTGGCTGTCTCGTAAATAATGCTTACATTTCCTCACATCAACAAAACTGAAATGGTGCTTACAAAAGTTTACAGAGTAGTACGTAGTAATAGAGGTTCTCACAGTGGCATCAGCCGCTGAGACTGAAATGGATAGCCCAATCACGGATCTGTCAGCACGAAATTGGTACTGACAGAAATGGATGAATGACATCTATTTTGATTGGACGATTTAGAAGAAATAGAGGGATTTGATTGGCCCTGAAAGTTTGGATGAAATACCGTCAGCCATCTGATAGGGGCCAATTTTCGACACAAGAATGTATCGACGGTTAAGCACCGTCGATACAGTACATTCTTGAGGTATTACAGAGAGTAAGGAAACTGGGCATTCTCTGGACCCAATTTTCTCCCGTCGACATGTCTACAACCTTTATCGTATGTCACGTCACATCCATCTGCAGTAACATTGTCGTATGTCTCCTATACAGCACATCTTCTTCCTGAAGTATCCATATGCCGTTCAGCTCTCCAACGAACTCTCACAATTAATTTGATTTCTGTGGTGCAAAAATAAAATGACAGTGAATCCAAATTTCACTGTGATAATTTATTCCTCGTGTAAAATTAATCTCCAGAACAATTCAGTCTAAAGATTAATACTTGAAAAGTAAGGATATTCGCAAAAGATACTGTCAAAAATAATTCATTCATTATTGATACCATCTTCAATTTTGATCCGTTCTTCGGAAACGCAGTATAGTACAAGGAAAATCATCTACAGACTCAGGAGAGGATGACCAGAAGCGCACTACAAGTAAAATACTCTAGAGACTCGGGAGGGGATAAACAGTCCCCCAAAGTTCTCAAGACGGAAAAAAGCAATTTCCTTGTGGAAGTTTGCTTTGTGTTATCGCGATCGCGCCACAGCCACACTATTTTAATTTATAGACTTCCACTCAACTGGGCTCTGCACGGTAAAAGGCTCCTCTTGGAGCCAGAGTTTCTGCAAATACTACATGATAAGCAGTCGTCATTTGAAAAGCCATGCGTCGTTGGTGATGTACGAGACGCTGACGACCTTCGCCAAGCTTTAGGATATGTAGGCCCATGCTTTTATGCTCGAAAATTTCCAAGTCTGTCTCTTGGAGGAAGGCTGTGATGATCATTCATTCGGCAACTTGTGAAATGATCATCAATGCACAATTCCCAAACCAGTTTTTTTGATCTCTCTATGCCCTAATTGTATTACTCTAGGCAGCAAAGATGTCATTTACTGACTCATTGACGGAGAATAAATTGTCAACTCAGGACTTCTGGTAGTCACAATGCCTTCAATCAAACGAAAGAAGATTTGAGAGGAAAACCAAAGCAAATTAAGGACAAATCAGGTCCAAGGTCACCACTCCTGACGTGCTCTGGTTTACGTAATATCCATGACAAAGAATGCGATGATTGACTCCCTGGTCGACTTTTTGCTTTAATTGAATGGGGGTTTTGTAGAGTTGACACTTTGTTGTAGTGTTTTTGGAGGGAAATCTTTGAATTTGTGTATGCGTGTCCTCAAAGTTTGTATTATTCCTCCATCGAGAGACTCTAAGAAAGATGTGGCTGCAACCTAATCAATATATTTGATTGAGGTGCGAGCATTCAACACGAAGATGCATTTTCAACCATCAAAAGAATATAGAGACTCGCCACTCGCAGCGTTTTGTTGAAGTGGTCTAACTAGTCTTTGAAGAGACTGGTTTTGATGCAACCCTTTGTCCTCGCGTGATGTACCCTTTGTTCTTGGATATTCTTCGACCCAAGCAAGGTGGAACTTTGTAGTTTCCAGTGGACAAAAACGTCAAGCTGTGCAACTTCGACCACTCGAGATACCCACTCGCGACGTCTGACACGTTCGAAAGTTCTCATGGTAGATTGGTGGATCAAGCACCAACAACACACGCGAGTATCCCACACACACCACAAGATGCATCTCTACTCGTGTATTCTCTCCTGATGACCCACTTGTCACTTGCAGATCTCGACCCTTCGACATACCCATCGGCGTTTGATGAGTCAGCCATTGTGAGTCGTTGGCTTTTCTAATGCGGATCGAAATTTTTCTTCTTTTCATACCGGAATCCGATAAGCAGTATCGTCAAATTCTTAGTTAAAACAATATTGCACTTGTTTTCAGTAGAGTATTCGCCAACAGTTATTTGGAAGCATAGTTACAACAGTATGTCTCGAATAAATTGTAGCTCTCATACTTTTGTAAATAACTGGTAACAATGTGCAGTTTACTATAGTATATGTTAGTAGTCTTTTGTTTAGTAGTTTGTATACATGACTTTGTATATCAAGGCTGTTTAGTCTAGCGGTTTTGTATATTTGTGTGTAAAGGATGTGACCCGGGTTCGAGTCCCGTTGAAGTTTTTTCCTGAGTAGTTTCATAAATGGCGTGAGCGGTTGCATTTAGAATATTTTTGCTTCGTTATCCATGAGCAACCATCAGCGCTTGGACTTAGACTGCCTCAACAAGACGATTTTGGTGTCTCTTTTGAGATGGGCCACTGGAAAAGGCCACGTTGGTCTGAGCAAGAACAGCTTAAAAGAGCGATTGAGAGAACTGCCTGATGGAGGTCCTCCTTTAATCAGCCATGAAGACATTTCTAACGCAGAGGCTTGGTTGAATGCAATCCAAGATCCTCCTCAAGCAATGTTGCAGTGGCGCCATCAATGTCTGGCTTTATGCAACCCAAAGAGTCTGTCAAATGTTCCAGGTACTGGCAAGAATATAAACATCTCATTGTCTTTATCATTAGATTTTCCATCGTATTGGATGCTCGATAGAGTGTCTTCATCACATTCAAGTGTCAAAAATATGCAGTTGTAGAGAAATCAAAGAGTAAGATGTTTGGATATGGATTTAAGAGTAAAATTCTGCAGTCTACGCGAAATTGATGAATCACTACACGTTTGCGCACAAGAGTTCTCAAGGGAGCCATTGGCGAGATCATATTCTTTCATGAGAGTAATCAAGGTCATTGACAAGTGGGGTGAGTTTCACTTTGAATGGTGTTTGTAGTAGTTTCTCATTGTAGAAAGTTATAACCCAATGGATATGATGCCAGACAATTCGGTATATAAAGCTCTGGTTGACAAATTAGTAGAGTTATGTCAATCTAAAAGCATTCCAATCACATTGTCCGCTTTCTGTGAACGTAAGTGTGTCAATTCTTTTCGCTTTGAGTAATGTTTGCGCAGATCGAATAGTGTTTCCTTTGAAATTCAATTATACATGCCCAGTTCTTTCCCCAAATGCAGCTCTGAGCAGGAAGAAGTATGCTGTAGGCGGGAAGGCTAGCGAAAGGGCAGTTCGTTCGCTATTGAATAAAGCCCGTGTCATTCCTGCAAAGACATTGTACTCCCTCACAGTAAGCTAGATCAACCGATTTCATTAATTACACGTAGATAACACTGATAAATGGATCCAAGCCTAACGAGTCGTTCGTCAAAGTCTTCAAACCGAATGAAACATACACTATTGAAGGAAATGAGCGCGCTGCGTTATTACAGCAAGCTCTGGCATTGACCTCTGAAGAAAGAAACGTGCAAAACGTTCTTTGTGACTTCGAAATTCAAAGTTTAAAAGAAATGCGCAGAGTAAGCTCCTTCTTATGCGTATTGTTTGAAAAACTCCCACAGCGTATTCGAAATATCGTGGCCGATACCTTGGGTATCAAGCCTATCTGGGCAAAAGATACAAGAAAACCGCATTGGTTCCCCGATTCCGTGCCCTGGAATGACCCTAAAACTTGACAAAAAGAAGAATGCGTACTAGTTTGTCGAGCAGCCCTTAACGAGATGTATAAAGTCGACGACTCAAACAACTCGGTGTAAGGATAAAAGTAAATGGATTTGACATTGAGCTATGATCGAGAAATCATACCTGCAGTAAAGCAAATATATCGGTCAAACCGAAGTCGTGATGCGATGTGACGAATAGATGGAAGTAGCGTAATGTATTGTAGTGGAGTAGTCAAACACTGGATAACTGAAACCGCTGGCGTGAAGAGTCGCATTTTCCCTAGCTGTGAAATTGGTAGCTCCGGACGCATCATCAAGTAATAACTATCGACAAGCTAAGGTTGACTGGTGCTCTTACTGGTGCTCTTACTTTGCTGTACAGGATACACAATGCTTAGAGGCACGGACGATCAAACGACCAGAGAGGGATCCTCCAGACCTCCTCGTGAGTCGGCAAATGAAGTTACAACTCAGATACACCTTTCCATAACAGTGTAAGTTGTGATATCTGTCTAAGTCACAATTACACTGTAAACCAGTTGCACAGGTTGTGGGACAAGAAGACCCATACATGCATGCCGGTGGAATCGTTGTTCACAATGCTCGTGTTCTTGTAGTGCCCACAGTTACTCGGATGTTATCTACTCTAGAGCGAGAAAACTCTTTAGGGATAGTCTGGCCACCCAACACCAGGCGCAACAACATTTTTTTTCTATTCATAAACGTTCGGAGGCAGATACACGTGCAGAGTCAACCACTTAAATATTCTCAAATGTCTGTAGGATTTTATATGGATAGAGCCAACTCCACGCACACAGGGTCGGAGGCAGATCATACGTCCGCTCTTGGCTCAGGACATAATTCGTCTGGCAGAGAAGGCGATAAGAGTGATGACTACTGTTTCAGCTCTGACTCTGCGTACGAATATATATCTAGCCATACAGATATCAACAGTGATTCATGGTGCTCAACGGATTCGCGATACTTACAACTTTTGTCAGCGACAAAGTCACTTGTAACTTTGTTTCCAGGTTAACCCTCATGTTTCTACTATTTCTAACTAGTTGCTTAGGAAAATTGTATATCCTACCAAATTGCAATGATGCATTTAGTCGTGTGTATTACAGTCGCCCAGTGCACGTATATCGTGGGCTCGTCCAATGTTATGACATTCCTGTGGAGATTTACTGGTGTTCATATTGCTCATCAGAAAAGAATTCCAGGTCACGTCTAATTCTCGATAAATCTTACGATGTGTCACATTCACGTGCTGCTTCAATATTTGTAGACTGCAACCATGATAAGTTTGAATGTACACATGTTGCAGCATTGAATTCACTCTTGGTAAATCAAGATAGGGTTGGATGCGACATTCGATGACATTGCCCCTGGAATTCTGTTTATCATTCAAGAACAAGATAAATCTACTGTCTATATAAGTGCTTGCTCTGTGGCTGATCCTTTGGACAGATCCGTGCTTGTTGCAGTCAGCAAGAAGGAAGTCAAATGTCTGTTTTGTCATGGTTCAAAATTGTGCAGACATTCGGCAAATTGGTATGCTTGTCACGGGGATATTTTTTGGGATCCTGATTTTTGTAATGAATCGGAAGCTAGAGATAGCAGTGAAGCGAATTATGTCTCAAACCCAGTCAGTTTGCCCACTACAGCATTGGAGATGAGAAACACAATTGAAGCTAGAGGGTTTAGGCGTATTTCAGATTTGACATCTCAAGAATTTACTATTGAGGAACTCGGCTCAGTCCCATGTGAGTGTGGCTACGTTTTCGATATGGACAATGGTATCAGAGCGAAAGCCTCCGTATATGATTTGACCTCGTGTATCCAAGTCCAAACTAAATATTACCAATGCTTGAATCCTTATTGTACAAAAAAATTGGCTGCCAGTGGTGAAAAGCATGGTCTTCTACTTGTGACACCAAACCATTACTTTGACTTTTTACTATGTAACATGATTCGACTTAATCTAATTATTGGTCCAACTACACTCCGTGGCACGTGGCGAATTTTCCGACAACAATTTAGCATGGTATCAATCCACTTCTGCTCATGGCCTCTATTTCGTAAAGCATGCTGGAAAATTTTAGACAGGTATCAAAAGAGAATTTTTTAAGTGTATTTGACAATCATGTAGTGCTAGAATCAACTTTGTGAAATCATTTGCTTGCCCGCACTGTGGCAATCTTGACACTGCACCAATAATAATAGGTGATGGTACAAAGGTTGCATGCAGGGCTGGACTTGCTGGTGAAGAAAACGCAATACCTTGCGTTGACACGCTTGCATGCGGGCTAGAAATCTCGGATAGAATTTTTATTCGTTGCCCTCGAACGAGAAAACTACTGAGGTCTTACGCACGCCTCCAAAGACATGGTTCAGTCGAATTGGTTCATGTTGATGTTGTCAACAATTTTGATATATCACAATTATTAGACTCCCTCAGTCAGAACGCTCCATTCATGAGGCTCTTCATCGATGCAATCTCAAGTGGTGGCACTATTAAACATTGTCCTAGTGTTTGGTCTGATTTTTTGTATGATTTATCGTCGGAGTCTTGCGTTCAAAACGGCTTAATTCGACACCCTGAATTAATGCATTCGACAATCATGAATCTCATTGAAAATAGAAAACTCAATGCAAATGATACCAGTACCTTGTTTTCGTGCATGCCTGTCATGGCCAAGGCTCTCCTTACCTCCAATTTGTTATCCGATGTCAATCATAATTTGTGGATACCAATTATCCCGATACTACATCGATTAATTTACTTTACAACATTCCTGGAGCGACTGCCTCAAGGTGAATATAGGTCATCTCACGAGCCTCTTAGTGAGGTGATACACGATGAAAAACAATCCTCGTGGTTCCCAGGGGCTCCATGTATACGTCCTTTGAGGAAATACAAATCCGACACTAATGAGGACAAAATTTGTAACAAACATGCTCCATATTATCGACATAGACTCCCTGGTATTCTTCATTTTGTCTGTCCTCATGGTGTCTGTCTTGGTTTCATGCTGCTTTTTGACCATGAATCACCTTTACATCCCTTTAAGATATTGGCTACTCGATGGAAAAATACATCAAGGAAAACGAATTGTAATATTTGACAATGCTTGCAATATTCACACAACTGCCATGAAGAGAGAACCATATCTCTTTAGAAATGTGCATTTTTTCGTCGATAGATTTCACTACTACAATCATGTCAACTGTTCCAGGTAGTCCCGATTTTTGTACTCTAACTAAGCCAAACAATAGTGGCTATCGAATTGATAATTTTCCTCAATACGCACTCCTCGCCACTGTTTTATGTGAGGTGTACAACAAATCACTAAAACCAATCGTAAGTAGCGCTGGTTATATGAACAGAGTCAATTTTCTGCTCTACCTAAAGCACTACATGTCCGAGATAAATTCCAGACGGGTCGCTTGTGTCAGTGAAGACTGCAAACGAAATGGGAAAAAGCACAGTGACTGGGTTGCTGTAAATTATCTCATCACTCAAATGCAGCGAAGCCTATGTGATGAAGTCCCATGCAATGAAGCTATCTTTGCCTTTTCTGCGCTTGCTAGCTCGGCGATGTCATTTCTTAAGTGTTTAATATGACTTTGTATTCATCTTCTGTGTTTCCACATTGTTCAAAATCGTGTAATGTAGAAAGTTCCACAACAT
Organism: Aphanomyces cochlioides; assembly: GCA_019828595.1. Lineage (NCBI taxonomy): Eukaryota > Oomycota > Saprolegniomycetes > Saprolegniales > Verrucalvaceae > Aphanomyces > Aphanomyces cochlioides. The sequence goes on along the minus strand of JAHQRK010000021.1, from coordinate 1,335,700 downwards.
GCTCGCAAAGAGCCGAGGTGTAGTATTCTCGATTTGCTCGTGTCAGCTCTTTATTGCTTCCAAGGATATTCAATCATGTTGTTCCTTCGAAGTCGCGCTTCTCATCTCTCATGATGGCGATGATTTATTTGTATTGTCTCTGTTGCAAATTATGTTTTTTCGATTGAGCCAGCTGTACACCTACAGTAATGTCGCTTGACATCTGGCGCCCACAGATGGAGTAAAGTGAACAAAAGGGGTACAGAAAAATGACCCATTTCCACACTCATTACAGATGGGGCAGGAAGTGAAACGCCTTTCGAAACGTTGGAGACGAATGATAGATGACAGGGAACAGCTCCAGTTGAGAGACGATCTCTGACCGTGCTGATTTGCGCGGCATTGTTTGCCCTCCCAGTCGCTTCGTGCCTGTGGCTGACAATCCAAAGTTCTCCTCACCAGTCAGCACAACTTTGATTGGCTAACATAATTTGTCAGCCTCAGCCGCTGAAGCGACTGTGAGAACCTCTTATATGCTTTTGATTGTATTGTGGCTTGCAGTAGTTTTGGCACATGGTATTAGGCCCTTAAACGACGTTACACCACGATACAAAGGAATGTAAATCGTCCTCGATTAACATTCTATTCGTCGACGTTTAAGACATCGAAACAATTCAATCGAATAAACCTTCCATGTATTCATTCGACAATTCGACAACAGAGAGAAGTGTCGATGAGCAGTCAAGTCCCTATGCCTGGTCGAGTTGGTGTTGTCCTCACTGTCAAAATTGGAAAACCACATGGAAACAGCCGAACGTCAGCTGAGAAAGAGCCAACGACGCTGTTTTATGATGTCACTGAAGACTCATACGCATCACTACGTTGTAGAATCTCCGATCGAGTGAAAGATATCGTCGACCGATACAACAATGCCCATTGTACATCCAGATCAAAATCTACTATGGTGTATGATGACGCATTCCTTGTCCTAATCAAACAAGCCGTCAATACAAAGCAGGCAGATTACACAGTCGCAGATGAGAGCAATTTCAACTCAACAGCTAAGTCAGCATGGTCATATCACTGTAAAAAAGCCAACCCAGGAGACTTCTCTCTCGAATTATTTGTCTATCTAGAAAAGGAAGATAAAAATGCACAGCAAATACGCCGAGCAACATCAGACCGTGTTGCTCTTATGTCCCAACGAATTCTATCGGTTGAAAGGCAACGACAACCTGGCCCCAGTGAATTGCAATACCTCAGTACTACTTTTGCTAGACAAATCGAGGAGCCAGACTTTGCCAATTTGCCTCAAACAAGAACAACTCAACAACTACGACACGTCGATGAGCAAGTGGAGAGGATAAGCCAGCAACGTGAATCAAACATTGTAGCAACAGCAGCTGAGTTTTGTGAAGTTCGTACCCAAATAAATGGCGTTGTCGTGCCAATCCAAGTCAACGTTGCTGACTTGCGCAGGATATTGGGACTGCCCCCCTATCCTCTTCTCGCCCCATTTAGACCCCCAGTTGCATCAGCTGCTCCTTCTACAAATGTTGAAGACGTTGACCATGAAGACGACCGCGAATTTCAATTGTAAGCGTAGGAGAAACTATTGTTAATTGAGATTTGTCTACATATTAAATGCAAACTTTTCCTCATCTAAGCCATCTTGTCTGTATCCACTATGATGAAATAAGTTCAAACCAATTTGGCGAGGCTCGTTAGACTCCATACAGCAGACCAAGGCAACATCCAGAGTACGCTTGATGTCATACCGGAATGCAAGTGGATATTTCTGAATCCAACGCTTCAATTGAGAGAATGCTATCTCAATCGGATTCAAATGAGGGCAATACGGAGGCAAAAAGAAGAGCAAAGCTCCTTGTGAGTGGACAGCATCTTCTAGTGCCTTGTACATATGGATCTTAGCATTGTCGAGTATCATGATAGAACGAGGCAAAGGCCAGGGATTGAGGTAAGGTACAATTTTTTAACAAAGAGCACGATGGAATCTGGCTCGATCGAACGTTCCGTCAGTATAATCCCAACCAAGAAAGCCATTGCAATCCTAACCAGCTAGAGTTGAAACTTTCTGACCACGGGAAAAGGGGAGATTTACAATAGCTGGAGTGTTCCGACGTGACCAAGCAAACTTCCTCAAGGCATCTCTGCCATCTTTAGAGGTCTCGTCGACAAAGACCAGTTGAGTTGGGTTAGTATAAAATGGCTTCAACCTATCGTAATACATTTTGACTTCATGCTGAGAGCTTTCTCGCGCCCTCTTTTCTAAGACTTTTCGTGACAATCCTAAATCAAAGCGAAGTGCTCGACATATAGTCGATGTGCTGACGTTGAGGACTTGTGGATAGTGATAGACCAATTCAGGTCTGATCTCATCGATGTAAAAGCATGGATGCTCACTTTCATATTGCTGGACAAAGCTAATCACGTTCTCTGGCCATCGCGAAGATCTCTTGTCTGCTGTTTTGGTGCCAACATGACCTAAACGTTTGAACTGTTGATTCCATCGAATAATGGAGCGTGTCGACATTCCAAGGAGTATACTGATGTCTTCAACAGAAATGCCATACACGTAGCGAAGGACAATAGAGCGCCACCGCATATCCTTGCTGTGAGTCATGGACAGCGCAGATTATGAATTCTAAATATACATAGATTTTGGTTTCATTTACGCGCCGAAACTGGCACAAGATATTGTCGATCTAGCCTTGAATTGCACATTCAACAGTGCAAAACGCGACGAAATGGTCGAATCCTTTGGTAATTCGAAGCACATTTGAGGAGCTGCTCTTACAAATCCATGATACATTGCAGCTAATCTTATCGGACGTGGGTGCAAAACAATCGTTACACTACAACTATACGACGATTTATGACATGGAATAGCCAAAATATCTGCAAAGCACAATAAATATAGCGCTCCTAGTTGTGCATGGCCACGCCATGGGTGTGTCGCGGGTGATGCAAATTTGCATCAAATTCTGATTTTCTACTCGTTTTTAGGTCATAAAATGTCAACAATTGTGATTTGTCAAAAATAAATTGTATCTGCGAAATACCACTGTTTCGGCGAATCAAAACAAGCTGCTATGACTGAAACACTCCTACACATTGAGGCGATTTCACCACGAAAAGAGCGGCGCTACCGACTTTGCATGTGACCATATGGAATGGTATTGTAAGCATTACACAAAGCTTTGACCAAATATTGTGGGAAGCAACACCAGTAGCTATGTCATATTCAAACCACATCGAGAAGGCAATTTGCCCATTTATATCGCAAAATATCGTCAGATATATCAAAAGATTGAATGATACTAGTATTTTTAATTTGTCCCGCCAGCAACAAAAAGTATCATATGGTGTTTCTCACAAAATTTCCTCATCCATTTGTTTATACGAAACAGAATATATGGAATTTTGTATGGAAAATGTGATGCATTTTTGCATCGAATCAGTCGCCTTCGAAGGGATAGCGCTCCTAGTTGTGCATGGCCACGCCAAGGGTGTGTCGCGGCAATCATAAAGATCGCTTTCGGCCCGATGTTGGAACTTTACAACAGTCAAACCATGTGCAATGACTGGATTTTGTCCTCTGCAACGCTTGAAACTCATGTCGTCGTTCGATGCACGTTTTCCGCCAGCTCGACCTTCAAATCATCCATGCGACCTACCGGTAGCTCCTATCCCATTCATGCGGGCAGTGAAAGTCGACAAGTTCTTCGTCATCCAAGTGCTTACCAGATGTACCAACACGTGTGGTTGCTCCAGGTTTCGTCTGTGTCGTCTGCGTCGTCTCGACATCTTTGGTCAAACGCTTCCTTTGTCTCGTTCCATCCAACAGTCTGTGCAAATCGTTGGAGAGAGCTTGCATTTTGACGAACGACAACCAAAGATTGTGAATCTCACCAGGACAGAGAATACAAAGTCCAAGTGTATTCTCAACGCACGCTGTCGTTTATGTCCCCCTCCGTTGACGACTCGCGCCGCATCACGATGTGCGACCCTCCATGTAACTCTCAACGCACCTCGTCATCGTTCCTCGCTCAGAACACCAAGATTGTGATCATTATAAAATTTCAGAGGATTGATTTTATAAGCACAGAAATATTCATAGTTGACTTCATAGACGACCATGCCGTCGGCAAACTTCCAGAGATTGTTCACTTACAAGAGCGTGCCTATTCAAGACTGCTTGTGTGGTGTCAGAGCGCCAAACGATGCCATGTGCGCGATATTCGCCCGATGGTTGATCATCCTTTCATCAGTCAGTGAGTGCAAAAAATTTCATTCGTTGTCGATCGCTGAGCACTCCACTGAATATCAACTTGCATTATCTTTGGTTTCTTCTTTGTAGCTCGCTGTTGCTCTCAAATCAACTAAAGTTTTGCCTGCTCAAGATGTCAAGGGGGGATTACCTCTATAAATCTATTTTACTCCTCAAGAATAAATACTAAATGTGAACGGGTATTATTTTGCAGAGGTTTTGCTATGACAACAGTACACCGAATTCCCCACCCATTGACTTGCTAACCTGATCAAGATTATACATAGAAGTCGTTTCAAATGGTGACTTAATCTTGAAAATTCCGGTTGTGAAATGCCATATTTAAGATCTTTTTTGAATCGTCGTTGTGCTGTTCTTTCCATCTTTTGGCTGAGAAGTGTGGAGTCATTTTTGCACCGCAATGAGAGAAAATCCGCCGCCCCAAGAGCGCCGCTGACCGTCTTCTAGGATCCTATCTAGTCCTCTGCGCATTACCCACAGAGTACATGCCGGAGTGGTTCGTCCTTATCTTGTTTATGGTGCCACTGCCGATCAGCTACAACATACGAGAAGTCTGGACAAAATGTGTAATCAGTCCAAAGAGGCCGTCATTGGTTTGGAGTTGGAGCGATCCACAATCCACAATTGACGACCGACTATCAAGGGAACAACTCCCAACGTGCTGCCAACAAAGTCACGATTTGGCTTTGAAATATCTGGCCGAACAGACACACCATTTCACAAATTACAACGTGTCGTATTGAGACCGTTTGACACTTACATGGATCCCGTGTCGATCTCGTCTGCAGTCAGAGATGCCGACGTTTGCATGGAGGCGACAGCATGCATCTCATCGAATAGCCATGCTACACTGCCTGCTCTCTTTGAAGCCACCGCGTTGCAGTATCCCGACCACATAGCGCTTTCATGTGCCAAGGAAGTTACCTCCCACCAAGTCGATTCCTTGACGTACGCGGAAACACTTCATCGAGCCAAAGGTGCGGCATGTCAATTGCAAGGAATGTTCAGTGTATGCGATCCAAGCACAACGAAGAGGCCATTTGTGATTGGCATCCTATTGAGCAAGAGCCTGGACTTGACACTTGCCATCCTCGCAACGACGTTTGCAGGAGCAACGTGGCTGCCATTTGATCCTGATGCTCCACCTGAACGAGTTGCGGTGTGTCTCCAAGATGCTGGTGCTTCTGCTCTTTTTTACGACCAAGACCACAGCGAAATCGCTGCCCTAGCACTGCAAGGTCTCAAATCCTGTCGAGGTATTCTGTATTCCAGCCTCGAAAAAACCAGCGACGCTGTTATAACCCCACAGCTACTGTGGATAGCGACACCAACTACACCAGCGTACTACATCTACACGAGCGGCACGACTGGTACGCCAAAGGGCATCTCGATCTCCCACCGAGCTGCTGCGACTTTTGCGTACTCGGAGTCGTCCGTGCTGAAACTGACCGAGAAGGACATCATGTGGAATGGGTTTTCCCCTGCGTTTGACATGTGGGTCGAAGAAACGTGGTGTGCTTTTGCACGAGGGACGCATTTGGCCATCGCATTGGGCGGCCAGTGGCAGGATATTACCACTCTGTGTCGCACTTGGGAAGCTCGACAAGTCACGGTCATCACGGCTGTACCTACGCTCATGGCGATGGTATGCAATGAAGGCAAAATTCCCCAAAGCGTCCGTCTAATCAACATGGGAGGCGAAGCTTGTCCTCCTGCCTTGGTCACGCGACTCCACCGTCCAAACCTTGAGCTTTTCAACACGTACGGTCCTAGTGAAACGACGGTCACGGCCACGTACAGCATCATGACACCTGAGAAAGGAGTCACAATTGGCCGACCATTACCTCACTACCAAGCGCTCATCCTCCAGGAGAGCGACGACGACACTGAAGTCATTCCCCAGCCTTTGAAGACTGGTGTCGTCGGTGAACTGGCCATCGGGGGCCCTTGCGTCGGCGACGGCTACGTCGGCCGTCCTGACTTGACAAAGAAGAAATTCGTCCGCCACCCCACTCGCCCGGGGGAAACCATCTACCGCTCAGGCGATCTCGTCTCTCTCAACACCGACGGCGACATCGTCTTCATTGGCCGCATTGACACGCAAGTGAAATACCGCGGCTTTCGCATCGAGTTGGGTGAAATCGAAGCCAATTTATGCGCTCAAGAGGGCGTTCTAGCAGCGGCAGTCATCTTGGTCAAGGGCGACAGCAACGACGAGTCGAATCCTGACCGCCTCGAAGCTTACATCGTCATGGAGCAAGGGATCATGATGAATATCAACTTGTTGCGCAGTAGCTTAGCGGCGAAGTTGATGGCATACATGGTCCCTGACGTGTTCTTTCAACTGGGTGAGCATGAAATGCCAAGGTTAATATCGGGAAAGATCGACAAGAAAGGCTTGGTCAAGATCTCGCAAGACAACCGCGTCAAGGAGAAGCACGTCCTCCTCACGATGGCCAAATCCTCCGAGAAGATCGCAACCGGCTTGGATTTCATCATGCACGTCCTCCGCCAGCTCATCCCGACGCAAGAAACCATCACACCAGACATGGACGTCTTCACAGAGTTGGGTTGTCATTCCCTGCTCGTCGCGACAATCGTCTCGCGACTGCGCAAGGGCCATCCCAACTTGGCTGACAATCCTTTCCAGTTGATCGGTCTGGCCGATATCTACACGCTACGGACGCCAAATCGCCTCGCCGTCAAGTTTACCGCCCAAACACCATGCGCTCAAGCGGCCAAGCGCGCTTTCCACCAAGTGACGTCCTTCCGCTACGCCATGTGCGGTTTGCTCCAAGTTGTCGGTTTGATCATCGTCTTTGCTCTCAACTTTGTCTCTCAAATGGGCCCAATCGTGCTCTACCACATCGTCTACCGCAAGACGGGCTCGATCTGGCCGTCGCTCTTGGCCGTATACGTCTTTGACGTCGTCATGCCCATGTTTTTTGCGTCGCTGGCCATCACGGCCAAGTGGATCTTGCTCGGTCGCGTCGTTCCTGGTGACCATCCCATCTTTGGATGGTTCTACCTCCGCTGGTGGTTTGTCAACCAGCTCCATGCGATGGTGCCAACAGCCACGTGGGGAGACACACAACTCCTCGTACTCTGGCTGCAGCTCTGGGGCGCGTCCATCGGTCAGCACGTTCACATCGGCTACGCTGAAGCCACGTGCGCCGATTTGATCACAATTGGCGACGGCGTCTCCCTTGGCCAGCAAGTTATCTTTGGCTGTGCTGTTGTCGACCAAGGTCTGCTTAAACTCCGACGCATCACCATTGGAAACAACGCTTGCATTGGCACTGGTGTCACGCTGGAAGGCGACGTTCGCATCGGCGACGGCGTTGAACTCGCTAGCATGAGCGGCGTTCCCGAAGGCACGACAATCCCGGCCAACCAGCAATGGGAAGGTAGCCCCGCGACGTTCCATGCCAAGATCGTCGACCCGTGGCAACTTGATGAGATTCCACCGTCGTGGCAGCGCGACTTGATCCTTGTCGGCCAGTTGTTGATCCACTGGCTCATCTTGCCAATCTTTGACCTCGTCCCGTGGCTACCGATCGTTGTCTTGAGCAGCATGAGTCTTGGAACTGGCCACGGGGTCGTGTTGTCGCCGATTCTAGCGTCGCTGGTGTCGGCAGTTGCGTACATCTTCCTCTGCGTCGCGATGCTCGTCTTGACGAAATACCTCGTCCTTGGCAAAGTCCAGCCTGGCACGTACTCGACGACGTCGTTCTTCTTCCTCCGCAAGTGGACGTTTGACATCATGATGCAGCTGTCGTTGCAAACTCTGCATTCTCTCTACGCAACGTTGTACGTCGCGCCGTTCCTGCGCTTGCTCGGTGCCAAAGTCGGCGCTCGTTCTGAAGTCTCCACTGCGAGTATGGTTGTCGATCTCATCGAACTTGACGAGGAATGCTTCATCGCCGACAACGTGACGTTGGGTGACGACTACATCCGCGGCTATACACTCAAACTTGAGAAGACGAAGCTTGGCAAGCGTTCCTTCGTCGGCAATGGCTGCTTGATCCCCCAAGGCATGTCCATCCCGTCCAACACGTTGATCGGCGTCTTCTCCAAGCCGCCGACCGAGCCCGAGCTCAAGGAAGGAGAGAGCTGCTTTGGCCTTCCTGCGATCCTCATGCCGACGCGCCGCAACGTCACTAAGGACTTTGACGCGTCTGTGCTCTTTAACCCGTCATGGACGCACTACTGCTTGCGGTTGCTCGTCGAAGGGCTTCGCATCTTGTACCCGCCGCTCACGGTGAGTTTGGGCATGGCGTGGTGCCTCCAGTGGGTTGTCCATCATCACAGCCTGCATTGGAGAGACGTCGTCGTCAGTGGATTGCTGCTGCTGGCGGCAGCACCTCTCTACTACTTTGTCTTCTTTGTCGCTCCGGCCATTGCGCTGACGATCTGCCTCAAGTGGCTCCTCGTCGGCAAGTACAAGCCCGTGGAATGGCCCATGTGGTCGCTCAATGTCTACTTGAGTGAATTCGTCACGAGCGTCATGGAACATTTGACGCCGCTGGCGTTGAGTCCGTTCACCGGCACGCCGTTCCTGCCGATGATTTTCCGTCTGCTCGGTGCCAAAGTTGGCAAGCGATGCTACATGGGCGTCGTGGACATTCCCGAGTTCGACTGCATTGAAATCGGCGACGACTGTGCGTTCAACGCGGCGAGCTTTCCACAGACGCATCTGTTTGAAGACCGCGTGATGAAGATTGGCCGCGTCCGCGTCGGCGATCGCTGCACGATGCGTCTGAGCTCAATCCTCTTGCCGCAGTCCAGCACCGGCGATGACGTTTCGCTCGGATGCAACTCGGTCGCGATGAAAGGCGAACATCTTACGAGTGGCTACGAATGGTGCGGCTTCCCCGTCGACATTTGGAAGCCCGCCAAGACGATCGACGCCATGGACTGAGCGCAAAGGGATCCATCGACGGAACCATCTCTCTCCAAGCTAGACAGACTTGACATCGCCAGGCAGCAGCCTTCCCCTGCACTGTACTATAAGATATATCACATCTCGTCTCGAGGATTTCAACTCTTCCGCGGATAATGCAACTGCCTTCAAGGAGGAAGCGACGGAGTGCGTCGAAAGCTTCCTCTTCGTTGAGATGCATGGCGTTTATGCAACCTCGCGCTCTGTCCTGCATCTCGTCCTCGAGTCTCTAGTTCTTGGTAACAAAAACTTTGCATGGCGTCCACTGACGTCGCTCGACTTCCGTCGGACGTTCCCGACCATCCACTGGATGGAAACGCGGGGAGATCGTGGAATGCATCTACGTAGTCGACGGGAGACAACTCGAGTGATGACATGGCAGAGTAGGAGGATCAAAGTGAGGCTTGTGTCTGATCTCGTGGCGACAAATTGCAAGATCTCGCTGTGCCTGTCGTGAGCGTTTCCTTCCACACGTTCGAATATCTCTCGTCATGGAAACGTTCCAGCATCAAATGCTGGAAAATCGAACCGCTCCTGCTACGTCATCTTGCGAGATGTCAGGGCAGGGTCAAGTTGTTGTTGAGAGGTGTTGGCCCTTCCAGGAGGATCGGCTTTGCACTTTCATGCATCATGCACCATGATCAAAGGAAACATGTGAGCTACATTTATTCAGATATAGATTTAGATAAGTCGTGTGCAGGAAGCTATGTGCACCATTCATGTAGGTAGACTTAGTGCTAACCATCAATACACTCTTCAAAAAGCACTCGTGGCCTCACAGCCACCGACTCATCTTTGCGCCTGAAGGAACTCGCGTCCCAACAGGTTATGAGCCCAACCGCAATGAGTCGGAAGACCCCCCCTATCATGCTTCTTGAAGAAGGCAACTGGAACCAATGGAGAACGTACCTGAGAGGTCGATTGCTCGCTAAGGGATTATGGCATCATGTAGAGTCGGCTACGTCAAAGCGACCTACAAAGCCATCACACTTCCGTACACCGGGACGAGAAGGAACGAACCTCGACGATGAGGCTGACACCGCTGACGCCGCCAACGATGGGCTGGCATTGGGGCCATTGATTCAATGCATTGCGCAATCGCAGTTCCAGTACATTGAGAACTCAACGACGGCGGCAGCCGCATACAAAGCGCTCGCAGATCATCACGAGCCCAAGACGCGTTTGGACCGTCTTGATGTAATGGAAGATTTCTACGATATGAAGTGGAATTAGAAACAAGAAACGTTACCTGAGTTCATTGAACGTTATGAGATTGTGCTGCGACGGCTACGTGAAGCCGACAGCGAAATAACAAGCGCAACAAGCGTCGATCGGCTGCTCCAAATGACGCCCTGGGAGCTACGACATTTTACGCATCAAGTTGCATCATCGATTACCTTGAGCGGCGACTTTGCGCGCGTCCGCTCTCTCTTGGAAACCGAGTATAAGGCCGCCATTAAGACCGGCGCCTTGCGTCCACCACGCGGCAGCAATAACGATGAGAGAGCTCTTAGCGCAAAACAAGGCAATAATCGGGACAAACGCAGCAAGAAGGGCGAATGCCACTGGTGAGGGAAAAGTGGGCACTGGCAATCCGAGTGCCACCAAAAAGCTGCCGGTAGGCCGCGAAAAACAAAGCCCTACAAGCAAGAGGATAAGCGAGACGTCGCGAGCAACAACGCACTTGATAAATGCGTCTGGACGTTCACGGCGAAAATCGAAGACTGCGACGACACTGCCCTGCACTCGGTCGCGGCGTTGAGGCCCATCATTGTTGACAGCGGCGCGTCGACGCACATGACCGGCGACGCATCGCTGCTGACCGACTTGACCGACCGTGATCGCATGGTGGTCGTCGCACTGGCGCCAAGACATGGGCGACAAAGATGGGCACGTTGCGCATCAAAACGAGCCTTGGAACCGTCTTGGTCTTGAAGGACGTCCTGCTGGTCGACGGCATGCCTCACGCGCTGCTATCAGTCGCAACAGTCATGCGCAAAAACCCAAGATGCCGACTCACCTTCGGCGAAGGTGAATGCACGATCGACCACAATGGCATACCTTTGGCCAAGGCGACACTGAACCAAACGGACAAAGTGTTTACGCTCGAGTTGGCGCGCAACGACGCGCAAGCCATGTTCATCACGACCACTACGTCAAAGTCAGAGCTGTGGCATCAAAGAGCCGGCCACTTACCCATCGCCGCCATCAACCGATGCGGTGCCTTGGGGCTGGGCATTCCAAGCGACCTTGCCTTGCCGACAGCCAAGTGTGAGTGCTGCATACAAGCCAAGATGACCAAGGTGCCCAACCCCAAGACACACTCGCGGACGTTCCGGCCAGGGGAGTGTTGGGTCTCCGACACAAAAGGCCCTATGAGAACAGCGTCAGTCGGCGGATGCAAGTACTATACCGTGTACGTTGACGCCACCACGCACTACAAGATCGTGAGATTTGTGCACTCAACAGACGCTACCACTCAACTCGAGAACTGGAAAGCGATAATGGCTTGGAGCCAAACGCAAACCGGCAACAACAAAGTAAAAGTGTTCCGCTCCGACGGCGGCGCCGAGTACTCGTCGGCCAACTTTGAAGCAGAGCTCAAGAGGCATGGCATCCACCACGAGTCATCTACACCAGACAATCAGTGGCAAAATGGAATGGCAGAGCGCGCTCACCGTTCGCTCATGGAGATGGCCATGGCCATGCTTGCCCATGCTGGATTGGCTCGGCGATGGTGGGCAGAGGCCGTCAACACCGCCGCCTTCATCCAAAACCGCGTTGTTCACGACTCCAAGGCCACCGCCACACCAATCCATGCGTTGACAGGCCATCGCGCCAAGCTTGACAAACTCCGCGTCTTCGGCTGCGTAGCTACAATATGGTCAAGGACCCAACACGTCGAGACAAACTCGTACCGAAGGCCGCCAAGCGCGTCTTCATGGGCTACGCCGAGCATCAACGAGCTTGGAAACTCTATGACTTGGAGTCAAACAAGATGACCACTGGTGTCCATGTTACCTTCTGCGAGGACGAATTCCTCGGCGATCGCTCGAAGCTGGATGACTACCTAGTCACAACTGATGATAGTGGCGATGAAGAAGGCGAGGGAATACACACCCAATCGGCCAGCCAACCGGCACCACCAACCGTCGAGTCTACCGACAGCACACCACGCCACCAAGGAACACGCGAAGCCATTGGGGCCAAGGGATCGGCACCACCCACGCCAAAGCGGCTCTTTACTGGCCATCCCGTTGGTGAGTAGACGTCAAGACCCACCCTTCGCCTACTTGACCGGTTCAAGAGAAGTGACAGTGGACCACGTACTCATGATGACCGAAATGTAATGCCAAGGGATGGTGCTGCGTCCTCGGGATAAGTTGCGCCCACCAAGTCACGACGTCAGCGCTGTCCATGGACGACCCACCGACAACCCATCACGTGAGCAGCAAGGAGTTGCCAGTGAACCGCTCGACAAAGCGCTGACGCCAACTGGACGATCGATGACTCCCACGTGGCAGCTTCAATGACAATCGATGGCGTCGAGTTCGCTTGCTCAGCGATGGCGCCACCGGTTGACGTCCCTCAGAGCCGTCGCGAGGCAATGGCCATGAAGGACCGCGACGAGTGGGCGAAGGCAGAGCAAACGGAACTCCAGCAGCTGGGCGAAGCCGACACGTGGAAGCTTGTCGACCTTCCACCAGGCCGCAAATCGATCGGCAGCCGATGGACATACGCGAAGAAGACAAATGCCGCGGACGAAGTTGTCCGGTACAAAGCGCGCCTAGTATGCAAATGGTTCAGTCAAGTCCAAGGAGTGGACTACCTCGACACATTCTCTCCCGTCGTCAAGATGACAACTGTTCGCACATGCATGGCCTTGACAGCGGCCAAGAAGTTGGCAGTCCTCCAAGCCGATGCCGACACGGCCAAGGCGGTTGATCGACATAGGTCATCACACCTTTGTCGATGAACGCCTGGACATGACGACGGCACCGACCGCAAGATGCTACTGATCAAGGCGCTGTATGGCTTGAAGCAGACGGCTCTTGCCTGGTTTGAGCATTGCCGCAAGATCGTTGTTGGCCTTGGCTTCCGTCCAAGCAACCACGATCCGTGCCTCTACCTGCGTGGTAGCAGTGAAGAATTGGAAATGATCGCGACTTACGTGGACGATTTCTTGGTGTTTGCTTCGACAGAAGCCAAGGCCGACATGATCTTGGACCAGCTCGAAACCAAGATATAGCTCAAGCGCCAAGGGGAGATGTCATTCTTCCTAGGCATCAAGATTGAGTATGATAAGCATGATGGCAAGATTACCTTGACGAAGGAGGCATACGCTCGCAAGATCCTCGCCCGCTTTGGGATGACCGCATGCCATGAGTACACTACCCCCGAGGTCGACGATCGTGAAGACCTATGGCACGACAGCAGTCAACCACCGACCGACCAAGAGACTTACCGATCGATGGTCGGGAAATTGATGTACCTCATGACATGTACCCGGCCTGACATATCGCACGCCGTTCAGCGCTTGTCGCGCCACCTCCATGATCCGCGAGTACCCCACGCCATTGGCGCCAAGCGAGTCCTTCGATACGTCAAGCACACCATCGGCACGGCCTCACCTTCCGCTCGCCTGTCGTCAACCTCGTCGGGTACTGCGACGCAAGCTGGGCGAGAAGACCTGACCGACGGTCGACCACAGGCTTCGCTTGCTTTGTCGGTGGCGGCATCGTGTCGTGGAAGTCAGCGCGCCAGCGAGTCGTTGCGCTGTCAACATGCGAGGCCGAGTACGTTGCGCTAGCTGAGTTGGCGAAGGAAGTGGTATGGCTTCGAGGCCTACTTGAAGATCTGAGTATGAGACAAGACCATCCAACACTTACCTGATGCGACAACAAGGCTGCCATTTCCACGGCGGAAAACGTCGGCGTCGCAAGCCGGAGCAAGCACATCGATGTGCGACACCACTTCATTCGCCAACTGATCCAAGCTGGCGTCGTCGACCTGCGCCACGTCGGCACCGCGGGCCAACTCGCTGACGTGCTGACCAAGGTCTCAACACGAGCCGCCATCGACAAATTCAAAACTGAAGCTATGCATCCGGAAAACGAAAATGAGATGAGGCAGTTGGCATCAGCAACCAGCCAATCAGAAGAAGGCTTCCAACCCCAACCCCATTCGAAGCCGAATTAGCGCGATCCACCTCCAGCGCCAACACAGGGGAGTGTTGAGAGGTGTTGGCCCTTCCCGGAGGATCGGCTTTGCACGTTCATGCATCATGCACCATGATCAAAGGAAACATGTGAGCTACATTTATTAGATTAGAGAGAACAGATATAGATTTAGATAAGTCGTGTGCAGGAAGCTATGTGGACCATTCATGTAGGTAGACTTAGTGCTAACCATCAATACACTCTTCAAAAAGCACTCGTGGCCTCACAGCCACCGACTCATCTTTGCGCCTGAAGGAACTCGCGTTCCAACAGTTGTCGTCCTTCCATGAGAACGTGACGACGGATGGTCCTTCCAGCGCGGCGACAGTGTCGAGTTGGACGCCAGAGAGAGCACGCACGAAGCCCCCGAGCGACCGAAAGCACACGGCGGCACGCATGGAGTGTCTTCTACCTTCGTGGGATATCTCGGACGACAGAAGCAGGACGACGGGCGTAATGTTCCATCGAAACGGACTCGACTCTGGCAATCAGCTTCAACGACTGCATCACTGCTTACGATAGCGCGCGATTCACCGCTTGTACACGTACCAACGAGTGTATCTCGGGAACGATTTCGCCGCCATCAAGGTATACGAGTGCGCTTCGTAGGCTGTCCAGCATCTTCGCGATTGCATTGTCTTGTGTTATCGCGAGTTGCCTGCCGCTCGATTCGTTTCTTTGATGCCACGCGCTCCAAAGTGGCATGCCATGGCAGCCGTGGAATCCCACAAAAGATGTTCATTTCTCGCTCTCGTGGCGGCGAGAGACGCATCATTCCAAGAGTTGTCACGTGAGCATATCCTAAATCACCAGCGTTTCGGAGTCCTCCCGTCTTCCGTCGCGCTCCTTCCCTTGCGATTCGTCGCTGGAAGGAGACGCTTGAAATGGTGAGGTCTCCGTCGCGTTCTCGTCATCTTGGACGGGAAGACGAGATCTCGCGACGACCGCAAACTGCTTTCGGTGCCCGAGTCCATCCCATACGAGTCGATTCTACGAGTGCAAGTCTGACCATCGTGCTCTCTCTCGCTTCGAATCGAAGGATCGCTCGACGGGGTCGTACGTGATACGTCCCCGCGATCAAAAGTCATTTCCGCTTATCCCCCCTGAGCCACACTCGCTATGACTGACGTCATGAAGAGCTCCATCACGTTCCTTCTCAATCCCGTGAGCTCGATCGACTTGAACGCGATCCAACCGACGGCATGCAGCGGATTCAATGAGTTGACGCTCCTGGCGGTCAAGTCCTCGACGCGCCATCAAAAGTGTGAAGTGCAAGACTGCTCCCGCCTCGTTGCGAGTCGCAAGCGCTGCGTCCGACATGGAGTATGCCGTCCATGCCCGCATTGAAGCTGACGGCGACTTGTGTAGGGCGGACCGCGATGCCAACACCCAGGTTGCTCCAACGGAGCCATGGTCTCTGCTGGACGCACGGTGGATCTCGAGGAAGAATCCTTTACAGGTCAGGTCCGGGTCAGGTCACGGGTGCAGGTCACAGGTTTTTTACTGGTTTTTCGCATGGTTTTATTCAAATTTCTGATCAGATTTTAGGTTTTTCTCATTCGAGCAGCAATTGCGAAGCCTTAAACTGCGCGGATGACTCGGAGGAGGGAGCCCCCAACGTGCACCAAAAAGGGACTTCTTTATATTTTCTCTCATCGGGTAAGGCGGCAGGTAGGCCGTGCCGCCACCCTGATGAGGCCTGCTAGAGAATGACAAAGTTTGGCGCTTTAACTCTTCCTGGTGATGGAGATATGTTCAATTTTGTAGTGTGACGCAAAAGTGTGACCTGACCCGGATATGACCTGTTTCGGACACTACCGATCTCGAGGCTGCCACGTCGACGGATGCTCGAATCGCATCAAAGCGCGAGGACTCTGCTGGGCACACGGCGGCGGCAAGCGGTGTCGCACTCCAGACTGTCCAAAGACGGCACTCCGGTCGGGGCATTGCTGGGCTCACGGTGGAGGTACATCCGCGTCAACACTGCAATCGACTCACGTGATCTCTCGTAGGGGAGCGCTGCGTGGTCGATGGTTGCAAGCGGCCAGGATACGAGCGCCTGAGCAATCTCTGTCAGCAGCACCACGCAAAATCCAACCAAGTCGATGGTCGCAAGCAGCAGGGCTGCCGACGGACACTTGAGAGCATGGATCTCCTTCGACAGCCTTGGCTCGTCCTGAGGAGTGTTGACGATGGTGCACGCTCATGTCAGGCGTTGATAGGAAGCCTCGATCATCGCGGATCCTGTGGCTGTCGCGCTTCGACAGTATCTCGAGTGAATTGGCGCTCTTGCAGAGTACGTGGACGAGCATGTGCATCTCGAGTGCTATGTTCCAGAAGCTCGTCCTTCGTCATCTGCGCGGGAGCTCCCACTCAGTCTCTCTCCTCTGCGTGTGTTTCGATTGTGAAGATCTCGTCTGGAAGATCTGATGGGAGAAGCGGAATTACCGCACTCTTTCGATGGAACCGCGCCGCTGTCTACCGTAGATTTCGGTGGTCTCGACAGCTTCTCTCCCCCTCATGACGTCATGCTTGAACGCCGTGGCGGTGTTAGTTCCATCAGATGGACTCCTGTCTCTGTGCCAACTTCGACAGACAACGCCGCGAAGACACGGACAACACTTAGAGTGCATTTACAAGTACGGGGACGACAAACGATCGCGGATCAGTTGAAAATTCGAGGAGCTCCATCATTTCGAACAGGACAGAGCTCATCTCACCGTCCTCTTCATTCTTTCGATGCCTCAAGGACACTCAGACGTCCCGCTCTTCCTCATCGAACACTCCGCTTCAACCTTGCAACATCCAACGAGCTCTGCGCGGACGAATGAGCGCGTGCACGACGCGTGAAAATGTCATCTTGGCCTCCAGACTTCGTCATGGAAGTGTTTCTTGCGTTCACGTCGTGCATCCATTGAAGATTTCGGTGTCGGACGGTCTCCACCGCACGAGTTGCACTTGCTGCTTTCCAACGGGTGGTCCAGAGCGTCGTCATATCACCCACAGCCGCGCGCGACGACACACGTAGGACTCAGTGTTTGCATCCCACCACCCTCATCAATTCTTGTCTAGACCAGTCGACTCTGTCTACGAAGGAGCGTTCGCGTACGGTGTACCCCATCGTCTTCCTAGTTGAACGAGGCGTTCGATATTCCAAGAGCTGCTCCATTGTCCGCACTCTTCTGACGCCTTGTTTTGGACAATTCCAGCGCTGACGGCGCAAACGAATGACGTCACTTCATGCTTCCCAGTCTCTCTCTTGAGCCGGTTGGGTTGTCGCCATGGACTACCATGGACCAATTTCAGTTGCTTCGATTCCACTGCAATCGGAAGAGTTGTCAAAGATGGAACTGCGCTGGCCGTCTTGACAGAGAAGATGAGCTCACGACGATGGTTTCTCCTTGAAAGTGGCAGGGAATGACTCAACCATGGATCGTTCTTCCCCATCTCGAGCTTCATGTGATCCATAGAGTGGGAAACACCGCCGCGGTGAGGCAATCCAAGGGTTTGTTTTGTCGAGTGAGGATAAAGTGAACATGCGACGGGAGAGTCGCAAGTCGACAGACACGACAAGCCAAGCCAGCGCAGTGCACTCGACTCGCTCCGTCGACTTGACCTGGGCTTCATATGCGCTCGTCATCTCCATCCACGCCGAGCGGTGTTCAAGTCGACCCTTCCGCCCGTGAAAAGGCGCGCGCCGATCGTCCTGTCCCCATGATTCTCATCTGACATGTCCTTCTCGGTACGAACGCTGCTCATGGACGCAGTGAATTGTGATAGAGACCAGTCGTAGAATATCCTTCCAGATGAGATCATCTTGCTGTCGTCAGTATTAGAGAGGTTCAGCAAGTTATCTTTATAATGTCTTTGCTCTTACAGTGTCCATCAGAGGAGCCTGACTCACAAAATGAAATTTGGTGGAAAACATGCACAGTGATGGCCATATCATTTCAATGCGATATAGCAACATGGTTCGCTGCAAAGTAAAACTCTCTTTCCCGCCACCATCCAAAGACTTGTATCCATCACTACTCTCCACAACAAGCACAGCGGGAGATGGCGTAGATTATCAACGGCCCATAAAAATGTAATCCCAATTTTCATGTTAAACGCTGCAATTTGGAATTTCCATCACAAGAACAAGCTGCTTACGATCTTCAGGCTGGAAAATCCACTCGACGCTGGCATTTTCACAGTTGATCTTGACACAACCAGTCGACTTGTACTTCCAATTTAATTGAGACGTGGCAGCCTTTCGACAAAACACGGCAACAATCTCCCAAGTCACCCATTCCTTGCTAATCCTTTTGATCATGCGGTTCATGGTTCCACTGTCGATGCCAGCCTCTTGACCTTTGCACTCACATAAAATGAGTGGTGTTCCTTCTTTGTTCTTCACAAGTACATTGCATGTTTCACGGTTTAAAGCACACTCCAAATGACCAAAGTTGCAACCTTGGTCATTCGTTTGTAGAATCGGCTCTGGCCATTCAGCATTTGGAGGAGCCAAAAAGGGAATCACATTGCCAGTCGACAGGTTGCAACTCGTATACCCTTCCAATAGATCGCTGGCTGCAATCTCTCTTGTCATCTTCTCTTTGCCACACTCCGTCTCCTCCTCGACAACAAGCGTCAACGGCATCTTCTCCCACTCTTCGTCTTGAAACTCCCCAGCCAAACAAGCAATGAAATCATCGAATGACATGCCTTGCACGCCTTGTCGTCGAGACGAACAAAAGATTGCATGGGCCACCATAGTCTCAAAACGCTTCCGGTCGTTCGACGGAGCAGTCGACGTTTCAGACAACCGTTTGGTCTTTTCAAAGACATGCTTGGTTGAATAGTGGACGTCGTATTTCGAGACGTAGGCCGACCGTGAGTGGCCACCCAACACCGATAAATACAACAACACATCTTGGTCGATTGGCGGGAAACAGCATTTCGCTTCCCAGCGAGACGAGTTGCCTTTGGAACGGTTGTAGAACCCATTCCCTGCCATGGAAATATCACTCACAGACTCGTCCACCAAGTTGGCGAGATGCGAATGCATCGCAGAGGAGCCAACTTCCAAGCGACGTATTTTCATGGCAGGCTGTTCATCGCAAGTAGATATGTTTGCATAAGACACAGCCGTCATCTGTGCGCCTTCAGTATCAAATTTGCGTTTGGTATATAGGACCATTCGATGGATAGCAATAAACGCATAGTCCAGCAAGTCTTTCAGTTGGATGTCGGACTTTTTCTTGACAATTTTGAGCACTTCTTGTGTAAATTTTCTTGCAAACCATCCACGAGAATGCTCGACAATGTATTCAACGACGGGGTATTGTTGAACAACGCGACGCCAAGTTTCTTCCTCTGGCTCATCCACGACAATTTGATATGGTGGAAATCGAGGGACCACCGCCATCCAACGAGTCTCTCCTGTACGACTTGCCGTGGTACGAACTGCTAAATCTGTCACTTCAGAGTCTGACCCCATGATAATAACCACGAGACCACACACACGAAACACATTTCGTTGAAATGCCGCCACGTTCTTTCCGCTGGAGCTTGTATACATTTCATCCAATATGAAGAAAGGCACCTTCTTCTTCTCCGATTTCATACGAGCAATCGTTGCACGGACATCTTCCAGGTTGCATTTTGCCACATGCAACGGTGTTTTATCAATCATGCGAATCATACTTCCGTTGGCCTCCAAATTTGCAGTGCTGCAGTACTCCAGTAGGGCACGAAGGAAGCCGTATGTCCACAATTCATCGTCTTGATACATGCACGAGAGGGTATTCAAGATATCGTTTTCATCCTTGTCTTTTGGACGATCCAAATCCACAAAGTCGTTAAAGTGGTTGGATATCGAGAGAAAACTTAGGTACATCCCTTGAGAGCCCTCGGTAATGTGAATCGCAGGCCAATAGAAATACGGCCGATCGCCTTGAAGAGCAAATGCGAGTTGCGATTTTCCCATACCTGTAGACCCAAGGCAAAGGACGATCCGGCAGTTGATAAAACTCTTCGACTTTGCTCAAAATGGCATCGCAATATTCCTTGCAATTGTCTTGGATGAGTTTTCCGCGTTGTTGATAATCTTTCAATTCCATCAACCATGCTTTATCATCACTTTCCTGGATGGTAATATCATGCGCCACATTGTTGGATTGTTTGTAAGAAGGAATACCAAGTGCAGCTTCAGGCAGTTGCACCAACACATGAATCTGCCCCGGTTGAGGCTGAAAATTTGGTCCCAAATAATCCTCGTCGTCGAGTGTCCACAATGGACTCATTTTCTTGTACTTCTTGTCAATCTGGCCTCGTAAGAAAGTCTTCACATTGTCGTCGTCTTGTAGCCATGTGGTTCTCTCGCCGTCCTTAGTCCCCGCCAGATACAATGTCAAGTGGCCTGGAAAAACGTTGAAGCGATCGCGGTATCGCTGATTCTCACAAATGATTTGCTGCAATGCCTGCACATTATTGCTGAGCTCAATGTCGACGGAAACACACAGTCCCTTTGCCGTAAACCGCGCACAACAGCTTGACTTGCGCCATGCTTTGGAAATTCTCGACTGAGAAACCTCAACGTCAACTGAGATATACGTACACACACTCCACTTGACCAAAAGAAATCGGAATTTCTCAAGGACACAATCACGCGACACACTCTTAGCCAATCAGATGACATCATTGACAGAAAGTTCCATCATTCCTCTCAGATTCGGAGTTCCAAGTGACGATGGCAAATGACATTACCGCCGTGGATGGAGAGCTCTTCTCGTATGAAGATTTCTTCGCAGTGAACATGGCCAAGAACGTCATGTCTTGGTCAAGAACATCAGCAAGGACTGGTCTGTCTTTCACCGGTGGATTCAATCGGATGGTCGCATTGATCGTGCCCACCTGTGAGATTTGAACAGCCGAACTCATGTCCCAGGACGTTGCATTAAGCCATTCGAGGTAGCAGGGTCGTCTCGAATGATACGCTCAATGCTTATGGCAAAGAAGTTCACTCAACGGTCTCGATTGGCCTAGCACTTCGGTTTGACAACATACTTATCATCGAGTGAACCATTTGAGGAGAGCGATACATGAAAGACTGGCATTTCTCTTGAGACTTTCCCAGCGATACCATCTACATGTAGGTTGCTTCCTCACGCATGACGATGCTTGAACCGCCTTGGCCATTGTAGCATACCTCAGATCTTCACCAATGTATGTCGCGGCATGGCGTGAGCATGCAACTGCAATAAAGACGACGACCATGGACGAATAATATTAGTGCCAATTGATCCTGCGAGCCAACATTGGTATGAACTATGACGAATTCCATCAACTCTTGCAAGCCAAAGCTGATGAACTTGGCCATGGCAGCGACTCCAATCGTCGCCACTTGACGAGGTCGTGGTAAAGTTTTTTTCCAAGCTGAGAGAGAGTTGTAGATTGAATGGGTGGTCGGGGAATGGCGTCGTTGGCACAAATAGATTATCAATGACTCATGAGTCCAAATTCTTCTAACAAATAGTGCTGCTGCTTGTGTGTTGGCGGTGGTGTCCTTGCTCTGGTCGGCTGTAACATTGGTGATGGTTTTGTGATGGCTAGCTTGAGATACGAGGTGGATCGTTCGAGCATAGCGGCACGACGAGCTTGACGGGCGTTGCTCTCATCACTTGAATCGTTGGTGGAATCCGGTGCAGAGTAGACAGACGACACAGAAGATGTTCGGTTGCGTCGATACCAGTCGATTGACGTTGTGCTGTCTCGGAATGTACTCGCTAGTGTCGGTGCATACGACATTCGAGGTGTGGGTGTTTTGGACCCGGATGGCTGGCTTTCCTCAAACGCACAGAGCAAGCAGCACCGCACAGATTCCATCAATTCCATCGTCACGAACGTTGAGCAAGTGCCGCAAATGGAGTGACCACACAGACGACAGTGGTGTCGTCGTCGCATCGTGTGATAGTGAAAAGATTTATCGCACAAGTGACACGTTGGCGCGTTTGCCCAACGTTCCTGTGGAATCAATTGCATGGAGCGACAGATCGTGATGAGTTTTTGCAGTGCGCTGAGCACAACAACTTCAATCCATGACATGGGGTCGTTGATCGAAGCAATGGTAAAAGACACGCGGCATGTGTCGTCGGTGGCTTTGTCAACAAAGAAGCCCGAATTCATTATGGTCTCGCGCTTGCATCTTGTGTCACTTGGTGAAAAATGCTTGAGGGATGGAACTTCAATCGATTCCCAAATATGGGTTCCACAAACAGCTCGGTCTTGATTGGTGGTCGCGACGTATAGGCTGCCTTCATCGTCTTGCATTCGAGCATGTTGGAAATATTGTGTCGCGGAAAGGAAAGTCATATCTCGGTAGTGTTGTTCACGGCTGAGATTGATCATCGAGATCCAATGCATGTTGATCGCGCGTCCATTCGTTGCAACTGTTGCACATTGTGATGCAATGGATGGGAGGATGGAGTGCATCGTCTCGGTAAACAACTCGGAAGTTGACATCTTGAAGATGCCCAGAACGCCAGCAACAGTTCCAGGGACCGACGTCACGCCTTGAACAATCGCATCACCATTCGAAAGTGTCTTCGCGTAAAGTTTGATGCCGTGAATTTCGCGCTGGAGCGACAGGGATGTGTCGATACGTGTTGTGTTGGCTTGCATGAGCTGGTAGCCCTTTCGTTCAGCCAGAGCGCATATCTCGGGCGTGATCGGCTTTGGGAATTTCGAAGCGCGGAATAAAGCGCGCTGGAACTGAAGCTGGCGGCCTAGCGCCTCGTCGAGCTCGCTTGTTAAGTACTCCTTGGCCATTTTCGACATGAACCGCATGCAGTCGATCGAGAAATGGTCCTCCATGGTCTTCGACAAGAATTAGGGAGAAACGCAGACGACAGATGGTGCATGGATATAATGTCGTAAGACCATATAAATGACTCCAAAGTACTCGTAACGACCAAGAGTGTAAGTTTCCTCCATATATTTTT
The DNA here is from genome assembly GCA_019828595.1 of Aphanomyces cochlioides. NCBI lineage: Eukaryota > Oomycota > Saprolegniomycetes > Saprolegniales > Verrucalvaceae > Aphanomyces > Aphanomyces cochlioides. Next base: position 1,312,264 of record JAHQRK010000021.1, on the reverse strand, counting down.
TAAAATAAATTATCTTGGTTAAATTATAACGTATCGTCCATCCTTGAAGCTACCGAGTTAACGCGTTGAGGTGTTGCAAGAAAGGCCAAATGTGTCAAAGACAGCAACCTCAACTTGGACTTTTTCTAGAAAAAAACCTTGTCGAGAGTCAGGTTTTTTGGGGTAAGAAAAGGACTGGGGTGCTTACTCCATGAAGCATTTGTATCGACGCATAGAGTCTGGTCTTTGTTGCCCGTCTCGTAGAGTTAAAGGTGCTCTCAAGATGACGTATATCACTATCACCATCAGGTTGAGCTTGAAAAGATCCCACTACTTATCACCCTGACACGCTTGACTAGTTTTTGACAGGTTTTTAATTAGGTTTATAAAAGGCTTTTAATACCCTCGTCAATTCGTGTAGTACACCAAATGAAGCTCTGTCAACGGACACTTATTCGTTTGCTCTCTGTATTGGATTGACGCTGGACTAAATTGGGTGAATATGCATCATTCAGTAGGAACTGAATAAAACCTACTCATGATTAGGTTTTATAAGCATGTTCTTGAGTTTGATTAGGTTTTTTAGCATACATCCCTTTGGGTGGGCTCATACTAAACTTCATCCACACATGCGAAGACAACATGATGAAGACTTGATGGGCTTTCTAAGTCTTCAGACTGTGCAGGTTTTATGCCTCGTACTTGTCAATCAATGACTTGCAGAGAGCGTGTGCGAAAGAAGCTGCTTCTACGGTTCGCTTGCGTGCACAAAAGGAAGTTGTTTCCAGCGACAGAACGCTTACTTACATCTTTGAAGTGTCGTTCCAGGACGACGACAGAATTCAACGATTGCAAGCACCAAACTTGCTTGGAAGAATCCGCATGATGGCAAAAAACTTGACGAGATGCGGAGCAACTTCTGATTTCGGACATGCTGCGGGGGCTTTAGACGTCGGAGGTTGGACGAGGCATGACTTGGAAAAACATTGACAGTCGCGGGACTAATGCGAGTCGCAAGTGTCATGGGAACTCGAGCTGTCATTATGAAATCTGGACACTTCTGGTCCGTCCAGCGTTGCTCCTAAGCGTGGTCAACCTGTGTCACGTCCAAGTTTGCATTTTTCTGCATTGCATGATATTTCATGGATACATGCTCAGTTGCTCCCGAGGCATCTGGTACATCGAGTTGCACGACGCTTGAAGATTGCAGCGTGGCTGCACAGCCCAGCGATCAATCTTGAAGATTGGTCATCAAGGTGGAACAGCCGCCAATGAATAGGCACGATAAGCAACGCCTTGCCGCGCTGGACGGCGGAGCAAAGCCAGGCTCATCTTGCCACGTCGTAAAAATCGATCAAAACCAAAGAATTCATTTACTTTTGAACATTGTTAATAAAACATTAATTTCAACCAATCAAACTTACTATATTCATTTTGAAATATAAATAATTACAGGTTGCTCTTGACACACAAAATATTATATTGCATGAATAGATACTTCTAAATATTATCATCCCAAAACGTATTGAATTTCAAACGATACTAGTTTTAACAGGTAATCTTCTCTGCCATTCCGACAGTGAAACGACTCAGCGACATTGAGATCGCATGGTTGTAAAGCCACATTTCTTGTCGTATGACGTCGGGGGTGAAGGGGTTTGGATGTTCGATTGCCAGTGATCAGTTCCCAAAACTGACTCGGTGTTTCTCCAGCTGAGAAATGGAATATACTGCAGCTTTGCGGTGGGGATGCGCTGAAGGAATTTTCACAAAAGTCTTCTCAAGCCACATCCATGATCACCAACTCAGTCTCGAAGAGCAGGCAATGGCGACAGACCCAAGGACGTGAAACTTTTGACTCCTGTGAATCCACCAACCAGAGTGTCATTTCAAATGACACGAACAAGCACCAGGTCATTGCAACTCTCTCCAAGGCAGAGGCTCGAGTTGAAACTTACCGAGTTTACTGAAAATGATCTCAACGACGAGCTTCTGATAGTTCGTTCCATGTTGAGGTCGCATTTCATCGAGTGGACGTCCCGAGACCATGTCTGTTGTCGACACGAAGATAGAGATAGACTTGCTTTGCGTGTTTGATCTCATGTAGTGTTGGGTTTTGTTTGATCTGCATATTCCTAGCCATGTAGTTTGTTGTCTGAAAGCTCACGAGCCCTGGAGTTTCGACTGGAACTCTTGTTTGTACCCAATCAACCCTTTCATTTGGACATGAGTGTACTGTGACCGTCCAATGTGATCCACTCGAGGCTTTGTTAACGGACCGTAGTGTTTACATCTTGTAATCATTGTCAGCACACAAAGAGTTGAGATCCCTCTCTTTCATGCGGCAAACGGTGTCGAACTCCAGTCTATCTAGTCGATGGATGCAAACTGAGCGCCACGACCATCACCGTACAAACGACCATTCGTTGGCCGAGAGAGACTCGACCGAGCGCTTCTTCAACAGTTGACAACGGCGTGCTTTGTTGTAGTATAAAAGTTAATGCATGCTAACGTTTGCATGAATATGGTTACGACTGTTGACACGTGAGGGGGAGAACGAGGCGAGCCACATCGAAAGATTGGATTCCGTCTGATGGAAGTCAGACACGTCCATTCTCACCCTCGTACATAGAACATCATGAGCCTACAGTTTCATGGAGAAGATAACTCGAAACGACGAAGTCGCGTGTTGATGGGCTGTTTATATGCAGCAAGACACTTGAAGCATCTTCTCCACCGACACGATGTATGCTCATGCAGACCCGAAAGACTCAGTACGCGACGCGATCTACAGCAGTCGTCCCCCCCCTCTCTCTCTCTGTCCATATCTTTCGAAGGATTTCAAACCGTGGAGAGTTTGATAAAATGGAAGGCTGGAATCCACTCGGACCCCCATCGGATTCGTGACTCACGAGGTTGATCGGAGGATTCTTCACCCTACAAAAAGTCGCACTTGGGTTCAATGTACACTGTGCATCCTCTTGACAATACAACAGAGGTGAAACGTGTTCCTTTCGAACGATCGTAGAGGATTCAAGAGCATCTCTTCCTCAACGCCTTGTGAAGTGGGCTGGAGTGACTTGTTTGCTCCCATCGGTTGCTCGTTTTGACACTTCCTTGCCCTGAAAGTTTGCCTCATCCATTCGAACTCCTGCCGAGTAAAACGACCGACACACACATCGTTCAAGATGTCGCGGCACTGACGACTTTGTTCAATCCAACAAGTTCAAATTCGGTGCCGGAGAGGATGAGAGAGCTCCATTATTTCGAACCCCAAGGTGTCCTGCGGATCCCACCTCCATGGATCTGCCATGCATCTTTCGGTGCCTTGGATTACGAACTTCTCTCTATCTCTCACCTTACCGACGTTCGACACTTGCTTCGTCTTCCTTCTTTCGCAATGCCATCTCTGAAACGACTTGTGCGAGCGCTGGATGAAAGACCACCAAGAGCGCAGCGATCGAGGGCGGCACTTTCTTCCTCGATGACATCGCACGACGTCGGTGGAATTGTTTCGGTGCCGGATACAAATCTCCCAAGTACGACAAGACGAGTTGGACGTGCGACTGTCGCGCACAGGAAAGATAAAAGTGGCCGGCACCATTGGCCGGCACCATTGGCCGTCCTTGGAGTAGGAAATATTGAACCGAGGGGCGAAATTCGCTCTCTCTATACGATCCATGCTGCATGCCTTAGGTGCTCTGCCCCATCGATGCCAGTAAGACAGAGCCGTCATCACGGCGTCATATGTGGCATTGCCAAAGTGTATGGATGACAACGTCATGACCACAGGGAATCATCAATCGGGGGACAAAAGGATGAAGAAAGGTATGATATACAGCATAGCGTCTGGTTCATGGAATCTGAAGAAGAGTCATAAGATGCGCAAAGCTCGGGCAGCCAAGGCGCAAACTTGTAGAGGCGACGGTGGAGATGTCAGCGCAACATGCTACCGCTCATGAAGTATACTGCGCACATGGGCTTCATTCAAAGTTAAGACTGTCTACGCTCTAAATACGACGGAATTCCACTGAAGAGGAGCTGTGATGCGTACAAAAGTCGCCCAAACGTTCGTAGCCAGGACGAGAACAACTTTCATACAAGCAGCGCTTCCCGCCGCCGTGAGCCCAGCAGTGACCAGACCGCAACGCAGTCGTTGTGCAGTCGAGTGTCTGGCACTTTTTGCCGCCTCCATGTGCCCAGCACAACCCACGATCCGATTTGAGCATCCTTCGACATGACACGCTCGAGATCCACCTATCGATGGATGACATTCTCATCAATCTTCGAGTTACCATGCATCCAACACAAGCCATTGTACTTGGCTCCCTTTCGACACTGGTACGACTGGCATCTCGGTCCGCCCTACAAGTTGCGACTGAGCTGGTCGTCCAACTGGTCCAGTTGCTTACGCCATGACGGACACAGCGTTTCCGACTGACGGTGCAGCGCATGCAGCCTTGGATTTCACACTGTCGATGGGATCGTGACGTCTTGGTCTCGATGTCGCGTTCGCTGGGGTTGAGAAGGTAGTGGATGGAGCACTTGATGGAACGGAACGGCATGGATGGTTGTGGCGGACACACGGCGAATTCGAAATTTCGACTTGAAGCCAAAGATATCTTGCACCGGAAGGTTGAACACATGTCCGATTTTCCTGCAAGAGAGATGGCGGCAGCAGCAGCGTCCCCATGAAATTTTTTTCTCCTCCGTTATGACGCTAGAGCTCCTTGCTTTCCGCGCTATCTCATTGACTTGTTGTCTTTTTCGTTGTGCACGGAGTTGTACCTCTAGCTCAGTCAACTTGTTGCTTCACGTCACCGCGGAGCTGACGTCAATCCGTCGCGACGTTGCATCCAAGATGGGGCGAAGTGTCTCCAATGCCAAGTGCTAACCAACTCCCTCTTCAAAACCTTGACGATCGCCACGGATGGAAGTCGATTGGAAAATCATTTCGATGTGAAAACGAGCCACACTATCTCGAGGAGAGGTCAAATTTACATCCAAGTGGAAGGCAGGGAAGGCTCTTGGTGACTCGACTTTTTGTCATGAGAGCTGCTGCTGGAGAATGGCTTGATGGTGGCGAACGCGCACGAGGAGATCTCGAGCACCGAATTTGATTACAAGTTGCAGAAACTGCAGTCCGTCAAAGTTCCGATGTAACGTCAACTTCACTCATGTTCACATGGCAGAGTTGGCATAAACTCCGGTGCCTGTGAGCTTTCAGACACCAACACACACGGCGAGGAAGATGAAGATCAAACTAAAAGGACGGCCAATGCTGATTACCGCGCACTCAAGCAGGTTTATCTCAGTGAAGTTTCGTGTCGACAACCGACAGGATCTTTGGACGTCCACTCGATGAAAGACAAGTTCAGCGTGAAGTTCCTCGGTGAATCATTGTTAGTCAACTGAGTAAGTTCCAACTCGAGTCGTCTTCGCGACAGTCGGCGTCCTTTGGATCTAATGCCATGATCAGCTCTTCGAGACTGAGTTGGCGATCATGGATGTGGCTCGCAACGAGTTTTTGTGAAAGGACACTCGTGCTCTTCAGCAATCAGTCTCTGCAACGAAAGCTTCGACCTCCCAAACCACCCTCGCGCCCCTGACATGATCCGAAGGCTAACGTGACGACAAGCTTGGGATTGCACAAGGCGTCAAGCAGCGGCAAGCACGCCACCGAAGATGGCTCGAGAGATCTGAATGGCAATACTTTACAGCACCGTACCTTGCAGCTTCAGGATCCATGACCAGATGCCATATCATCCCGGAAACCCCGTCTCCTTGCTTCTTTCCTCCCGTTCATACTTCCCTGTGGTCGTGACGTTGTCATCCAGTCACTTTGGCAACGACACCAACTGCGGCTCTGCCTTACTGGCATCGACAAGGCAGCGCGCCTAAGACGAGCAGCTTGGATCTTACAAGATAGAGAGATTTGGATGGCGCTTTCGCACGTCTTCGATATCGTCTGGTGGTTTTGCTGCAGTTTCCTTTGGATCTGAAGAGCTTCTTTCTTGTGTCTGTTGAAGAGCGCTGGGTCCTCTTATATCTTCCCAAGCCAGCTCAAACTCCATCTTCATGAGCAGACAATGACGACAGAGCTCACGGCCGTGAAACTCTTGAGCCGAGTGATTTCTCTGCGACGCGAGTATCATTTCGCCCGCGAACGAGCGTCATGGCACAGAATCCAACGAACTGGCCAGCCAGCACTATCAGACCTCTCGAGTTGGAACTGAGTTGACGAAATAACCAAGCGAGTCGTGACATCGGTGCACTGCAGACTTTGTTGCCGGACTACCATATTCAAGCATGCCCGTGGCGTTCCCAAAGTGTTGAATGCTTTACTGACGTCTTGGCCACAAGTATGCTTTCAACCTTGGTGCGATTTGACCCGTCGAGGCTCGTTTTCACGTCGAAATGAGTTGCAAAAACGACCGCCATCCGTGCGATCTTACACACTCTGACGTTCGTCGAGAACATTGCCCGTTCAGTACTTTTGGTTGCAGTCCGAGGGGACATTAAAATCTCAAGGCATCTACGACGAAAAGAGAGCCAAGACCATGAGATTGAAGATAATTTCGAAGCTAGTTTGAAACCAAGGAGGAAGATTTCATGGGGACGCTGCTGCTGCCGCCATCTCTCTTGCAGGAAAATCGGACATGTGTTCAACCTTCCGGTGCAAGATATCTTTGGCTTCAAGTCGAAATTTCGAATTCGCCGTGTGTCCGCCACAACCATCCATGCCGTTCCGTTCCATCAAGTGCTCCATCCACTACCTTCTCAACCCCAGCGAACGCGACATCGAGACCAAGACGTCACGATCCCATCGACAGTGTGAAATCCAAGGCTGCATGCGCTGCACCGTCAGTCGGAAACGCTGTGTCCGTCATGGCGTAAGCAACTGGACCAGTTGGACGACCAGCTCAGTCGCAACTTGTAGGGCGGACCGAGATGCCAGTCGTACCAGTGTCGAAAGGGAGCCAAGTACAATGGCTTGTGTTGGATGCATGGTAACTCGAAGATTGATGAGAATGTCATCCATCGATAGGTGGATCTCGAGCGTGTCATGTCGAAGGATGCTCAAATCGGATCGTGGGTTGTGCTGGGCACATGGAGGCGGCAAAAAGTGCCAGACACTCGACTGCACAACGACTGCGTTGCGGTCTGGTCACTGCTGGGCTCACGGCGGCGGGAAGCGCTGCTTGTATGAAAGTTGTTCTCGTCCTGGCTACGAACGTTTGGGCGACTTTTGTACGCATCACAGCTCCTCTTCAGTGGAATTCCGTCGTATTTAGAGCGTAGACAGTCTTAACTTTGAATGAAGCCCATGTGCGCAGTATACTTCATGAGCGGTAGCATGTTGCGCTGACATCTCCACCGTCGCCTTTGCACGTCTGTTGGTTTCTTCAATCCCACGAAATGGTGTGGCTAAGCTTCAGACATTCATGGCCATGGACCAGAAGCACGAGTCGTATGCAGTCTCTATGCTTCTGTCCCCAGATTGAATATTCCCTGTGGTCATGACGTTGCCACACCGACACTTTGGCAAGGACGACTCTGCGATGGCTCTAGTCTTTCTGGCATCGACAAGGCAGCGCACATACGACGAACTGCTTGGATCTTACTAGAGAGAGATGGGATGCCCTGTCGCGACTCGACAGATTCGATATTTTCCTCGCCATGGATGGCGCCATGATCTTTCCAGTGCGCGACAGTCGCACGTCCAACTCGTCCTGTCGTACTTGGGAGAATCATCCAACACTGAAACGACTCCTCGACACTGAAAGAGTCTTTGCAGATCCATGGAGGTGAGAGAAGCAGGGCGTCTTGGTTCGAAATGATGGAGCTCTCTTCGTATTCACTGCGCGAGAGTTCGATTTCAAACGAGTCACAAGGAGCGAGCGATGGGAGTCACCAAGCCACGGATGTCGACATCCTCTTGAATCCCTCTGCGATCGATCAAAAGCACTACAAAGTCACTCGTGTCGCCTCTCTCTTGCGTCGTCAAGTGGCATACCGAGTCTTACGGCATTGCATGAGTATAGCCACGACGCCCGCTCGTTTCGGTGCCGGGTGGTTCTCCCTCGTACGACGGGACGAGTTGGACTTGTCGCGCACTGGAAAGACACGAGCGCCAATCGCCGTCGTTGGAGTTGAACCCGACGAGACTCTGTCAAGTGGCCATTCAACTCTCTAGTAGCGATCCAAGCGATGGGTCTCATGTGTGCTGCGAGACTGGATGGAAGCAGCACTTGACGATCGTTCAAAAGCAACTCATTTCGCCTCTGTTGTATCGTCAAGAGGATACGCGATCAGCCGAGTACAAGTCCGACGGGAGTCCTGGAATCTCCATGCTCGGAGATCCTTCAAAAGATATGGAAAGAGAGAGAGGCCCGTCGCGAACCGAGTCTTTCGGGTCTCCATGAGAATAGCCGCGGTGCCGCGTCATTGGAGACGATGCTTGAAGCGTCTTCCTGCATATAAACAGCCCATCAACATGCGTCGTCGGGACATCTCTTCATGAAACGGTCAGAGCATGATGTGTGACGGAGAGAGAATGGAAGGGTCTGACTTCCATCAGACGGAATCGTAGTTCGCGGCGTTCTCCCGCTCGAGTTGACCATCCTGTCGAGGAAAGAGTCGCAGCGATGTTCATGCTAGCATTCATTAACATTCATGATACAAGGAAGCACGCCGTTGTCAACTGAGAGGAGGAAGCGCTTGGTCGAGACTGGCTGCTTTGTGTGGTGGTTTGTACAGAGATTGCCGAGGCGCTCGTATCCTGGTCGTTTGCATCCATCGACGAGACAGCGTTTGCCTCCGCCGTGAGCCCAACAGTGTCCTGACCGCAGTGCTGTCTTTGGACAGTCTGGAGTTCGACACCGCTTGCCACCGCCATGTGCCCAGCAGAGTCCTTGAGCTTTGATGCGATTTGAGCATCCGTCGACGTGGCATCCACGAGATCCACCTATTCCAAGCGCGCGCTCTGTCAGTGCATTCAACACTGCAAGGCTTACCATGTATCCAGCAGAGTCCGTTGTACTTGGCTCCCTTCGGGCAATTCGGGACTTGGCATCGTGGTCCACCCCCATGTCGAACGCATCGCTTTCGACTCGCCACGAGGCGGGAGCAGTCTTGCACTTCGCATTTGTGATGACGGGACGACGACTTGAACGCTCTCGTCGCTGTGAGTTCCATGGCGAGTGTTGTGGAAATTGCATCGTTGACGTCGACAGGATTGAGGAGAAACGCGATGGAGCTCTTGTCCAGTCGGCAGAACGCGATCATTGCTCTGTGCCCCACGCGCGAGAATCGAAAATGACCTTGGACGAGCGAACGGAAACCAAACTTTTCGCTTTGCATGTAGAAATCTTGGCCATGCGATCAGTCGGCGGCATGCTTCGAATCGAATACGAGAGGAGAGAGCCGCACTCGTGGAATCGTTCGACTGGCTCCGGCACCGAAAGATCCCACGCCGAGATCGCTCCATCTCTCTCCTCTGTCACGGGGATAAAGAACAGGCCGATCCCTCCATCTCGTCATGCTTTGTCCATGCCCATGCAGATCGACCGACAGACCGCGTCGAGTGGATCGCAAAGACGGCGGTCGTTGAACGAGTTGCCGCTGACGATTCGTGTTTCGTGACCGACGGAGCGATTCCTCAAGCGGGAGGAGATGTTGGATTGCCGCGACGCCAAAGAAGAGCACGTGGACGAGTGACGTCGCCGAGTGGCGCCGGTCAGTCGTTCGTTGCTGGCGTGCTAGACACGATTGCGAGCGACAGCAAAGGTTCGATTTCGAATGCATCCCGATGCGTTCTGTCGCGCGAGTTGAGGCGAGCGGGGCGCAGGATGCGCGCGCGGCAGCACGCCTGCAAAACCCTCTCTCTGATCTTCCTCGACACATAAAACACGCTCCATCTCGGCGGGAGACGACGAGGAAGAGCGGCGCTCACCGTGGAAACCAGCACAACTTCAAAAGTATCTCGTTGGATGATGGGCTCAGGCACATCCACCATGGTGATGTCAGTCGGTTATGCAGCTCGAGACGAGCAGAACCAACGTACCATGTACTCCTGGCGCTTTTCTTGGCGATGTTACTATTGCCAGCATCGCAAAATTCGCTGCAAGCTGTCATCGTTACCTCTCAAGTCGGCAAGAGTGACACGACGCACATCTGTGTCGATGGATACCAAGAGGTTGTGATTGTCAAGACGAACAAGACAGCGCGCCGCGCAGAGGAAGACGAGCTGCGTGTGAGCGATGGAACGTCCCTCTCTCTCGGAAAGATGTGAGGTTGAAACGATCCTTCGATTTCTCGGTACGACGCGACGAGTTCAGACAGAAGCCGTGGATTGTTGCGCTTTCGCCTCTCGACTTTGGAAACGCGCGCGATCCACCGACGCCGCAATGGATTCCATTCTTGCACTTGAAGAGAGACACTAGAGAGGTTCAGCAAGTTATCTTTATCCTCATCCAAAATGACAATACCAGAAGTCGACCTGCTAAATTTTATTAAGGATACTGTGAGAATTGATAGATTGTCCTCAATTTTTCGAGATTGTATGGACAGTTAGTTACCTTTATCCAGCGACTTCAAGCCGAGGTCGCTGGGTACCATGACGACGCCCAGCAATTGTCCAGCAATTCATTTGTTACTTGACGCATTCGAGCACTTGCAGATCTTCCACGAGCTTGTTTGACGATGTATTCAACGACGGCTTAGAACATCATCCCAACATTGTTTGTCTCGCCATTTCAGGACAAATTGGTCTGGTGTCATCGGATTCAACAACACTCTCTTGTCAATCTCGTCGCGCCTCTATGCTCGAGCGATCCGTCGTATATCTCAAGCGCTAGTCATCAAAAACCATCACCTATGATGACACCGACCAGAACAAGGGCATCACAACCAACCAACAAAGCAGCAGCACTATTTGTTCGACGAATTTGGACTCGCGTGTCATTGATAATCTATTCGGGACAAAAACGCCATCTACAACATTCTCTCAGCTTGGAAAAAAACTTTACCACGACCTCGTCAAGTGCAAATGCAACATCGTAGCGACGATTGGCGCTGCCATGGACGAGCTCATGAGCTTTGGCTTGCGAGAGTTGATGGAATTCGTCGTAGTTTATATCAATGTTGACTCGCATGATCAAGTGGCACTAATGTTATTAGTTCATCGTCGTCCTCGCTGTCCTCTTCCTCCTGGTTTGATTGATGCAACGCACTGGAACTTGAGCTCGGCTGTTCAAGAAGTCATGATCACATGATTGAATCCATCTTTGAAAGAGAGACCAGTCCTTGCCGATGATCTGGATCAAAACAGGGACGCTTTTGGCCATGTACTTTGCACAGAAATCCTCCATGACGGTGCTGTCGGTGTCTTCCAACTCTGACACGAAATGACCAAATCGAGGAACGATGGTCGATTATGTCCTGTCGATTCTGCGAATGGTATGACTTGATTGGCTGAGAGTGTGTTGTGTGATTGTGTTCTGATTGCTCATTGGTCAATCCCCAACTCTCGCTGGATTTGAACCAGTTTCCAACCGTGTGTTCTGGTGGAGTGTGCAATATCTCAGTTGATGTCTCTCCGTTGAGGTTTCTCAGTCGAGAATTTCCAAAGCATGGCGCAAGTCAAGCTGTTGTGCGCGGTTTACGGCAAAGGGACTGTGTGTTTCCGTCGACATTGAGCTCAGCAATAATGTGCAGGCATTGCAGCAAATCATTTGTGAGAATCAGCGATACCGCGATCGCTTCAACGTTTTTCCAGGCCACTTGACATTGTATCTGGCGGGGACTAAGGACGGCGAGAGAACCACATGGCTACAAGACGACGACAATGTGAAGACTTTCTTACGAGGCCAGATTGACAAGAAGTACAAGAAAATGAGTCCATTGTGGACACTCGACGACGAGGATTATTTGGGACCAAATTTTCAGCCTCAACCGGGGCAGATTCATGTGTTGGTGCAACTGCCTGAAGCTGCACTTGGTATTCCTTCTTACAAACAATCCAACAATGTGGCGCATGATATTACCATCCAGGAAAGTGATGATAAAGCATGGTTGATGGAATTGAAAGATTATCAACAACGCGGAAAACTCATCCAAGACAATTGCAAGGAATATTGCGATGCCATTTTGAGCAAAGTCGAAGAGTTTTATCAACTGCCGGATCGTCCTTTGCCTTGGGTCTACAGGTATGGGAAAATCGCAACTCGCATTTGCTCTTCAAGGCGATCGGCCGTATTTCTATTGGCCTGCGATTCACATTACCGAGGGCTCTCAAGGGATGTACCTAAGTTTTCTCTCGATATCCAACCACTTTAACGACTTTGTGGATTTGGATCGTCCAAAAGACAAGGATGAAAACGATATCTTGAATACCCTCTCGTGCATGTATCAAGACGATGAATTGTGGACATACGGCTTCCTTCGTGCCCTACTGGAGTACTGCAGCACTGCAAATTTGGAGGCCAACGGAAGTATGATTCGCATGATTGATAAAACACCGTTGCATGTGGCAAAATGCAACCTGGAAGATGTCCGTGCAACGATTGCTCGTATGAAATCGGAGAAGAAGAAGGTGCCTTTCTTCATATTGGATGAAATGTATACAAGCTCCAGCGGAAAGAACGTGGCGGCATTTCAACGAAATGTGTTTCGTGTGTGTGGTCTCGTGGTTATTATCATGGGGTCAGACTCTGAAGTGACAGATTTAGCAGTTCGTACCACGGCAAGTCGTACAGGAGAGACTCGTTGGATGGCGGTGGTCCCTCGATTTCCACCATATCAAATTGTCGTGGATGAGCCAGAGGAAGAAACTTGGCGTCGCGTTGTTCAACAATACCCCGTCGTTGAATACATTGTCGAGCATTCTCGTGGATGGTTTGCAAGAAAATTTACACAAGAAGTGCTCAAAATTGTCAAGAAAAAGTCCGACATCCAACTGAAAGACTTGCTGGACTATGCGTTTATTGCTATCCATCGAATGGTCCTATATACCAAACGCAAATTTGATACTGAAGGCGCACAGATGACGGCTGTGTCTTATGCAAACATATCTACTTGCGATGAACAGCCTGCCATGAAAATACGTCGCTTGGAAGTTGGCTCCTCTGCGATGCATTCGCATCTCGCCAACTTGGTGGACGAGTCTGTGAGTGATATTTCCATGGCAGGGAATGGGTTCTACAACCGTTCCAAAGGCAACTCGTCTCGCTGGGAAGCGAAATGCTGTTTCCCGCCAATCGACCAAGATGTGTTGTTGTATTTATCGGTGTTGGGTGGCCACTCACGGTCGGCCTACGTCTCGAAATACGACGTCCACTATTCAACCAAGCATGTCTTTGAAAAGACCAAACGGTTGTCTGAAACGTCGACTGCTCCGTCGAACGACCGGAAGCGTTTTGAGACTATGGTGGCCCATGCAATCTTTTGTTCGTCTCGACGACAAGGCGTGCAAGGCATGTCATTCGATGATTTCATTGCTTGTTTGGCTGGGGAGTTTCAAGACGAAGAGTGGGAGAAGATGCCGTTGACGCTTGTTGTCGAGGAGGAGACGGAGTGTGGCAAAGAGAAGATGACAAGAGAGATTGCAGCCAGCGATCTATTGGAAGGGTATACGAGTTGCAACCTGTCGACTGGCAATGTGATTCCCTTTTTGGCTCCTCCAAATGCTGAATGGCCAGAGCCGATTCTACAAACGAATGACCAAGGTTGCAACTTTGGTCATTTGGAGTGTGCTTTAAACCGTGAAACATGCAATGTACTTGTGAAGAACAAAGAAGGAACACCACTCATTTTATGTGAGTGCAAAGGTCAAGAGGCTGGCATCGACAGTGGAACCATGAACCGCATGATCAAAAGGATTAGCAAGGAATGGGTGACTTGGGAGATTGTTGCCGTGTTTTGTCGAAAGGCTGCCACGTCTCAATTAAATTGGAAGTACAAGTCGACTGGTTGTGTCAAGATCAACTGTGAAAATGCCAGCGTCGAGTGGATTTTCCAGCCTGAAGATCGTAAGCAGCTTGTTCTTGTGATGGAAATTCCAAATTGCAGCGTTTAACATGAAAATTGGGATTACATTTTTATGGGCCGTTGATAATCTACGCCATCTCCCGCTGTGCTTGTTGTGGAGAGTAGTGATGGATACAAGTCTTTGGATGGTGGCGGGAAAGAGAGTTTTACTTTGCAGCGAACCATGTTGCTATATCGCATGGAAATGATATGGCCATCACTGTGCATATTTTCCACCAAATTTCATTTTGTGAGTCAGGCTCCTCTGATGGATAGGAGCAAAGGCATTGTCCAGCAATTCATTTGTTACTTGACGCATTGGAGCAAATGAATCCGAAATCTTCCACTCCAATGCTTAAGAACGTAACTTACGGCCATGAATACTATCCCACCATTGTTCCCCAGGACAATTCAGGATAAATTGATATGGTGTCCACTATCTGCTCTGCAGTGGACAACTAATGATCCCGTCGACCTCGTCGTGCTGCTATGCTCGAGCGATCCACCTTGTGTCTCCATTTAGCCATCACAAAACCATCACCAATGTTGCAGTTGACCACCACCGCCAACAAACATGCAGCAGCACTATTTGTTAAAAGAATTTGGACTCGCGAGTCATTGATAATCTATTCGTGCCAACGACGCAATTCCCCGACCACCCATTCAATCTACAACTTTCTCTCAGCTTGGAAAGGAACTTTACCACGACCTCGTCAAGTGCAAATGCAACATCGTAGCGACGATTGGCGCTGCCATGGACGAGCTCATGAGCTTTGGTTTGCAAGAGTTGATGGAATTCGTCGTAGTTCATACCAATGTTGGCTCGCAGGATCAATTGGCACTAATATTATTCGTTCATTTGTCGTCTTCATTGCACTTACATGCTCACGCCACTCTGCGACAGACTCGAACGAACCCCTATCGAGCTCAGGGAGTGAAAGGAAGAATGCTCCCTTGCTTACCTGCAATGTTCAATCTCATGCTCAACCGCTTGCAATTCTTGCTGAAAGAACGCCCAGATCTAGTACGAGATCACTTGTCGGCGGCAGGGACCATAGGATCTTTACCAAGCGTAATGTAAATGCGTTGAACCAATTGTGGTTGATCGAGAGTGTTTCTGTGAGATTTGTCACTTGATGGAACCATCCGCTAGGGACAAAAAGCGCCGCCCCAACGTCCTAGGTTCGATTCAACATCGTGGAATATTCCATGAAATGAAGAGCGTACCTGGACAATGGTCAAGCGTTGTGCTGAAGCAGCGTGGGGAAATTCAGCTGGATCACAGGTTTTAACGGAACCACTTGGTGTTCGACCGAACCGATTCTTGAGCTTCCAAGTCTACTTGCTAGAGTGAGTATGATGGGCACAAGCGGAAGGGGAGACTTCTGAAGGGGGAAAGAGGATCCATTCCTTTTGCCCGGCAATATTAATGGACCAACTGTACGACTGCAGTACGTCATGGTGCAATGGGGTGAAGGAACCCTCGGGGCCTTCAGGATCCATCAACAAGAGCAAGCAGTATGTAGCTTACCCAAGTAGACGAAGCGGTAGTCATCGCCGCCATTTCGATCCCACCACCTAACGTTGCTGGGATGAAGCCGTCAAAGGAAACATGGCGAACCAGTTGAGCCAGTCATCGGTGAAGAACTGAGGTGTGCTATAAAGTACAAGACGGTTAAGCTTCGTCATTCGTGAGGAATCAACCTACATGTAGATGGAGTCGTTTGGAAAGTCTCGAGTGAAGTGCCAGTCTTTCATGTATCGCTTTGGCGGTGGCGTTTCCTCAAGTCCGGTCATGTACGTTTCTATGGTCCAGGGGATGATAAATCGTCATGTCCACAGGAAATGCCACACCAAGCGAAACTGTTGAGCGATCTTCTTCGCCATAAGCATTGGAGGTATCATACGAGACGACCTGGAGGCAATAAGTTTATCCTGGTGGCGATTGAACCAACGTACTGGGACTTGAGCTTGGCCATACATTTGTGTCAAGTAGGCACGATCAATGCGACCATCCGATTGAATCCATCGTTGAAAGACATACCAGTCCTTGCCGATGTTCTTGATCAAGACTGGAACGTTCTTGGCCATGTACTCTGTGCAGAAATCTTCATACGAGAGGAACTCTCCATCCACGACGGCGATTTCATCTGCCATTGTCGATGTCGAATGGATTTGATTGGTTGGACATGCAAGACGACCACCGACAGTGACAACCTCCTCATCGTCCCGATCTTCCTCAGGACAAAGTACAAAGATTTCTCAACTGGCTTGCTATCCTCCATCTTCCTTGTGGTCTAGACCCATCAAGAAATCGCAAGCTTTCCGCAACAAATTGAAAACCAACATAACAACAAGCAAGGAATCACGGCAAGAGGGATGAGTATGGCCACCAAAGACAAGCGCAGTATTGAACGATAGAGAAGACAATGGAGGCGTAGCAATGGCCTGTGATGTCGCCACTTTATCGTGGAGGGTCTTGCAGAGAGAGCTGTTGTGCATGCTTGGCACAGGATGTGAGATCGCTTGGATAGCCTAAGAAGTTCACCCCTCGGCGAGATTGAGTTAAAAGTTGACACGATACCCTGGTCAAATATCATTCCGTCGTTTGTGTCGTCGTTGGCATGGAGTTCTTGGGGGAACTCTTGGCGACACCCGACATGGTTGGAACCCATCTGGCGCGCTGTTGATTGAGCCAGTCAGACCTCAAATCCAATTCCTGTCATTGGAGATGGATTTGAACGATGACGCGCCATTTTTTCCTCCATGCGATTGCAGAGATCTAAACATCATCCAACGCTGTAAATAAACGCAGTGCACCCACCAGTGACTAAACGCCAGTCGTGGCGAGTGCGACTGGGTTCCTTGCAGTGGATGGGACTCTTCGCATGCAAATCTTTCTTCATGCATGATCCAACTTGTTTCACAAAATCTACTTGTCTCACCAAACGACAGTGCTAAATGAACTCCTCACCGAAGCCTTAACCCTATAGTTTTCATACTTTGATCAATATAAAAGTTTTCACCACTCCAAATATATATTGAAAACACAGTCAAAAATATACTTTGTGAAAGTCAGCCGTCAAATCCAAAAATCATGATCTGATGCGCCATGGAGTAATCCCCGAGAGGACGCGTCGTTGATTCCACCAGCTATTTCACTAGGGTGGAGGAAATCGGCACTTTGGCATTTACTCGCACGTGTTAACACGTGTTAATGCACGTGTGAATGTTGCAAACCGGAGAGCCACACATTAACCATGTTATATAAGCGACCAACAACTACATGAACACGTGCAAAACGTAAACCTTCATTGAGAAGACTCTTTGGGAAGCATCAAATGCTTTGTTTGTCGGATTGCATTTGATGAAAAGGGGCTATTGTCAAGTTGCATATCCAACCATTGCCATCTGTGACACAGAGCATGACCACAGAAATTGACGCATTTAGCACGACTCGTTGAATGATCTTCATCATGATGATTCCACACCACACTACGCTGTTCATTTTTCATTGACAAAGAATGAAGAGAACTGACGAAAGGCGACCGAAACCACAACCGAAAGATCACCCGGAACTTATCCGGCGTGCGTGTAAACCAGGAAGGCATTTGCACACAAGTGTAAACACGTGTAAACACGTGTAAACACGTGCAAGTGTAAAACACCAACACGTGTGAACCTCCATCCTTGACCACTTGGCACTGCCAAGTGGTCAACAAAGAACCCACTCGTTTCATGCATTACAAAGCGAGCTATCGCACTGCAGGTTAAACTTATCGCCGCGCAGTGGACACGATATCACGGCTGGACATCGGTAGCGTTGACAAGTCCAGCGCAAGCCAGATCGAGTGCAATTGCATTGCAATGGACATCCAACAGTTTCTGAATCTGGTGCAATGGTGATGCCACGTCGAAGATTCTTATAAAAACGGATGGTGAGAACCATCCCATGTGTCAATCTCAGCTTGGGCATCTTGTCGCTCTCTTCCGCCATCACAGCCTTGGAGTGAGACTAAGGGTGCTCCGTTCAGATGCATACTATAACAGCTTGGACTTCCAAGTAGACCACAGGTATGGACGAGCGAAAATGCTGATCCCCTGATCGGCCACGTTGTGGATTATGGGAGTCGTGTCACCTTGCACAATAAAAGACTCGTCTACATGGAGTGGGGAAAATCCCTATGAAAAGCAGCCTCGGAGTTTTGCCGAGTGCGAAGCTATGAATATACTCGCCGGCACAGTCTTCGTTGCAGGGCAATGCAAGTCAGTGTGATCCATCACGAGGCATTTGGTGAGGCGTTTGCACAAAGAGAGTATTTCCGGTGCGTTAATAATTGCCTAACTGTGTCAGAACGTGAGCAACACCATTACACTCTTATCAACATGGCCCCTGTGAGTTTCATTCTCAACGTGCATTAGGAATCCCAATGAAGTTGAGCGCCACGTCCTTCTCCTCGCTTGAGCTATCGCTTATGACGCGCTTTGTCTTTTTGCTGCTGTCATCCAGGGCTTGGCCATTGCCTCGGGTCTGGTAAAAATTGCTCTTCATATACGTAAGCTCAAACCGTGAACTTCCCAATGTTGGGTGCAACGGGACAAATATTTTCAGTAATTGGGCAAATTCCATCATCATAGAAAGGCCATTTATATTTTTGGATTACAAAATTCGAATTCGAATTAATTTTTTGATTTTATTATGAAATTTTGTTGAAGTGTGCCATTCCTCATTTTGAAGTACCGCGCGCACATCGAGTACCAGAACCTCACTTGGGTTTACTTGCGGTCTCAACGTCAGGTGAGGAAAGGCCGTTGCTCATCATGGTACAGTCTAATGCGATCGACGAATCGCCAGATTAACATCACCCTCTAGGAGTTTCTTCGTCGGCTGCAGTACAAAGCGGTTGAACTCGTAGATTCAGCGCATCCTCATGTCAAACAGCCCGTCACCTCGACCGATCATGCAGACGGCGCGGCGAAACTCATGAGTCAAATGGAAATACTCGCGAAAGAGCCGCTGAACAATCAACTGCAAGAATCCGTGACTTCTCTCATGCAAAAGAAAAGCGTCGACTTTCTCCAACGACACTCGACGCTCTTGCCACGGCAAAAAGACGAAATCAAATTTATCTACCTCGGTGAAAAAGTCGCCACGGTGAGGCTCTACGACGCAGTGCACGAGAAGAAATACATCGTCAAAGCAAAGACGACGTTACCTGCAAGCGTCTTTGATATCATCTCAGTCTTGCAACTTCAAGGCGATCTATTTTCGCGGACGATGCACGAAGTGTTTGGTGTCTACTTCGACCAAGGCAAGACGCTGCATGCTCCGCATGATAAGCCTCCTCCCGAGTCAACCAAAGTTGAAGACATTTGCGATCTCGATGACGTTGGAGTTCACTGGATGGTACTGAAAACGTCGCGTGCAATGGGACAAGAAGGTGTGCGCGATGCTGTGTTTGCTTCGTACAGCCAAATGTATGAAACCGAAAGCGCTGATGATGAAGACATTATCAACCCATCAATCTCACTTTCAGCAACGAGACGAAACTCACCTCTTGTTACATGCGGGACATATATTTGGGAATCTATTGATGTCCCAGCGTTGGCTCCCTTTTCACCGACAGTGACTGGTCGTCGGCGCCTTGCTTTCAGAAACAGCGGCATCTATGTGGAGAAAGTACCAACTCCAACCCACGCAGATCTCACATCCGTGTCTCTTGTGCTTTCGTTTGACATGGATGGCACTATGGATAGACGGAAATGTCGCCAGTGGATGCAGCGTTTGGCTTTAAGCGTGCTCAATATCTCTCGTATGGCACGTCATGGCGCCCGATCAATCGTTCCGAAGCACAAGTGGTTCCTGGATCCTCAATGCATTCACTGCAAGCAACCATTCCACCTATTCCGAAGACGTCACCATTGCCGCCTATGTGGCCACGCCGTCTGCGGTGCTTGTTCATGCAGCATGGATGTTGAGTTTCCAGTCTTACCTGATGGTCGAATCCTCCCTCATGCGACTGTTCGAGGTTGCACGAAATGCGCCTTCGTTGGCGCAACAATGCAACGAGCTCCAGCTGCAGCTATATTGGACGATTTGACAATTTCCAGAACCCAGAGCTTATGGTCAAATGGACCTATGTCAGTTCGATCGAAGGATGGCTTCGGCAGCTGGAGGAACTCCAATGACTTAGTAAGTCCATCAACTACGCCGCGTATGTACCGGAGAAGGACTATGACGCCTCGCGTACAAAAGAATTCAATCAGTTTGTGCAGTCCGTTGCCCCAACGTATGTGTCAAACGCCCGAACCGACGAGCTCAAGATCATCCGATCGATGGATGGGAAGTCTTGCCGAAGACGACGAGTATGCCAATCGCCACAACGATTTCATGCCCACGATAAAGCCGCCTCCACTGCCAAGCATCTTGGACGAATTGACTAGGCCAAGCTGCCCAACTCTATCAACACGAGGCATGATGGAACGTCAGCGAGAACTCCTCCAACGCGCTGGCGCTCTCACTCCACACCATAACGACGACGACACTGTTGTCATGACCGACGACCCTGAAGAAGTCAATCGAGCTCTTGCTCAACTCTCCAAACGCAACGACATGATCGCGCATCTCTGAGACGATTCCCATGACGCCGTCGTTGGCTCCCCCCACCAGATGAACAGATTATTATCCCTATTCCGGCCATGACCCCTCTCTCTCTCCCTCCAGAGTGGCATACTTTACTTGTAGAACCTTTTAGTGTCTATGTGTACAAAATGATTCTCCCTTCTCCCCATTCAATCTCCATCTACTCGACCCTTTTCCTTCATCTGCGACTTCACCTTTCGTGATGCCAAGTAACCCCTGCACCTCTAAATACTGCCCTAACCCCCGAACCCATGAATGACACAACCTGACATTCCTTTCTCGTCATGCCGAGCTCACCATGGACGACTTCATTACATTTTATCAGTCTCTTTTGAACATTCTTTGAAGTCAATGCAGCCACGGGGGATGAAAGAAACGAACGTCGTTCGGGGGATTTGGGAAAGTCAGTGAGGAAGTCGCTTAACCCAACTCCTAACTGTCTGGATACATCAAACTGCATTGATTACCATCTTTATCAAGGTATAAGCAACATGACTGACAGCTAACTTGTCTCTCAACTGCCATGCTCTACACGTTGAATTCATGACGCTGATGGGACAGGGGATCACTTTGAAGTACAGTCCCTCCGCCATCACCCGTCAGGCGACGCATATGAGCCAGCTTTATGGAATAGTTTGAGGTGAATAACGATGACGACTGGAAGTGAAGAGGCTTGAAGAGGAAATATGTAGCATTCAAGAGGGGGATAGTGATTGACTGCAGAAGAATCATGTCGCCCTTCATGACAGGCTTCATCTCCAGCGGTGATGGGGCAGGGAGAGCTGCGGCAATCTCTGCACGACCCAACTGTGATTGGATTCATGGGTTAGGTCGAGATGGTTACCAGACGCGAATCTTTTGAGCTGCTTCAGCGAACCAAAACAAGAGCAAATGCGAGTTTGAATGTTCCCATACCAGATTGCCCTTCCACGTCCATTGATAGTTCTAGAAATGTCATTTTCGACGTGAATGTGTGCTATCTCCCAGTTGCTATTTCCCAGTTGCTGCTTCTCTCTCAGTCGAGAATTTCCGAAACATGACCCAAGTCAAGCTGTTGTGCGCGGTGTACAGTGAAGGGACTGTGTTTTCTGTCGACATTGAGCTGAGCAATTATGTGGGGGCACTGCAGCAAGCCATTTTTGAGAATCAGCGGTACCGAGATCGCTTCAAAGTTGGTTCATCCTTGTTGAAATTGTACCTGGCGGGGACAAAGGACGGCGAGAGAACCACGTGGCTAGCGGACGACGACAATGTGAAGGTTTTCTTACAAGGTCAAATCGACAACAAGTACAAGAGAATGCTTTCTTCGTGGACACTCGACAGCAAGGAGTATTTTGGAGCAGCTTTGCAGCCACAGGGACAGATTCACGTGCTGGTGCAACTCCCCGAAGCTGTGGCTGGGATGACGACCAAGACATCCGTGGCGACGACGCAAGCTCAGCAAAATCCGGCGCTCGTTGACGCAGATTGGACGTTTGAATGGTTGAGTGAGTTTCACAAGAGCCAAGTAGAACGACGTGATTTACCAAGTGTGGGAGAGCTGGCAGAATTTACTGAAGACGAGCTTCGAGTGAAGATTCCTGTTCAGGACCATATTCGAGGCGAATGGCTGGCAAGAATGGACATCCCGAATCCTGCGTTGATAAACAAGCTCTTTCGAATCGACAAAGAGAAGCCCTGTGAGACGTTGTTGCGCGAAGTCGTCTATCGTGTGGTCTACCCCGTGAATACTGGCAGTACAAAGAGGGCATTCATCTCATTTTGGTGCGGTTTGATCCGCAGCGTGTTGGACTTCGTCATCGGCGGCAAGAGCGATCGAGATACATTGCCATCAGCAGAACCATATCGCCCCGACTACTTATTTCTCGTGGACTCTGTGGCTGTCTTCCGCGGTGAAGAAGAGGCACCTGGGAAGCGGATCGCAGATCCAAGACAAAAGTTAGCTAAGAAGCTTATTTGGACGTATGGGGAAGCTCCATATTTGCTCGGATACGCAGCTGCTGGCTTTGAAATTAGCTTGTGTGCTATCACTAGTGAGCGTGGTCGAGTGAGCGCGCGTGAATTGGGACGATATGGTCTGGAATCACTGGAAGGACGTTTTCAATGGCTGCTGGCAATTCTAAACGTCGCACGATTATTGAAGAGCCTTGCGAGCCTGTGTCCTGAAAGCGCTCGAGGTGAGTATAGGACAATCTGTCGAGATCAAGGAGTCGCGATCTTTCTCCAGGCTTCCTGTGTTGTCAAGTATTTCCCACCACATCTGTAACCGTGCCATGTCTGGCAGGTACATAAGGTGAGGGCGCGGTCTGCGCATTGACCTGGCGCCCTGCAGTAGCGGTTCCCCGCGCTCTGCTGTGTGAACGACTGGTCTTGGGAGGCCACAGAAGTTGAAGCTCCTAGTGAGGCTGTGCGATAGCCAACGAGAAACAAGACAGGAATGAGACTTAGGTTGCTTTAACTTTAATTCACTCTTACACTTCAGTCGCAGTTCACACGCGCCTGATATCCTCTGCGCCCGGTTACACCTGGTAGCACTCTAGTTCGTCCAGGACAATGGACGCTGCGCCCGCAACGTCGACGATCGACGTTTCCCACTTCTCACCCGAACAGCAAGCTACTCTGACCGAGCTGCTTCGCTTGATCCCCGTGAACATCGTTCGGGGATTGTTCAGTGGGGTGAACCCTCAAGACCAGATCATAGTCATTGAGAGCTTCCGCCTGCATGGCGAAGCAACCGCGCAGTCAGCGGCCCATGCCGCTGCGCAACGCACTCAAGAAGAGGCGGCGTTGCTCTATGAAGCAGACCTGTTGAAGGCCACGGCAAAGATCGCCAGCCTTGAAGAGTCCAACAGGGACCAGGCTGACCAAGCCAGACGACCCGAAAACCCCTCACCGGGAATTGACGACATCTTCGTCGACTCCAGAGTGTCGCGCGACCGACCTCTGAAGCTCGAAGTGTCAAAATATGGCGGCGCCACGGACGAGCACCTGTTCCGCTGGGTTTCCGAAGTGAAACTCGCCGTTCGCGCCCAGCTCGTAACGAATGAGAAACTGCGCGTTGCTTTCGCGCTATCCAACTTGCAAGGTCGAGCCCGAGACTGGACCTACAACCTTCACATGTTGGACGACGAGGCCTTCCCCATGTTCGAATCCTTGATTGAACAACCCAAGGAGCAGTACGTTCACTCGAACGTCGAAATGCGCTATCGCGCAAAGTTCAACCAAGCCAAACAAGGCAAGGGAACTATTCAGGAGTTTGTGAACGAACTTCGTTCTTTCCTCGGGTCCTTCGAGAACTCCTACAAGATCGACGAGATCGGTCGAGTCTCGGTCTTTATCTACGGCCTGAATCAAGGCCCAGCTCGTGACGAGCTTTTCCGTTTGCAGCCTCAAAGGTTCGATGAGGCAATCAGCATCGCGCTGAACATGGAACATTCGCGCGGCTTAGCGCGCTCTTTCGGCGGATCCCCCGATGTCTCAGCGGACATGGAGATCTCGCGAATGGAAGCGGCCTCTGGTGAAGAGCGCCGCTGTTTCAATTGTGGCCAGACTGGTCACTTCGAAAGAAAATGCCCTCAGCCTTCACAGGCGAGGAAGAACCCGAATTACTCCCCACACCGCTCGCGCGGTGGCGCCTATCGTGGGCGTGGGCGTGGCTACGGCCATTGCCAGGGGAAAGAGAACTCCCAGTAGGCGCGAGGCGACCTACTGGGACAACTCTAGGCTCTGATGAAGAGCGTTCCGGCATACCGCCTGTTCGTCAGAACCTAGCCTCTGACACATTACTTTGTCAACTGGGACAGCATACTACGATGCTGCATGTCGAGATGCCCGTGGAGGGCTTCTCCCAAAAGCTCCGAGTCTTAATCGACTGTGGAGCGTCGAAGAATTTTGCCCGTCGACAGACGCTCAAAGAGAATGCGAGCCTCTATGCCGAGGTCGACAGCGGCACGTCTCTGACTGAGACTGTGCGCGTCAAGTTGGGTGATGGGTCGGTAGTGACCGCACCCAAGAGATCCGTGCGCCCGTTAACACAGGTTGGCACGTTCAGTAGTCTGGAAGACTACTTCGTTATAGACCTAGATGAGCGCTGGGACCTCATCCTAGGCATGGGCTGGTTGGAGAAACACCAGCCCTGCATAAACTGGCGGGCCAAGGCCATCCATGAGGTCGGCCCCGACTTTCTCAAAAGCCATATGGGCATGGAGAGTAATGAGCCCATCCCCTCGCCAGCTGGCCATGAGCAGTTAGCTACGCTGCGTCAGCTCCCGGCTACGGGAAAGTCGACACGCCAGGGCGGTCCTATGTCTTCCAAGGAAGATATCGGCCGTCAGGCCTTCAACAACACTTGGGCAAACACCCGACGGACTGGGTTGCCTGTGTACAAGAGTAATGCCCAACGGACCGGGCTTAAAGTCTCCTTCGCGAGTGCACCGACGGACCGAGTGCACGGAGACGTGATTGTTGAAGAGGATGCGTTGGAGCACAGTCCTATGCCGACGTTGCCCGTGTCTGGCGCGTCTTTGTTGAAGATGTCATTTTGTCGCATTGCGACTTGACTGAGCTGCCGAAGACAGCTGAAGAAATATGCAAGCTCGAAGAGATGAGCTTTGCCGAGTTTAGAAGTGCTCTGCGCTCCCAGCGCATCACCAGTATCGCAGTGATACAGAGTGTCGATGAGATTGACCTCTATACGACTCCGCGGAGGATCCGGACGTAGCTGGTGAGACACCGCCAGCACACTCTCGCGTATGGGATAGGCTCCGAACGAGCCCGTTTTACCCCCTCGTGAAGGAATACGAGGATATCTTCCCGGAGGAAGTTCCCGCGAGACTGCCCAAGGACAAGGGCGTGCGTCATGAGATTGACTTGACGCCAGAGACAAAGTGGTGTGTCACTCGACAGTGGCCACTACCACGTGAGCAAGTCGAGTTCATCGACTCATACTTCGCTGCACGTCAGAAGGCGGGGCACGTACGGGAGAGTACGTCGCCACACTCGAGTCCGACCTTCTGCCTCAAGAAGCCTAGCGGCTCTTGTCGAATCGTTCATGCTTATAACAAGCTGAACGCAGCCACCATCCCGGCGCAAACGCCGATTCCCAGGAAAGATGTCATCATTGACAGCATGGGTGGCTCGACGATCTTTTCAACGATCGATCTGCGCGATGGATTCTATCAAGTCCTCATGCGCGCATGTGACATTCCCAAGACAGCTGTCTCGACGCCATCGGGCATGCTGTGGGAGTGGCTGGTGATGCCACAAGGGCTCGCCAATGCCCCAGCGACCTTCAATTGAATGGTCACGCAAAAGTTGCGCCCGCTGCGCGACTTTGCGCCGTCGTACTTCGATGACATATACGTGCACAGCCGTGCAGACAAGAATCGCACCGACGTGCAAGTCCATTTTGGACACCTGCGGCAGGTCTTTCAGACGCTGCGAGATGCAGGATTGTATGCCAACTTACAGAAGTGTATGTTCGGCGTTGAAGAAATACCCGTACTCGGGGAGTACGTTGGTATCAATGGATGTCGGCCAGACCCGGCCAAAGTCACCACGATCACAACTTGGCCTGTCCCGGCCACTGTGACAGAGCTCCGCAGCTGGCTTGGTCTTGCGACCTACCTAAACAAGTTTTCAAAGAACTTTGCCGACATCGCAACACCGCTGACGCGGCTACTAATGAAGGATGTCCAGTGGGACTGGACACAAGAATGTCAAGAGGCTTTTGACGGCATCAAAGCCAGCCTCACGCAAGCGCCGATCCTGGCGTTGCCTGACTTCAATCGACCATACTCGGTCGTCTGTGATGCATCTGTGCGAGCAATAGGTTGCTGCCTCATGCAAAAGGATGACGAGGGTCGTGACCGACCCGTCTCCTATCAGTCACGGCAGCTGCGCGCTGCTGAGCGCAACTATCCGGTCCTTGACCTCGAACTACTGGCGATGAATTACGCCTTGGTCAAATTCCGCATCTACGTTCTCGTTTACGGTATACACGGATCACGCGTCCTTACGGACTGCTGTGAACTCGCCGCACATCTCAGACTGGATGGCCAGGTGGCTCGCGTTTTTCGCGGAATACAACATGACTGTTGAGTACAAACCAGGTCGTACCAACGTCATTGCAGACGCGCTGTCGCGCCGTCCAGCGGAGGAGGAACCTCCCTGCCTGTCTGCCCTATCCGAAGTCCGTTCGGACTTGTTTGATCGCATTCGAGGAGCGTACAGCCTCGATCCTGCCCTTCGCCGGACGATTGATGCCATTACCGCTGGCAAATCGCTTTCCACCAAGGTAGTCCAGATTGGACGTTTCACTTTCCACGACGATTTGTTGTGGTATTCAGTCACTCCGGGGGACGCCCCACGAGTGGCTGTGCCGTGCGACCCGACTCTCCGTGCGGAGATCATCCGCGAATTTCACGACACCCCGAGCGGCGGCCATTTTGGCCGCGAGAAGACATATCTGTCCGTCGCCCGTTCATTTTGGTGGCCTCGCCTGTATAAGGCGGTGGCACGTTTTGTCGCACCGTGTGGCGTATGTCAGGCCGTCAAGGCCGCCCCACACTCACAGGCTCCGCTACAGAGCCTCGACGTCCCACTGGAACTGTGGGAGTCCGTCAGCATGGACTTCATTTTTGGCTTGCCCAGTGACAAGTCGGGCAATACGGGTATCTTCACCCTTGTCGATCGTGCATCCAAGTACCTGATCGCGCTGCCTATTAAGGCATCCGTCACGGCGGAGCAGTCAGCTCGCCTTTTCTTTGACACCGTCTATTGTCATTTTGGACTCCCGTCCAGTATCGTCTCGGATCGAGACCCTCGGTTTACGTCTCATTTTTGGCGAGCGCTGTTCGCGCTCTGCGGGACGACGTTAAACATGTCCAGGTCGGACCATCCTGAGTCTGATGGTCAGACCGAACGCGTGAATCGCGTTCTCGAAGACATCCTTCGAAGCTATGCCTTGTCTAGGCCGAAAACATGGAGTTCCATGTTGCCAACAGCGTGTTTTGCTTACAACACGTCTGTTCATACGTCAACGGGCTTTACGCCCTTCTACGCGGTGCATTTGAAGCACCCGCGGCTTCCCACGGACGTGGACCGTCCTGTTTTAAGTGTGGGAAGAATCTCCGATGACGTTCCGCGGCGGACAGCCGCTTCTGTCGAACATTTCGCGTCGTCGCGCGAATCATTGTTACTGCGCCTACGCGAGAATATCTCCAGTGCTCAAGCGAAACAGGCCCGTCAGGCCAACAAACACAACCGAGGAAATACAAATGTGTATTCGGTTAACGACCTAGTCTACGTGCATCGGTCAGTCGTGAAAGGACCTAGCGGCCCTCCGAAGCTTCGCTGCCCTTGGTTGGGGCCATTCCCTATTCGAAAAGTTATTAGTCCAGTGGACTACGAGCTCGAACTGCCCGATGACTGGGACATCCATCCCGTCATCTACACGGGCAAGCTCAAGAGATACATACCTCAGGATGCGGTTACCCCTTCTTCAGTTCCTCAAACGGAACGTAGTCCTGTTGGATCTTCGAGTAGAGCGCTTGAAGATGCGCGTCCATACGATCTCTCTCCTTCGCGAGACGCTCAACTAGTAGCTCGAGCTCCGAGCTCTTCTTGTAAAAACATTCGCGATGAACATCCATCGCGCGGGCCCAGTTCTTCAAGCCCTCGGCGGTCACCGCGTGTTGCTCGCAGAGCTTCAACATCTTCTCGAAGCGCGATTGCAAGTCGCGACGTTTCTCGCGCTCAGCCTGGAGCTCGTCTTGAAGGTCCTGAAGCCGACCTTCAAACTCCTGTTCGGAGTGACCAAGTTGGCGGTTCAGCTCCGCAACTTCATCACGCAGCTGGTACAGATCTTCGTCCAGCGCATATCGCGGGTGGTCCCGACTCGGACTACGCCCCGCCTCTCGGCGCGAACGTTTCGCCTCAGGCTCGGTCGAGCGAGAGCGAGAACGAGGGGCGCGATGACGGCGCGCGGATTGTCGCGCAGAGCTGGGGCCAGCACGGCCGCGAGTATCGCCTCCTGGCGCAAAATTCGGAGGCGGCTCCTACGAACACATGGGTGAGAGAAGCGGACCTTGGTCCAGACTCACATAGACAACTCTCAGCTTTTGGTACGCGACAGCGATCGCTCCGACGGTCTCGGCAGCGAGGCGTACCTTCAAGCCATGGCGCTCACGCGCAAAATTAACAACACGCTCTTGGAACTTAGCGTAGTTGTGGGACCACGTCGTGGTGTCGAGCGAAATACGCGCAAGCATTCGGTTGGCCCAGATGGCCACGTACTCAAATTTAGTTTCGTCCCGCAAGGGAGAAACAGGAACAAACGCGCGCATACCACCAAAGCGGCGCTGGTCTTGTCGGATCGAAGGCCATTCGGCCATATCGACGATGACGGGGTTGCAGGTTTCCCACAAAGTCACTGCAAAGGCAACCCCCGCCGCAAAATCACTTTTAGAATCGCCGCGCAGGCGAGAAGGTAATTGCGCCAACAAATCTCGAAACTTGCCCGGATTGGGCGTGCCACTGCGAGAGGCTGTGAAGCCTGGCATTTGATCAAAGGTCAGATCGCATCCTGTATCGGATGCCTGACACCGCGCGTGGACACCACCGCCAAGTCGAGTTTGGCCCTCACGGATCCAAAGGTTCTCAAGGTATTTGGTGCGCCCCTGCGCCGGCGCTGCGCTTTGCTCGCGACTGCCCAGCTCGGGCGAGGGCGGCGTGTACTCGTAATCGACCTCTTCGTCGGCGTACATTTTCGAAAATGTTCCTGATTGGCTCAACGAGAGCCAATGTGATAGTTGGAACACACCAGTCCCAGTTCAGACGGGACTGTGAAGGGATTACCCCCAGCGAGGGAGGCATCTCTGCAAAAGCTTACGGGCTTTCGCCCTAAGTGTGGGAGGATGTAACCGTGCCATGTCTGGCAGGTACATAAGATGAGGGCGCGGTCTGCGCATTGACCTGGCGCCCTGCAGTAGCGGTTCCCCGCGCTCTGCTGTGTGAACGACTGGCCTTGGGAGGCCACAGAAGTTGAAGCTCCTAGTGAGGCTGTGCGATAGCCAACGAGAAACAAGACAGGAATGAGACTTAGGTTGCTTTAACTTTAATTCACTCTTACACTTCAGTCGCAGTTCACACGCGCCTGATATCCTCTGCGCCCGGTTACAACATCTATATCAAGATGCGAAAGATCGCCTTGAAGCGGTGTACGACGTGTTGGAAGAGCATGATGTCCCGAACGTTGATTCTCTGGTTCGTTCAACAGGGCAAGCAGATTCACTGGTATTTAAGCCACGTGGGGACGACAGAAAACCAACAAACCTTACCGAGTTGTTTCACGCGCTCGCCAATGTGTTGGATGCATTGGTGAAGCTGCATGCTGCGTCGTGGATGCATCGGGATATTCGATGGCCGAATGTGATGAAGCGTCGTGATGACAAGTCGTGGTTCCTGATTGATTATATGGACGCTGCGCACAGTCCGGAGATGTCGTCAAGCCGCTTCCTTTTACTTGAGTCACGAAGAACATGCCCCCGAGATCGTGCCTGATAGCCATCTTCTTGGAAGATCTCGGGGGCATGTTCTTTGTGACTCAAGTGGAAGCGGCTTGACGACATCCCCGGACTGTGCGCAGCGTCCATAAAATCGGTACTATTAATAGCAAAATGATGCTCCATAAATGAATAAATGAATTATTAAATATACGGATAACAATATATCTCCGGATAACAATACTTTATCCGGAAATGGGGGGAAATGAAAGTCATCGTCACAAGCAATTCACAATTGATCAAGGCCCTCCTGCCCCACACGGCGTTAGCCGCTACGACCTCTCGTCTCTCGAAGATTTCGAGTATGAGGTTGTAGTGGCTATGATGTGCGATGAAGAAACTTGCATCGCTTGGTGCATGCGTGTGGGACTCCTCCATGACACTGCCGCTTGTTCGGGTTGCGAGCGCCCTATGCGTTACTACCCGGGCAAGTTGAAGCGAGCCAGCCGGTGGCGATGCGCCACAGCAGCATGCAAGGGCAATGTTGGCGTCCGTTTCAAGTCTTTCTTCGCCAATTCCAAGGCGAGCATGTGCCAAGCGGTGCGGCTGCTGAACGACTGGGCGCACAGGAAGCCCGTCGGCGTAGCAGCTCATCAGAATAAGGTATCAAAAGTTTACGCTATTGACTTTTATGGCTGGTGTCGCGACGTTTGCTCGAAAGAAGTGTGTGACGAAATATTAACGGTATCATGCGTGCTTGTCATGTTCTCACATTGCTTAGGTTGGAGGGGTTGGGGCTGTCGTCGAAATAGACGAGACGTCCCTGAAAAGGAAGTCCAAGTACAACCGTGGAAGCCAACACGAGGACTATTGGCTTTTCGGTGGCGTTGATCGAACCACGGGCAAATGGTTCGGTCGCCTCGTCTATGATGATCGTACGAAGCCAAACTTGTCGCGCATTATCGCCGATCACATCGAGCCATGGACGACGATAATGTCCGACAAGTTTGCTTCGTATGTGACTGCTGACGAGAGGCATACGCTGGAAAACAACTGTTTCCTCCGCGACAAGGGTTACACCCACCAATGGGTCAACCACTCGGAGAAGTTCGTCGACCCGACGACAGGAGCGCACACCCAGACGATCGAGGGTGTCTGGGAGGTGCGAATCAAGCACCACATGAAGACGATGCGCGGCATCCGAAAGGAACATTTGCCTGCGTACATCGATGAATTTCTAGGCGGTCGTGGTTTTTCCCTCCCCGACCAAACGGAGAAATGATTTCGAAAGGCTTGGTCATCGGGATCCAAAAGCATTTCATGAAAGTAGATACATAAGAAGGCTAAATAATGTATATATCTTGTTGTTTTGTTACTAAAATTGGAGATAAATTTTATTTAGTATGGTTCTGTCCCTACGGTATTGTGAACACGGTTTGTCTTAGTCAATGTAAAAGTTGTGGCTGAGTATAAGACAGACCAAATTACAGTTTGTGTTATTTAATAATTCATTTATTTACTTTGGGGCATCATTTTACTAGTGCCGGCTATCACACCACTGCGGTGGGCGTATGGGCCATTGGGCGATTGATCCAAACGTGCGGACATGAAATCTTTGAAGATTGGTATGACAAGGGGAAAGAGAGAACACAGTTCGTGAACCACTTGATGAACGACGATCCGTCGTAAAAACCCACTGCAGTAGCAGCACGTGATCGTCTTCATCAGCTTGAGCAAGAATACATACGCCAGCAACGTCGGCTAAACTTGCAGCGTCTTTTACTTGGTCTTCTTTCTTCGGTCTACCGCGGGACTTCTTGACCTTCACAGGCTCATCTCTTTCGCCTTGTTCTGACTTCCTCTTCTCCATGGCCACAAATTGAGCTCTGTTTTTTTCCAATTTTCATAAACAGAGGTGAACAACCTCTGTTTTTGAAAATCGGGAAAAAACCAGAGTGGCTATCCGGTTTACGGATAAAAGAGCCAATCAATTTTTTTTATCTCTGGTTCTTTTTGCTCTGGTTGATTTCGCGACCAGGGCCTAAAGGCTTTTGGATCAATCAATCCATTGCCAACAGCCCTCCCAGTGCACGCACGCTCGAACACTCTCAAAGCCATGAAAAAGTAACTCAGCACGTTCATGCCACGGCAAATGCAGTCGTGGGACGAGGAAAGACTAGAAGGAAACTCAACGCGCTCAGTTGTTGTGAATGAGGTCATAAAACTCGTGATGAAATGTGAGGTAAGGAAGCAATGAGTCGAGTCAAAACCTCGAAGGCCGATCGAATTCAGCGAATTTCCTCGTGATCTCTATGAGTTGTGGAAAGAATACGAATTTGGTCTTGTAGGATCAATACCTGCCAAACTGTTCAGCGAGAAAGAACTCGGTGCCATCAAATACACTTATTGCTTCCGTGCCAAGCTATGGAGACTCGTCGAAGCCATGTTGAAACGTACTCAAGCGACACGGCAATTGACTCGATCTACGCCAAGCTGGGCAGGTCCAAGTTGGTGGCAACCATCCTCAATGAGCCGCGAAGGTCCAAGCTCACGGCTGCTGATTTCTAAGTGTGCATTCATTATTCGATTCAAGTAGTGTAATTTCAACCAATCATATCCAGTTAGATCGGCAGTGTGATACTCTGCCAGTACGGTCATGTTATCTACAAAATCTCACCAATGTGAGATTTCCGACCGACTGGCCAATCAAAATAATTTACAAGTATTTGGGTTGTTTTTGTGGGACGTAGAGTGTGATGTTTTTGCAAGTCATTGTATGGAAATCTCACTCATCTCACTTGATACATTTTCTAAGTAGTCTAAGACAAAGTGTACTACTTTTAGAAGTGCTTTCAAGGAGCTTTATTGATGAAACATTAGTAGATTAGACCTCTATCACTGATGATGATCTCTGGAGCGCCGCGCTTCGCGCGGCATTGCAGAGTTTTGCGTGCTTGAGTGAGCCGCACAGCGACGCAAACAGCACCTTCTCTCAAGCAAAACACACGCATATATATCTCTATACTCCTACTACGAATTTAACTATGTCTACTTATAGTAATTTCCATCTAGAGATATGTCGATAGTCTACATCTTGCTGGGAACAAGAGCTGTGGTAAACTTTCTGGTCACTTTTGTCGGCGATAGTCAGTTGGAATTGTGAGTGATATGATCTTAAGATAAATTCTATTGTATACAGGTGGTTAAGCTATGCTATTTGCATCGAGTGAACGCTGTCGAAGTGTTCAAACACATAGTGTAGAACATCGTTGAATGAAATGTGTGCTTGCCTCTGAAATAGATCTAAGGCAGGAGCATCGCCTGAATGGGGCATAAAAAAATAAGTGATTTCTTTTGAATGTGACGTGTACATATGAGTTTGGCGATATAGTGCTATCAAACATCCCAATACAGCTTTAATGTTGCCTTTACTTTTCGTCGAGGAGTTCATGCATTCAATCTATTTTAACCACTTAAAGAGTCGGTGAGACTGGCGGTGGGATCATCTGTCGGATCCATTTGACTTGGTGTATAGATAAAATGGACGATGCGACAAATCGATCCGACATTGATTTAATTGGTCATAAAACAGCCAATTATCATTCTAGTGTTCAGTTTCGTTCATTTGGGAATCCTCAAGACCTGCAAGACTCGAGTGCGAGCGACAAACCACACCGCTTGGGATCTGCCATATCACTGAAGCGGTCCGGCACATGAGTACAACTCATACCAGCTTGTGAGCGATGTCCTTTGATTCACCGTTGCGCGCTGGATTGCTCAGCTTGGCCAATTCGCCGTCGTCATGCGCCACAGACGACGATGCCAAACGCCAAATGCACGACCCAGCAGTTGACATCAACCGTGGTCGGTGATTTTTCATTGTTTAGACTTAATACAATCTATAGGCAGCATCATCCAGCATGTCAGCACATCACAAGTATCGTCGATTTGGTTCATATGGACTCTACATCACACCAGACCCCTGCGCACCCCAAAATTGCACCCACAGTTTTGACCAAATGGTTCATCTCGGGGGATTCGACGGCGAACTGATTTAAATGAGCTGCTTGCGCTGATAGACAATGAGTGAAACAAGTGGATCGAACCAAATAGAGTCGATTGTAAGCTACACAACGAGGATTTACATCAAATACAGTACTGTAGACTTCACTGGATCTCATCGACGTATATACAAGCAAGTCTTGCAACGAGCTGATAAGTATGCATGTAGATTGATTGACACACATTATAAATGACAAAAGCTGAGGCTACAATCTACCTTGGGCTTTCCGCTTTCGCACTTCTTTTAGCAAGTTTGAATACGTGTTAGTGTGACCAGTGTAGGCTTGTTCGAACTGGTAAAATGTTTGGTACTTGCCAAAAGCAGACGCAATCGTCAGACGCTCCGAGTACTTCTTTCTATCTGCCTTGATCATTGACTTTGTAAAATCCTTTAGAGCACAGTAGCGTCCAACTTTTGCATCAGCTATAAACCACTGATCCCAGGCCTCTTTTGCCGAATGAGCAGTTGGAATCATACGAGGTGCGGCAAAATCGTGTATGGTCGTTTGAACAGTAGTGGTTGGCTTTTTCATTTTGGAAAGCTCAGTTTGCAAATACTTTAGAACATGTTGGGCAACGTCATCGGCTAGCAGAGGATAGTAGTCTGCATCCATTTCGACTCCATTCGGGCTACATTTTCTTTTCTGAAACAGATTGCATGGGTCGATGGTGTCACTAATGCTCTTTGTGACCAAATACTCACAGCAGGTCTTTACATCGGTCCAGCAGCACCAGGCCATCAACTCTCGGAAATTAAACTTGCGCTCAGGAGATTCGAAAACTCGATAAAAAGATCCACCACGACGCATACTGTGGAGCGAGGTATTTGTAGAAAGCCCGCTAGACGTGTTCACAATGTCATTCAGCTGACTGCGCAAGTGATTTTGTTCCATTGCTTTAAACCAGCCAATTTTTACATTTCCATTGACAAGTCCAGTGATATGAGGAAAGACAAAGGCGTCTTTTGCAACGTTCATTATGCAGGCTCTCACTTTGTCCACATAGTCGTTGTAAATTGCGCATACCCGAAGGCAGGGGAACGCTTGCTCATCGACCAAGTTGTAAATTTGGCACTCTTTTTCGACACTTGCCTTTTATGCCAACGTAAGCGGATCGAGACGAAGTGGCTGTTTTCGGCGGCAACAAGGTTGACGTCACTCCATGTAAGTGCAAGCATTTCGCTGATTCAAAAGCAACCAAGGTAACAGGCAGAGAATAAAAAGCGATACATAGAACCAACAAATGGGTTCAAATTTGCAAAAGCATCCATGAGACGTGATAGTTCGTAAACAGTAAGAGGACGGGCCTTTTTCTCGTCTTCTAAGTTGTTTTGTCGATTATACTTTTGCAAGCCAACCACATATCGTTTGGTTTGCAACGCCTGAGCGGGATTGGGATCGATGTTGTGATTCTTAAAGTAGGCAACCAAGGCTGTCTTAGCTGAGTCGATCGTTCTCGCCTTTCTACCCATTGAATACAGGTGATGGAGAAAATCAGTGCAGTCATCATGAGTCGCGTTGATTGGACTCACTGGCTTATTCAAGCGGAGAAACTCTTCAAACTGCCTCTGATATGTTGAATACGTCCTGCGCGTAGATGCTCCCAGGAACGCATCTTGGATCGTCTCTTTTGTTGGCATGGTCGGCACGGTGGCCATTTGCGAAATGAAGAACTGACTCACTTTGAAATTTCGACCAATAAGATCCCATAAATGTTAAATGTTAGTGACATGTGCAAGCTACGACAAGATTGTCGCCCAATCGTTGGACCAATTGTAAACTTGGCCAATCCAAGGCAGAATCGATGTCGTTCGCCCAATGACAAGTCTAGAAATTGTCGGTTCCTTGTCGTTTTCATATATTATGTATATATACAGTAGTCCCCCGAGATAGGGAACCTCATAAATTCTGGTAGGTATTAATCGAACACAAATATTAAATTTGAAAGTGTTATGCATGGGTAACAACAGCATCTGATTGGTTAAAATACCATATGGTGCCAAGAAAAATCAGCTGGCATCGTAAAATGGACCTTATATTCGGAATCAGGAGGGGGTTGATACCCTGGCAACCTCCCTCCAGAAGATAGAGAGCACGCACAACATCGACATCATACACATTAGAATTCATTACAATTTATTGATACCATCTATCAACTCGTAAATCTCTTCCTCAAGTATACGGGTATGGCGCCAACAGTTTACAATTGTTTCTCGAGTGACGCTTTGCCAAGCCACTTTGGCCCATTCCAATGCTTGCAACAAACTGACATCATGCAGTTTGTTCACAAGCGACTCAAAATTTTCCTTGTCCGACTCATCTGCTGTTTCAAGCAGCTTATCAAACTTGTCAACGAGATGACGAGCTCGCAAGATTGAGATCTTGGTCTTGAAAGCTTGGATCACCCCAGCATCTTGTGCCTGAAGAATCGCCGTGGTATTAGGTGGGAGCATGCGTACAGCAACATGCGACAACTCTTGGTCGTACCTGTGAGGGGAGGCATTGTCCAACAGTAGGAGTACATGGCGTCCCTCATTTTGCATCCGCGAGTTGAATTTCTCAATCCATTGGGAAAAGACAATGGGTGTCATCCAACCCTTCTTCGTCGCTTCGTAGTGCACATCAAGCTCCTCAGGAGAACGTTGACCAAAGCAACGTGGTTGCTTGGACGTGCCAATGAACAAGAGGGGCCACCGACATGAGCCGTCCGCATTGCTGGTAACAGCAACGGTTATGCGTTTCTTGACTTTCTTTCGGCCTGGAATTCTTGAAGTGCATAAGGTCTTCGTTTGAGCCATACAGTAGAAGTAGGCAGTCTCGTCGAGGTTGAATATGTTTCGCTTCTCGTATCCACGAGTCACTTCGATAAGCTGTGCCCTGCCGTTGTTCACAGCCTCCTCGCTCGCAGACGCAGCCTCACCATATACACGTCTTGATTTCAAGTTGTTACGCATTTGGAAACGGTGCAGCCATCCATTTGAAAAGGTCGCTGACTGGAGGCGATCAATATCGTCTTGTCCCCCTTCCCTGAGCATCCGATCACGAATTTGGGTTGCCTTGACACGGATAGTAGGTCCGCTAACTATCGGGATTCTCCATTCCTCACACTTTTGAATCCATGGCATTAACTGTTTCTCCAGCAGTGGGAGATTTGCTTGGTGTGCAGTTTTGTGGGATGGATGGACGGCTTGTAGATTGTCTTTGCTGTTAAGCCAGCGCGACATAGTTGACTTTGCTGGGTCGCGTGGAAGCCCGAACGTATTGCGAGCCCATCGTCGCAATTCAAGTCCTTTCATGGCTGGGTTGGACTCATGGTGTCTTATCAATGTCCTCTTTTCCTCAATTGTAAGTCGCAATCGCGTGGCTTGTGATGGCATTCGTCGTCACGATTCCCTCGATTCAAATATTTGAAAAACCTCTGATATCTTATACTTGCATCGCTGATAGTCATTATTAATTAATTAAGGTTAATGATTTTCACTGGGTTCACTATTGCGGGGGATTGCTGTACGATGTAAAACGATATTCTGGAAAAAGTCGGAGAATATTTCTGACGAATGGGCATTTTACCCAATATATTATTGATTTGATACAAATTTTGGGCAGCGGCGCAATCGAATCACGCCAAAGTACCGATCCGCGAATCGATCCCATTGGCTGATTTTTCAATGGGGCGTTCCTGAAAACACAATTTGAGTGCAACACATTTTCATATTTTTTTCGAGTAATTTTGTGAACATGGACTACATTGTATTCGCATTCTGAATTTATGAACACAAAATGTGCAAACTCAAATCACCCTAGTCACTTCACTTTTCTCGAGAAGCGGGATGAGCACCATGCTCACCCTCATGTTGATGATGAGTGAGATGCATCAGAAGAAAAACCGAAGATCTCGCATCCAAGATCGTTTGGTTGCTGCTGGTAAATCGCGGCGTGCACGGAAGATACCGAGGTGCTTAGTCAGTCCAGCAATGAGTCCATGGTCACGGTTATTCGGCTCAGATTGCGATCAGTCTCTCATTACCTTTCTTGGTGTGGACCACAGTGAGACGAACTACAATGCGTATACACCATACTCACAATCTGGCTGCCTACGGAGACTAACGAGAGATGAGCGTGGTCGCCCGAGAAGCATGGATGCAGCAACTTGTTTGGCATTATCTCTGGCGTGGACACTCACCCGCGGGTCAATGATGGTCCTTTGTATGCTATTTGGAATAACAGCATCCGTTTGCTCCTTGTTTTTGCGCTTTGGTCGTAGATTGATTGTCCAAGTTTTATCACGTTGTCATGACGCTGCAATCCGTATGCCAAGCGATCGCGAAATCAAAACATTTTGCCAAGCAATCAACGGTAAGCATTCATTACTCAATAACGTATGGGCAGTCGCCGATGGTGTCAAACTACTTTTGCAACAATCAGGTGATGCCGTCATTCAGAATATGTTCTATAATGGCTGGACGCATGATCACTACGTCACGAACATAATTGTTTTTTGTCCAAATGGAACCATTGCTGCTGCAGCGATCAACGCACCGGGCTCAATACACGATTCAGTGGTTGCTGAGTGGGGTGGGGTGTATGACAAGCTTCAAAAAGTGTATGATCAATGTGGTGCTTGCGTTGTTGTCGATTCAGCATTTTGCAGCAACAGGTTCGAATTCAACTTGAAATCCAGTCAAGACTTGTGCTTTACAAACAAATCGGCCGACATGCTACGTGGAATGCAAGCAACATCCTTGCGCCAATCTGCCGAATGGGGCATGCGAGCATTGAAAGGCTCGTTCCCTCGATTAAAAGACAGACTTCTATATGAAGAATTGGGCGAAAGACGAGTCATTTTGCAAATGATTCTACTTCTATACAACTACCGCACTCGACATGTGGGCCTCAACCAAATTCAGACTACATACATGTCAAGTCTTAGTGTAGAAGCAAACTATTTTCTACATTAGACATCGATCGTTTCTCATGCGTTTATGATTGTTTTGAGCCAAGAATCAAAGCCAACACCGACATCAGCTCCGTATGTTTCTTGCGTCGCTCGTTGTCCCGCTCTCGTTTTTCCTCATCTCGTTGAGCACGCTCCTCACGGCGCTCTTCTTCTCGCTGTCTTCGCTCTGTTTCTCTCTCCCGACGCTCTTCTTCGCGACGATCTCTTTCATCTTGGCGCCTTTTTTCGTCCATGATCATTTGAATTTCAATCATTTTCATGACTGAGAACGAGGTTTCAATTGACAAAGCTCTTGAGCGTTTTGCAACAATCGGGCGAACAAATTGGGAGGTTTCATTACTTGTGCCGGCCTGAGTCTCGTTGATTTCTTCTGCGTTATCGTGATTGTCGAGTACTTGACTGTTTTCGAAGTCATAAAACGATTCACGTTCATCACCACTAGAGAGAAAGGGCTCACCCTCTGTCCCATCGTCCATATCCGCTCTTTCTATCATGTTCTGGCGAATTCTCTTCGCCTTCAATACTCAGGTGGTATGTGTGGGTCGCCAGTCGGCACTCGACGCCGATACAACGATGCAAACTTCCTCTTAATTGATTCCACGGAGCGGCCTTGGCCTGGGTATCGCAGCTCGTGCTTCCTCAGAACGCCCTCCCACTCAATGGTGCACAACGGCAGTGTCTCTTCCAATACCTCCAGCAATGAGTCAAGCTCGGCACGCGTAAATCCACTGCCGCGTCCAGACTTGGAAAGGAGAGCGGCCTTCCTCTTCGACATGTTGGGCACAAAGCCAGTGGCAAGTTTTGTCCAGAAATGTTGTGTGTGTGCACATTCATTTACGCCCGTGGGGCCACGGACGACAAAAAATCTATTTGTGTGTGCACATTTTATTTAAATTTAAAAAAATATTGTGTATTTTTTACACAAACTGTGTTTTCAGGAACGCCCCAATATCAGCATTTGATTGGTCGAATGGATCTTGAATGTCGTATTAGCCAATCAAAACGATTGATAAACGACTCAACAAATCACGCCTACTACTCCGGTCCATTTTACTTGCTACGGTTCTGTTTTGATTGGCGGCATTTTTCTAATACATCCCCTTTCAGGTTTATGATTGGCTCATTAGAAAGAACAAGATTGCAGCTTTGATTGGCTGTATAGAGAGCGCGCCAATTCCTCCTGAATCAGGAGTTATGAGCCGCGAAAGCAAGGACAACGTGCAGCTGAGATTTAATTCCGTTCGCTGTGAGCTCATTAATTCATTTCAATCCTTCTCAACGAGTCTACAGCATCGCCAGCACCATCTAAATGTCTCGGACTTCTTCCTGCGAGAACAAACAACCCCAGGGGACGACAAAGGCTCAACGAGAGCTCTCAATCGACGAGCGCCGCATGGCATACGAAACGCTGCTCAGAACTATGGTGAACGGCCAGCTCCCATACGGTGCTGTGTCTAAGGTGGCTGAGCAGTTCCGTTGCCATCGCACGACTACATCACGTCTCTGGGCACGCGCCCATCGATCCTCCCTGCGCGGTGATCTGGTCGCCGACATTGCATCAAGAAAGCAAGGTATTTACTTTGAAACTTTATATTTCCGTCGATTACATTGAATTGTGGGAGTATATATTTTAAGAGGTTACTTTGTTTAGGAAATTGTGGAAAGCAAAGAATGCGGTCGTCAGACGCAATTGAAGAGGCCGTCAAAGCTGTGGCGCAGGAAGACCGCCAAAATCTGCGCACGCTTGCTGCCAAGTGCAACGTCCCCAAGACGACAATCTTACGTCATATGGCTGAAGAAAGGAGACTTAAGGCTCGCTCAAATCGCATCAAGCCGCTCCTCTCTGACGAAAACAAGAAAAAACGACTGCGATTTGCACTGGGATTCCTTCAGCCTGGGTTGCATGGAGCCCACTTCTTTGAGAACATGTACAACCGAGTACATGTTGATGAGAAGTGGTTCCATGTAGCTCAGGTTAAAAGAATATCCTATGTCTATGAGGACGAAGAGCTGGCCTTGCGATCTGCTAAGTCGACCAGCTTTATCACCAAGGTCATGTTCCTCGCGGCCGTTGCCTGCCCGCGATACGATGCACATGCCAGAAAGCAGTTTGATGGCAAACTGGGAATCTGGCCGTTCGTGTCGTACGTTGCCGCTGCTCGGAGAAGCAAGAACAGACCAAAAGGCACAATTGAAACCCTGGCGAAGAGTGTGGACAGCGAGGCGTACAGAGAGTGCATCATGCGGAACGTTGTCCCCGCAATACTGTCAAAGTTTCCCCATGCCTACCTGCAGCGTGGTGTGGTCATACAACAAGACAACGCTGGGCCACACGGTTGCATTTCTTCAGGGTTCCTTAGTTCTGAGGGCTTCAGTAACATTAGCGTTGCTAATCAGCCTGCGCACAGTCCAGATTTCAACATTTTAGATCTAGGAATATTTAATGCTATTCAAAGCCGCCAGCAACAAAAGAAATCTCGCACTATAGACGAGCTTATTGTTGCTGTGCAGGAGTCGTTCTCCGAGTTGCCTGTAGCTACACTAGCGAAGACTTTTCTCACCTTACAAAAGGTGATGGAAAGCTCTATGGAGATTCATGGATGCAACAATTACAAAATGCCTCACATGAACAAGGGCTCTACTGTGAAAGATCTATCGTCCTTCAATGTCCAATGCTCTCCGTCGGTGTATGCTAGTGCCATCCACCACCTTAATTCCCAAGAATAAGTAGTGGTAATAAAAAAGAAATACATGATTATATTTTTCTGCACCATTATGAGTTTACAAGATTCAATACAAAATTTAAGATAAACATAAATGAAAGAGTATACTTTAATCAAGAGTAAACACCGTAGCAAGTAAAATGGACCGGAGTAGTATACCGTAATTAAAAGTTGCAAGATATTATAAGTTCACAGTTGTACCTACTATGAAAATTTGTACAAACCTGATGAAGGCAAAATATAATAAATGAGAGGTAGAATTTATTCTCACCTGGGTCTGACCTATACCTTTCCAATTTTATATATATCGATTCTGACGGGTAAATTTTGACATGCCCACAGCCATCAACAAAGAAGCTGACGGTAATTCTCATCGATCCGACAAGTGATCAATCAGGAGACGCCGACATGATAGCAGAACACGCAAGGGCAGAACACAGTTGTTCATGCCTGCAAACGACGACGACTAGTTTTCTTCGGCGTAAGCCCATGATAGCACGCCAATATCGTAGACAAAGCGACGACTACCGCGAGTTCATAGAAGTTTTCTATACATTACACGGTATGACAGAAACTCGAAATCATTTTATCGTCTTATTCGTCCAGACACTTTATTCGTCCAGACACCTGTGGGTGCTGTCTTGGCTTGGCTTCATGCCTTAGGCCTTGTGATCGGCAAAATGGAATCCTGTAGAAATTGATCATCTTAATAAATAATACCCCTTATAATCGATATCTAGTTCAAAAAGTAGGCATAGAGTTTATCTTCAAATTTGTATGCAACTTACAATATACGATTTGTCAACTCTAACAACGTCCCACTTACCTTCGAAATTTTGTATAAAGTCTGAAATATGGACGCAACGTTTGATAGTGGTCCTCAAGTAAAGGATAGGACTGATTGTAGGTTCAGATTGCTGGCTGATTTCAGCCAATAGTAAACATTCTTCATCCATCAGCCGCACCCACATGTGACACCCACTTTTATTCAAGTTCAGTTGTCTTTGATGATTCGACTTCGACATTGTCGTCGAGCTGACTGCAGATTAGAATTCATGCCAAAAGAGAGTGACAGGGCCGTGATACTGAAGTGTTTGGACAGGATGCTTCGTGAGCGACTAAGCTATCGCTCGTGGAGGGCAGCGCATGGCATAGACGACTGCAACCAAGACAAATTGGACGTCAAAGTCCATCGACTCATCGAAATGGTCATGATGAGACGTTACTTGTATCCCAGATGCCGACCGATGTCTCAAAGCCCTACAACCTTCGATTCCTTGCTGCATGGACAATCCGACAGGGACTTCAAAAACGACTTTCGTTTGGAGAGACCAATGTTTTGGGAGCTACATGACTGGTTACAATCAACGGCCAATTATGCAACAAGCAATTGCAAACTCGAGTATGAAATGATGGTTTGTCTGTATCGAATGGGTTTTAGTGGCAATGGCGCAAGCAACCAAAAGATTGCAAAATACTTCAAAATTGGAATTGGCTCCGTAGAGACGTATTCAGCGAGATGCATCGAAGCCATTTTGCAATTGAAATCTGATGCAATCGCTTGGCCATGTGAATCAGAAAGAAAACAAATCAGCGACAGGATCACTTCACTTCCAAAATGTGTAGGTTTTGTTGATGGAACATTGTTCCCTCTTGAGTCAAAGCCATTGCACCATGGAGAAGACTATTATACCCGCAATTACGTTCTACGGTATCCAAAATTTTTCTCAAAAGCACAATACAGTGTACTTCTGACTTTTTCAGGTGAGTGTCAATTTTAGTGTTGACAACAAGCAAAATTTCGAACAAGAACATGGACGAGGTTGAGTTGTGGTGCGGCGAATATGGGAGAGGGACTATATTTCCCGTGATGATCGCCCTGGACGCGAAAGTGAATGCGCTGCAGCATGCGATAGTTCAGAAGAAGAGCCCCGTCAATAGTCGCTTCAATGTACCTGGCTTGGACAAAAGACGGCGAGAAGACCACGTGGCTTGTTTGCCATGGCGCTCTTAAAAGGAGGTCACATCGACGAGAAGTACGAGGTAATGCTTCCGACAACATTACTCAAGGACAAGAAGTATTTTGGAGCAAACTTTAGACCAGAAACAGACCAGATTCATGTGCTGGTGGAACTCCCTCAAGCT
The DNA here is from genome assembly GCA_019828595.1 of Aphanomyces cochlioides. Classification (NCBI taxonomy): domain Eukaryota; phylum Oomycota; class Saprolegniomycetes; order Saprolegniales; family Verrucalvaceae; genus Aphanomyces; species Aphanomyces cochlioides. The sequence continues at coordinate 1,268,225 of JAHQRK010000021.1, read as the reverse complement.
TCAGCTGGTATTACGAGCGAGACATTTGTGACGGCGCAAGCTTTGCAAAATTTGGCGATAGTTGGTGCAGATTGGTCGTCCGACTGGTTGAGTGAGTTTAGCAAGAGCCACATAAAAGCGTGTGATTTACCACATGTGAGTCAGTTGGCAGACTTTATCCACCGTGAGCTCGAAGAGAAGATCACCATTAGCGACCAGACTCGATCGCTATGGCTGGCAAGTATGAAGTTCCCGAATGGGGGGTTGATAAAGAAGCTCTTTCGAGTCGACAACGCGAAACCCTGTGTGAAGTTATTGAGCCGTGTCGTTGATCAGTTGGTCGATCCCGTGCAACCTGGTAAAACAGAGTCCTCGTTCGTCGTCTTCTGGGACGAAGTGACTCGCAATGTACTAAACACCGTCGTCACCGGTAGGAGCGATCGAGATACAGGTCAATTGGCATCAACAGGGACAAATCGCCCCGACTTGATATTTATCGTGGACTCTATGTGCGTCTTTCGAGGTGACGAAAAGCCCCCAGGGAGCTCGATTGAAACTCCGCTTCAAGAGCTGGTCAAGAAGCTTGTTTGGACCTACGGAGAAGTTCCCTATTTGCTCGGATACGCAGCCGTTGGCTATGAAGCTGCATTGTGTGCTATCACTTATGAGCGTGGCCAAGTGCACGCGATTAAATTGGGAGATTATAATCTGGAGTATTTGGAAGGACGCTTTCAGTGGCTCCTGGCAATGCTGAACGTCGCGCGATTGTTGAAGAGCCTTGCGAGTCTTTGCCCGAAGAGCGCTCGTGATGAGTATAGGACGATCGACCGAGAGAATGGGATCAAGGTATTCCTCGAGACTCGCCGTGTTGTCAAGTGGTTCCCAACACACCTTTATCAAGAAGCAAACGATCATCTTGAAGTGGTGTACAATATCTTGAGAGAGCATGACGTCCCGAACGTTGATACTCTGGTTCCTTCACACGGGAAAAGAGATCAACTGGTATTCATGCCACGTGGTGACGAGAGAAAGCCAGCAAACCTTGTGGAGTTATTCCAAGCGCTCGCCAATGTGTTGGAAGCATTGGTGAAGCTGCATGTTGCGTCGTGGATGCATCGGGATATTCGATGGTCGAATGTGATAAAGCATCGTGAAGACAAGTCGTGGTTCCTGATCGATTTCATGGATGCCGCGCACAGTCCTAAGCAATCGTCAAGCAAGTGCCACTTGAGTCATGATGAACACGCCCCCGAAATGTTCCAAGACAATAGCGATCATACCACTGCGGTGGACGATGACGTGTTTGAAGATTGGCATGACAAAGGGAGAGAGCGAACAAAATTCCTGAAGCATTTGATGAACAAGGATCCGTTGAAAAGACCCACTGCAGCAGCAGCTCTGGATTGAGGAAGAGTACGTAAGCCAGCAACGTCGGCAGAAAGGGAAGAAGAAGCAGCGGCGGGTGTAGCATCAGCTAATGTTTGAGCAACATGAATGACAGCATACCCTCTATTGACAATGCTCTGCACATGGGTGATGGGGTTGGGAATTACTTTGAAATTGTGTTCCACGATGAAGAATGGGAGTGAAGAGGGAAGATGTACCATTCAAGAGGGGGAAGTAAGGGGGGAATAGTGTGTTCTACTGCAGAAGAATCATGTCGCCTTTCATGACAGGCTTGATTGCCAGCGGAGCTGGGGCCGGGATCGCGGCGGGAATATCTGCAAGACCCACAGATCCTTGTGATGACGTCGACGAGCGGTCGTGTAGTGTATTGTAGCTCTCGCGGTCGTGGGAATTGGATGCTTCGCCAGGGATGACAAAGAGCATGTAGTCGCCGTTGCTTGGGCGGTCGATAGACGACGCTGCCATGAGCATGTCCAAGGAATGGATTTGATCAGTTGAGATGACGCTGGAGGAGACGGTCTGTGACGACGACGAAACGCCTCGAAGGCCACCGCTGACGCCGTGACTGCTGCCTTCAAAGTAATGTTGTGGTGGCAAGCCATCCAAGCTCTTCGCTGATGATGACGCCACCGATCGCATCGAGTACTGCTTGCTGGCGTCGTCAAAACTCAAATGTCGAGAGCTGCTGTAGTCGGACGAACTCCGTCGACTGTGCGATCTGGACGACGACAAGGACTGGCTATTCTGGGCTTCAAAGCATTTCGAGCAGGCTCGAACTGACGAGACGTGTTGGTCTTGATCCATGGCTGGAATGTCGAGATGAATTGTCTTGGAGCAGTCGCCACAGACAGAATTGCCACAGAGACGGCAGTGGTGTCGGCGCCGGAACGCACGGAAGGTCTTGCGGCACATCACACAATGCTCGCTTTCTTTCCAGAGCATCTTGGGCACGAGTTCAATCTTTCGCAAGGCTTTCGATATGTTGGCAACGCACATCGCCAAGCCGTGCATCCACTTGGAGCTACGCACGTAGCCAGATTCGTTTTCAAGCGAGAGAATGAGCGACACTCGGCTCACATCGACATCGCTCGTCTGCTGGACGTAAAACCCCGAGTTGCGCAGCGCATACCGAGAGCAGCCCGTGTGTTTCTGTCGCAGGATTGGGATTTCACCTGCGATATCGATGGATTCCCACACGAGCGAGCCTGCAACGATTTCACCATCTCGGTTCAGGTCGGGCACAAGGTGGCCTTGCATGTTCTGTTCGTACAACTGGGCATACGATGCAAAGACGATATCTCGCGTCTCTGCTTTATCTGTGTTGAGTCCCATCCAATGGACGGTAATCGGCTGGTTGGTAGCGTATGCAATTGTCGCGCCCATGTTGGCGTACAGGTCAAAGAGTTTGAGGAGGGTGGCGTCAAAGTCGTGCGTGTTGCCCATGCGAAAGACGCCCAAAATGTCTTCAATCGAAGCACGCACGGTGGTTTCCGTCTTGACGAAGAATTGGTTCTTGCCGCTGATGCCTTCATAGACACTCACACCGCGCTTGTCGTGGATAAATTTGAGCTTGCTGTTGTCGGTGTGGTGGAATCGGATCAATTCCGCACTGCGTTTCTGCATAAGCTGAACCAATTGCGCCTCAAGGTTTGCGCGGAGTGCCTTTGGCTTGAGCGCCTGGACCTGTTCGCCAAAGATCTTGTCGGTGCGCTGGCTGTTGCCAACAAACGCCATGTCCATCATGGTGCGCTGCAGTCGCGGGAGCAAAAGTTGAGCCCAGAATAGGTCGGAAAATAATATTCATTTTGACAGGTTTGACGCACCAGCCTCTACTGACCCACACCTTTGATACTCAGGATACAAACGTCTAGTCAAGTTGCAAAGGTGGCACATGGTCAATCAATTGTCGGGTGGGAAACTCGACATCCAGTTTTAGGAATATTAATTTTCACAGGTATGTACTTTTATTTTAATGGAGATTGTGCCATTTCACTTGAAGTTTGTATTTTCTGTATAAAAGATAGCAAGTCTGGTTCCATGTGACGGTAGAAAGAGAATGACCAGATGCTCCCAGAGGTGGCGGCGGAGAGAACGCGAGTCGGTTCGTCGCACAGAGTTGGATGTTTTCTCATCGTATTTGTTGTCGTGCACTACTCTCGAGTGTGGATTGTGCTAAAGGACGAGGTTTTCCACCAGTACAATATCGTCTCGGTAATTCCAAACTCTCTAAAAAACTCGAAAACGACACGATTTTTTACCGAGGGATTGAAGCTGAGAAACTCGATGGGAAGTGCAATGCGTTTGGCAGAAAGACCAGATGCTCCAAGATGTCACGTGATGTTGAGTAATGTATGCAGCACGTCTACTTCCAACTTGAGTCAATTTTTATCTCGATTTTGTCTCTATAATTATTTTGAACGACTCTGAAAATCCAATTGTTTCTGTTTAATGCAGACATTTTGAAAGAATAGACTATTAGAATAAGCACAATTTCTAAATGAGAGTAGTAATATGAAACAATACAATTTAGTGAAACGAACTATGTTGACGAATATGGAGATAATTTGACTAAGTCATTGCCTCTTCGTGCTGGACATTACCAACGGCGCGTTTCATCACGAAAGAACGATTCCAAGCAACATGCCCTTGAGCGGATCTCTCTGTCGATCCAGCGAGTGAGGTGTGGACGCTTGTGAGCTAAGAGGCCTGCAACTGAATCGTGGTTCCGAGTAGAATGCGCGCATTGCCAAGTAGAAGCAGGACAAGATGCGAAAGTATTTCTATCGTCCAGCTGCATGTTATGAATTGATCAACAAAACAGCAACGAAGTCATGCAAAGCTTTCCAAGAGGATCCATCACGGTAAAGCATCTTAGAAGTAGAAAGGAAAGTGACTTATCGTGTAGTTAATCATGTAGCTCATCCTGTGAAGAGTCTCTAATACAAGTTCATGCATATCCATATCTTGATGTAAAGGTTGTAGCAACTCTCTAGATGCAACCTTTGTGAGGAGCCTCTAGAAAGTGAGATTAGAGTCTCAACACTCCCCCTTAATTGAAACTTTCATCTCTAATATATAGAGATAGGGGGTTCATCACATTCGAGAGGTGTTCTTGAAACTTTGGACGAGGTAGTGCTTTTGTAAGCAAGTCGGCAAGCATTTGGTTAGTTGCGCAGTATTCGATCTTGATAATTTGCTCGCGGACTAAGTCTCGAATGAAATGATGGCGCACGTCAATGTGCTTGGTTCGTTGTTGAAGAGCTGAGTTCTCAGCTATCTTGATAGTGCTTTGATTGTCTTCATACACGATAATGGTCAGCTTAATTGGAAGCTGTAGTTCTTCAAGCAGTGACTTAAGCCATAGTGCTTCTTGGAGTCCATACGACATTGAGATGTATTCGGCTTCTGATGTGGACAAAGCAACTATGTTCTGAAGCTTGGATTTCCACGAGATCAAACATCCATTCAGGTAGAGTAGATAGCCTGAGGTTGATCTGCGTGTTGATGCATCATTGGCATAGTCGGCATCGACATACAGCTCAATGGTAAACTCAGTCGAGTCTTGCTTGGTGTAGCAAACGCCAAAGTCTTTCGATCCTCGAAGATAGCGGAGGACACGTTTAGCTATATGTTGGTGTTCCTCTGCTGGGTTGTTGAGGTGCCGAGAGAGCAATGTAACAGTAAAAGCGATATCTGGACGTGTTGTCGTCGTGAGATATAGCAGTTCCCCCACCACAGTGCGAAATGGCAGCGAGGGTGAAGAACCCGACGAGTGGAAAGCAGTTGAATGGCTGTCCTGGGGTGTCGAGACAGGATTGCAGTTGGCAAGGTCATGCTTAGCCAGGATGTCGGAGACATATTTACTCTGATGGAGTAGAATGGAACCATCTTCAAGGCGCTCAACTTCGATGCCGAGGCAGTAAGGTAACGGTCCCAAATCCTTCATTGTAAAGCGTGAAGAGAGTGCACGCTTGGTAGAGTCCAATATGTTGATGTTCGTGGACAAAAGGATGAAGGCGTCGACATATACGCCCACCAAAACTAAGCCTTGGGGTGTACGTCGGAAATAGATGCATGGATCAGTCTTGAGTTGCGTAAAGCGTTGAGACTTGAAATATGAATCCAATGCAGAGTTCCATTCACGTGACGATTGTATCAGTCCGTAAATGCTTTTGTTCAAGCGGCAAACAAGGTTTTCAGAGCCAGGTTGAACATATCCGGGAGGTTGCTTCATGAAGAGTGTTTCTTGAAGTGAACCATTGAGGAAGGCAGTTTGTACATCCATGTGACAGATATGCATGGAGTACATCGCGGCAAGAGCAAGTAGAAAACGAATGCTCGAGGTGCGAATGACGGGAGCAAATACTTCCGTGTAGTCAACGCCAGCAACTTGTGTGAAACCTTGAGCAACAAGGCGTGCTTTGTAGCGTGACAAAGTACCATCAGCGGCGTACTTCTTCGTAAAGATCCATCGAATCCGATGGGTTTACGGCCAGGTGGTAGTTCACACAGGGTCCAAGTGTTGTGTTGCATCAATGAATTATATTCGGCATCAGTAGCCTTAATCCATTCAGCTTTCTCTGGTGATGCATGTGCTTGACGAATTGTCGAAGGCAGCCCGGTTGTTTGCAAGGCAAAAGCAACGAGAAGTCGATGTTGCTTGTTGAGTTGTTCATCAACATCTGAGTTCGCCTCATCAGGGCGAAAAATGCTGTAGACACTAAGTGCCATAGACTCAAACTGTTCGCAAAGCGCATCTTCGGAGCGTCCATGCGAGACATTGGCGCTTGTGGAGGTGATGACGGCAATGGTATATCCGCAGGAGATTCAGCGGAGGATTGCTGTTGAGCAGGCTCGACACGAGAAGTCGTGGAGGCATCAGTAGGTTGCGGAGGATTCTCGACGCAAGTCACAGAAGGGTTATCCGCAAGGATGGGTGTTGTGCGCTCAACTTGAGTGATCGGTGGAGTCGAAGATGCAACCGATGCAGGTGGAGGAACGTAGACAGGAGGCACATTGTAGCGAGGATTTCCGCGACGTATACGAGTCGAACGTCTTGGAACGATCGTAGGTCCATCAGTTAGAGCGGGAATCTCGGCGTTAGAAGCTGCACGAGTTGAAGTCTCATCTCTTAGAGACAGCTCGTCATCGTCATCATCATCGATCTCATCAAGGAGTTGAGAGACGGGTGATTCATCAGCAGCAGGCTCGTCAGTAAAGAAACTCTTGGTTTCATTAAAGACGACATTACGACTGACGATGGTGCGTTCAGGGCTTGGGGAGTAAAGACGATAGCCTTTGATGTTAGGCTCGTGACCAAGATACATGGCACGTATCGTCTTGGAAGCAAACTTGGAGCGCTGATGCGGTTCTACATGCGCATAAGCTTCACAGCCAAATATACGCAAGTTCCCAAGATCAGGCTTAGACTTCCATAGTCTCTCGAAGGGTGTCATACCAGGAGTGGACGAGGAGTAAGTCCGATTCCGTAGGTACATTGCATGAGACACAGCTTCGGCCCAAAATCGCAAAGGTGCTTTGCAGAAGTGAAGCATTGATCTTGCACATTCGACAAGAGTGCGATTCATGCGTTCACTGACACCATTTTGTTGCGGTGTATGCGGAACGGTGGCATCGTGTTATATGCCATTCTCGAGTAAGAACTCAGAGAATAAATTCGAGAAGTATTCACCGCCATTGTCTGAACGTAGACATCGCACAGGGAGATCAAATTGAGTGCGGCAGTAGGCAGTGAACTCCTTGAAGCATTGGAGAGCATCCGACTTGTTCTTGAGAAAGAACACAAAGCCATAACGCGAATAATCATCGGTAAACGTAATGAAATACCGAGATCGATCACGAAGTGCAGGATGACGCATAGGTCCACAAATGTCCGAGTGTACCAACACAAATGGTTCCGAAGTTGTGGATAGAGAGCGCTTGGGGAAGGGTAAACGAGACTGTTTCCCAGCAAGACAGCTTTCACAAAATTCGTGTTTGCAGTCATCAAGCTCAATGCCATCAGTGTACTGACATGTTTTAGCAGTATACTTCACACTAATGTGACCTAGGCGAGCATGCCAAAGATCAGCTGGAAGTGGTGTAGTGGAAGTCGTCAGCATGGACAGTCCAATGTGTGAATTCGGAGTCAACTCAGTTGGCAAAGGGTTTGCAATGTCAAGGTAATACAAGTTGTCTTGTTTGAATCCTTGAGCGTACACAACTTTGTTGCGAATAATGGAGCAAGAGTTGCGTTGAAACTGAGAGGAGAAGCCTCGATCAGTGACTCTCGACAATAAAAAATGATTGCATTGTAGGTTTGGAGTAAATAATATATCTTGAAGAGTGACAGGGATGACACCGGTCGGTGTATTCATCTCGAGAACGACAGAACCAGTGCCTGCAATCGGCATATCACTCCGTTTGCAGCTCGAACTGTACCCTCAAACGGTTGAAGATCGTCATACCATGCAGCATCGTTGCAAAAATGGTCCGATGCGCCAGAGTCAAGAATCCACGCAGATGACGAAGCGGGAGACTCGGAGGCGTTGAGAGTGCAGTGAGGTCCTAACGTCAACATTCTCACTGAAGAGCGTGCATTGCGACATGTGTTGGCAGCTGTAGCAAACAGTTGAGCTGTCGTGGGAGAAGCATGGAAGCATACACGACGTTGGTTTGGTTGAGATGGCTTTGTTGACGCTGATCCGAAGGCGTTTATTGACGCTGATCGCGTTGCTTGCGTCGACAATTGGCTTCAGTGTGATTGGGAACGTGACAGTATGTACACACAGTGCCATTGGTGTTGCCAGATTGAGGAGGCGCGTTTCGACGTGGCTGACGTGGTTGGTTGCGGTGAGCAGCCAGGGCAACTTCGTCTACCAGAGTAGGTGGTGTACCAGTCGAACGGGGTTGAACACGGGTGTATGTTTGAATAAACTCCGTGGAGATACTTGAAAGAGTCGAAGCATCGATGGTACAGCGTTGCAAGACGTGGGTTTGAAGTTGGACGAAAGTGGTAAAACGCGTGTCCAAGCCATTTAAGAAGAAATGGACAATGTGTTCATCAGCGGATTTAACGCCAGAGTTATGAGCGTCATCAATTGCTAACTTGAAGCGGTCGTAATAAGCACGAGGTGTTTCGTTAGGCTTCATGCGCATGTGTGTAACTTCATCGATGAGGCGACCATGGCCAACGAAGGACTTGTTGCCATAACGTTCGCGTAAAAGTTTCATCATGTCGGCTGCAGTGGTACAGTTGATTACCATGCGGACATCGAGAGCAGCGAAAATGATTGTTCGCGCTAACCGATTCTTAGAGGTATAATCGTCAGCAGTTGGAGGTAACGTGTTATTGATGACAACATCAACCTCTTTCAATTCCATAAACGCCATCAAGCGCGTTTCCCATTGGAGGAAATTCTCTCCAGAAAAAGTTGTGACGTAACCTTTAACTCCCATAGTTAAAGTAGGGTTAAAGCAAAAATTGTCTTGAAAAATATATTTTGAGGAAAAATATATTGCTCTAGTTTTCGTGTGTTTAATAAAACTCGAGACTTTTTGGTTGTAAACTTCCTTGGTGGATCGTTGACTTCACTGGAGAATGATGGTCACGACTGTTGATCTTGTTCCCGGAATGTTGATTCGACGGGAAAGTTCGTGAGTCGTGCACTGGCCTTGCCTTCCGGATCCGGATAATGTGTGTCACGGAACCGGGAAATGAGTGTCTTGAAGTCTTGAAAAAAAAACGGCATGCTCAACTAGGAGTTCAGCTAATCAACGTTTAGCGTACAGCCCTTTCCGTAATGTACTAACCCAAAAGCTCACAAAATGAGTTCAGGCAGGGGTCTGTAGTGCTGCTAAAGTCGATTCGTCTTCTGCGCACGCTACGGCGACTTTTCGCTAGGCTGGTCGGTGGGGGTGCGGTGGTTGGGTGGAGGCGGAGGCGGGGCAGCAAGACGAGAGATCGAGCGTCGGTGGCTGGGTCAAACGTCGGCGGCGGCGGTAGCGGAAGAGGGCTCGTAACCTCTTAGAAGTAGAAAGGAAAGTGACTTATCGTGTAGTTAATCATGTAGCTCATCCTGTGAAGAGTCTCTAATACAAGTTCATGCATATCCATATCTTGATGTAAAGGTTGTAGCGACTCTCTAGATGCAACCTTTGTGAGGAGCCTCTAGAAAGTGAGATTAGAGTCTCAACAAAGCAAGTACACGTACAAAGCCTGAGCTGGTCGTTGATCACGTCCTGGATCTTGTTTTCCACCCAGAGGTTCGTCAACACGGTTTCCAAGCTCGTTCCTGGCGAAAGATCTGAACAATCGCCACCAAGCGTACAAGGACGTGGATTGTCGTCGAACGGAATGACAATGTATCAAACCATGCCAAGAGGTCGACCGCTGCTCATCATAACAATGCCCAACTGCGCAACCAACGTGCAGGTTGACCGGTCAAACACATTCTAAAGCCGGAGACAGAATCCCATCTCTGACGACAAATTGCCGCCTTCAGCAACTTTCGGGTTTGATGATCACATAACCCCTTCACCCCTTAAACCCTGCATCCCTTAACCCCTGCACCCCTCAAAGTCTAAAATTTTGGTACCAATCAGAGACGAGACTTCGTCGCTTCCCAAATTGGTTGACAACCAGAGACTTTCAAAATATTATTCATTATTTACTCTATAATTGGCATATTGAAAATACGTTATTCATCAGTGACAACACACAAAAATAGATTATCTAAACTATTTAAATGATCTATCAATCCCGAACAAGCACAAAGCTATTCATCAGCTTCGATATTTCCGCCCATTGCCTTCCAGACGTCCTTCTCATCCCACAGATTGTTGTTCATGCTCAAAAACATTTGAGCCTCGAAGTGCATTGGGGACAAATTTCCTCGCTTGTCCGTCATAGCGTGCTTCGAGCGGGAGAATAACCTCTCGCATATGTTTGACGTTGGCAACAGGAAGCGACAATCTTTGAACTTGAGCTTGTTACTTCCTGTTGCCAACCGCCTCTCAGCACGTGCAGCCAAGGTAAGCGATGCGTCGATACTGTCCGTCGCTTGCATAGTCTCCTCTTGAGCTAAGCATTGGACACACGCAAATTCGCTTTCAGACAGGTCTTCGACATCACCACGCATCACTTTGACAATTGCGGACTCAAAATCAGGATAGTGCACAATCGACGCATTTTTAGCCAATCGTGAGGCCATTTTCGGGTTGAATGCAATTACTTCATCCAAATAGTTCGTACCAACGACATTGTCACACCATCCGCCTGCAACGCTAGAGTGATAGAGTTGTACTCTGCAAAGTCCGCCAAAAGGGAGTTGATTTGGCGATCTTGTGCAGGAGATGGAAGAAGAGAGACTACATCATCGTGCTGGAAATTATCCAGAAATGGATGCAACTCAACATTTCGGGCAAGCATAGCAAAAGATGACGACCACCGTGTCATATTTCTTGGCTTTGGCCTCAAAGGCGTTAACCCACGTAGTTTCGCAGCAGGAACCAGATGTTTCAATTTTATCATCAGACGATTCACAAGACATAGGAGCTCTTCATGCTCGTTGAGAACGTCTTGTACAGCAAGATTAAACAGATGAGAAGCACAGCCAATAAGAGGAACACGTGCCTTTCTTGCAAGCGCTGTATTTACAGAGAAATTGTCGCCCACCAACGCCACCACATTCGACCAGTCTTTACCATATGTTTCCAAAAATTGTTTCAATTCGTCCGAGCCTAGGGAGGACTCATCCTCCATGGGTGAAAACGCAAGTAGAGTAGTATCACATCCACGAGGCTTGGTCGATGTAAATGACGCAAAGACTGCAATGAAATGGGTACTACCGTGCGTCCAACCGTCAAATGCAATCTGATTGGGAAGAAGTTTGCAAATCTTCTTTTCAACAATACCTGTTGTTGCATCCACGTATTTGGTAAAAGTGTTCAATGATATACCTTTCAAACATGTGTAATCAATTGTCAATGGATTTGTAATGAAGGAAAAGGGTAATAATGTCCCAGTCACCCATTTCAGCCAACCACACACATTTTTCGCGGAATCAGGAATCAGAAAAGGGAGTCGACTTTGGCCATTGGAAGCAACAGGTTTTAGTTGGGTGTAGTCCTTGTGGTCAGCGTGGATGTGACTCACCAAGTTGGAGTATCCACTACCACTTTTGATACGCTTCTGTCCACATTTGCATGTCCACTCTCTGCTTGGTGGCTCTGGGGGTGTAAAGTACAGTAAAACCCCGAGATAGTCACATCAATTTTCAGAGTATAGTTTATAAATTTGTAAAGTTATAAGACTATAAGGTTACGTCATGTTATCATTCATGTCATTAAACCTGGCAAATTTAAAGCTCAATTGCATTGATCGAGTTATCCAATTCATACTGTTCTTCATCGAGGATTGCTGTATGGCGCCAACAATTTGAAATTGTTGACTCAGTGACCTCTTGCCACGCTGCTGGGCCCATTGCTCTTCTTTGATCTTGAGCTTGTCGGCGAGACTGATACGTTGGCGATGCATTGAGATTCAAAGTTAGCGTTGCCACCACTTATTCGTTCACCTTTCAAATTTTATTGGATATAAAGTATCAATTTATATAAAATATAAATTAGAAAGGTGTATCTAACTCGGGGTTTTACTGTAATTGCAAGGCCAAGCTTTTGCAACTTAGCGCATCGTCGTCTTTTTTTGTCTTTTGCGACTTAACCATGAGATTTCAAAATGAAGATACTTGTGGCATTATGATCTACCTTCTATAATGGAACATTCGTGTTGTTCGAGAAAATGGATGGACAGGTGTCTTTCTAAATTATTCCATAAATTATTCCATAAATTTAAATAAATTATTGTATTTCATACGTCCTAAAAATAAATTATGTTTAGGTAAATATATTTTTGATAATCACTGTTGACAACCATGACGGTGACCACAAAAGATGCCGAAGCGTTCATGAATGCCAAAGCCCAGCCTGCTGGAGCGCTTGGCCACCTCCAGAAGGTTGCCGTGCAGCTCTGCGTGCTTCAGCAAACGTATTCACCCGCCGTGGAGTCCCCCGTCTGCCTTGTCTTTTGCGGTGACCACGGCATTACGAAAGCTGACCCGGCGGCAGGTCCGTCGGCGTATCCTCGTGAAGTGACTGAGCTCATGTACCAAACGGTGGTTCAAGGTCGCGCTGCTGTGGCTGTTTTATGTGCGACCCACCAAGTGACATGCGCCTGTACCGACGTTGGCATCGATAGCGACCGCGAGAGCCAAACGCGTCTAGCTCGTGGAACGAATGACATGACTACGGGTCCTGCCATGTCCATCGACTTGTGCAAAGAGGCCATTCAGCTTGGCCGTGATATTGCCAAGCGATACATCCTTGAAAAGGGCAAGGACGCTGTCTGCATTGGTGAGCTTGGGATTGGCAATACCACTGCTGCGAGTGCTCTAGTTGCTGCTTTCACAGGAGCGCCAGCTCGAGATGTTTGTGGCAGAGGCACTGGCCTCGACGATGCTGGAGTGGAGCGCAAAATCCGCGTTGTCGAAGCTGCTTTGGCGACAAACGCAGCTGCCTTGAAAGCTGGACCCCTCGAAACCCTGGCTGCTGTCGGTGGGCTTGAAATCGCCGCGATGGCAGGCGCCATGCTTGAAGCTGCGAGCCGTCGCGTGCCTGTTGTGGTCGATGGCTTTATTTCAGGAGCTGCTGCGTTGTGTGCCCGCCGATTGGAGCCTGAAATGCCGTCGGAAGCCTTCTTCTTCTCGCATCAAAGCGAAGAAAAGGGCGCCGTGATTCTCCTGCAAGCTTTGAATGGCGTAGCTCCTCTCCAGATGAATATGCGTCTTGGCGAAGGCACAGGAGCTGTGTTGTGCATGCCGCTGCTGAAGAGTGCCGCGGCGATTTTGCGGGACATGACGACATTGGAAGCTGTCATCCGTGGCGAAATGACGCCAAACGACAAGATTACCGTCGAGTAAATGCAAACGATTCGTCTTTCTAGTTGTTTTGTTATCGTTCGATGAACTTTGTCAATTGGCGACGACGTCGTCGCCAGCTCATCTTGACCACAAACGCGACAAGGCCAAAAAGCATGGCGGCCATTGTAATCATGGCGTGGATCTGGTACGGCACGCCTTTCATGCGGCTATGGACAACCCGAAGTTGGCCGTGATGTATAGCTGACATTTCCTTGGGCATGTGGACTGGATTAGCCATCTTCCAGCCTGGAATGAGTGCTTCGACGGCTGCTGGGTCAACGTACGGCTGCCAGAAGAGCTGTCGACACGAGTGGCTGTCCTGGTTGGAGCTCAAATCAATTCCAGCAAAGGCAAGGTAGTCTGGAAACAATCGGGCGGTTCCAAACGCGTACAGATCCAAGTCGGTGGCGTCTAGAGGCCCTACCACTGGCAAACCAAGGCTGGCATTGTACCGATTGACGCCCAAGATATGCTCCGTATCATGCGTTGAGATATCCTCTTGGACGAACGATTCAAAGCGCAGTGGCGGCGTCGAGGAGTTGTGGTAGGCTACAGTGATACTTGGGCTGTAGAAATCGTATCCGTGGGTCCATAAATGCGCCGCGCGGAGGAATTCTTCGCCATCAACCATCCATAGCGTCTTGGGATCGATACGCACTCGAGTTTCAGCGTGGCATTTGCTAAATGCAAAGCCAGCGCCGTACAAAGCGCTCAATTGAGGCGTTGTAGCTTCCAAGAGCATGCTCGCCTCTTCGACACGTACGGCGCCGTCGTCACCTCGCGTCGTTGTGCACAAGTGAGGATGCTGTATTGGCTCTTCAAAGTCTGGCTGAGGAGTGTACAAGGATGTGGTCAAGACGGCCATTTCGTTGTTGGCTTTGGTCCACTCATGCACGAGACGCACGTCCCAATCTTGAATGAACACGCTGTGCGCATCCACCTGGAGGCAAAAGGTTTCGTCTTCCACGAGGGCTTGCTGGAAATGGCGCGCTACGTTGGGTCCTCTTGAGGCGTTCGCGTCTTGCTCGTCGACGCGAATCTGGTCTTTGTATCGGCACTCATCGCCTGGCCATTTTCCAAGAGCCAACGAGCAATAAACATCAAGGCATGCTTTGTCATCAGGCAGCTTTTGATCCACGACTCCAAACTGAAGTCGCCGTGGATACGCTGCTTGCTCGAACGCGCTGAAGAGAGTGTATCCACAGCGTTCTCCATCTCGAAAAGATGCTACACCCAGAAAGATGGATGCATTGGCGTGATCCAGTGGGGGAGGTGGGCGCCATGCCTGGCCATTCAATGGGATATGCTGGTCGAGCGGATGCACGTCAACTATATCTGGTCGATTGTATATCGCAATACGCGTCGCCGCTGCGACGTGGAGCAAAAGTAGCAAGAGCATTCAAGTGTCTAAATGCAGAAGAGCGTGACCTTTCAAGATCTACTCCGTGTGTTTCATAATACTCAAGATCATATCCAATATACTGGAATTTTTAGACGTATTTTGCTACCTTTGCTTCAAGTTCTGACGAAAACTCTCCACGACAATCCCTCTTGACTACGCAGCCATCGTCATCCTCATCTAGCGTTGAATGAGCTCTGAATCTCCATATCATCGCTCTAGCCTTATCAGCCGTACAATGCATTGTGTCGTCCTCTCTTGTAATGTAAATACAATTGAAAAATGCGATGACAGCCTGGAACTGTCGCCGAAATCAGAGATAATTCTACCACTCCAATCTGTACGCCCGAATTGAATTCATGTTGCTTGAGTTGTGTAACTGTGTTACTGCTACGCTTTGACTATAATCTCGATGACGGCAATCAGAGGGAGTCCGGTATTGTGCCGACATTATGAGAGTAACTAATTGTCTACAGTAATATGGAGCATTTAATGTTCAATGGAAAAAGTGACTCTTCAAGATCGCAAGTTGATACATTCAAACACTATTACAACATCGCAGCGCGGGCTGACATGAGGAGACGACCTGGCGAACTTCCCGTTTGGTTTTGGTCGGGAGTGCTGTCGTCATCGTCACCGCCGTTGTTGTCACCGCCGTTATCATCGCCATTGTTATCCCCGTTGTCTTCGTCATCGTCGCAATCGAAATCATCGCCATTGTCATCATGGCCACTGCCATTGTCTTCCCCCTTGTCATAATTGTTACCGTTGTCTCCATTGTCTCCATTGCCGCCATTATCACCGTCGTCGTCGTCATCGCAATCGAGATCGTCGTCGCCACCATTATCATCCCCGTTGTCTCCATTGCCACCGTTGTCACCGTTGTCATCGTCATCGCAATCGAGATCGTCGTCGCCGTCGTCGTCATCATCCTCACCAGTTGGCGACGGCGTTGATGGCGTTACGTCAGGACTGCTTGAGCTTGGCGTTGGCTCGTCAGTTGTTGGGTAAGGGGCTTCAGAAGTAGGTTGAGGGGCTTCAGAAGATGGAGAAGGAGGATACGTGGAAGGATTGTCCGTCGTTGGGGACGACGTTGTCGATGGGACATCAGTAGTCGGTGTCTCTGGTGATTGAGTTGTTGGGGCACTTGTCGTTGCGTCTGGAGAGGTGGTTGGGGCCGAAGTGGTCGCAGCTGGCGTGGTCGTTGGTGCGTTGTCTCCGAACTTCCACGATCCATCAGGGTTGGCCAGGCCAAAGTACGCCTCGTAGCCACTTTTGCCACGGTTGTCGTGGAACATAAAGTAGAACGCTGTGTTGCCGCCAGAGGTCGGCGCCCACTTGGCAAAGTCGGTGAAGTACTTTTCAGACATGGACAAGTTGGCATTGTGGGTCGTGTAGGCATCGCCGTCAGTTGGCCAGCCGGTTTCGGTAAGCTGGACTTTGTCGCCGTATTTGTCCACGATAGCTTTCCATCGGGCATCCAAGTCCTGGATGGGATCCATGGCTGAAACTTGCGAGCCACCGAAGAAGGGATGGATGTTGACACCAACCTTGTCACACGCGCCGACAACATCAGGATGGAGGAGCAGATCGCCGTCCATTTGGACCGTGCCGACGGGAGTCTTCAAGCCAGCAGCGGCAACGCGGCTCTTGACGTCTTTGATCTTCTGGATGAGATCTGTGGGCGACATGTTTCGAAGGAGGTCTTCGCTACCACAATAGATGACTTGGACGGTGTCTGGGTGTCGCTTGGCGCCTTCGATGGCAGCCGTGACGTCGGCTTCAAAGTTGTTGCCAATCCAAAGCCCTGCTGCGATGGAGAGGCCAGCATTGGCAGCTTCATCGATGGCATTCTTGCCATTCATGTTGGTTGTGAATGTGCGTACAGCTCCAAAGCGCTGTTTGATGATGGCAAAATGCTTGGCAACGTTGCCCGAGTCATACGAATCGTAGTTGACTCCAAGCGACGCGGTACTTTCGGCTAAGGCGGTGGTGGCTTCCAATTTGGTGGTTTTGGAGGATGAAGATTGTGAAGCCATGGCTACGACAGCGCCGACTGTGCCGACGACGGCGAGAACGAGAACCAAGCCAAACGTTCGTCTGGCAGTGGCCATCGCTCGCTTGGTTTGCTCGTGCGGTGGAGGCGGTGGCGTACCAGTGCCGCCGTCTGCTGGTGTCGTAAATATCGATCGAACCATCTTTGCTCGATCGAGAGGCTTGTGAAATGAGAGTCCAACACAGCTGGCTCCTCCATGTCATGTCATATGCATGAAACTGTAAAGATGGTCGAACTTCATAGTGACATGGCACAATTCTAAACTCGTTAGAAGTGTTCCCACCATGTGAATCTCGATGGCTATTTAAAGAGCAAACGATGCAGATTCCAGCTATATAAAGCATGCTCTGCCTTGTCTTCCTTAGCTGCTACAGAGCCGCGGCGCGCGGGGGCACCAGGACGGCCTAGAAGAAGAGAACCTCGCCGATTTGCTCCATGCAGAGGTTGTACGTGTTTCATGTAAAGAAGGAACAGTTTGGCAAAGAAAAAAACTGGAAAAAACCAAATCGGACCGTTTTTCCAAATATATCCATAAATTTGGGAATTTTTATACGAAAAAAGATGAATTTATGCAAATTTTGCAGTATGACAGTCCAGCAAGAGGCTGAAGAGTGATGTACATACAGTTCATGCCATGGATTACACGTTCACCAGCAGTCTCTCTGGATGCCATTGACAGTCTTTTCATCCATCTTCATGCCTATTTAGTGGTACGTACTCAACGACTAACTTGCTATGTGCTCCAGCGGACACGATTGAACAGAAGCGACGGGCTTTGAACTCCTCCATGCCGAGGACTCCTCGGCATTTTTGACTTGTACAGCTCGAGAGACGAATGCATTCGAGCACTACTCATTGCATTGAAGGAACAGAGACCCATGGCCTTCAATAGTTACAAGTGCTTGGCTTCTCTAGCAACGACAGGAGCTTTACAGTCCTTGGCAGGATGATGTCGTGCATCACTATCAGAACTTTATCCGGATATCCGCATAAACCACTTTCCAGGTGATCCGGATACGAGATGCCTTTATCCGTGATTCTTCTGGTATCCTTATCCGTAATCCGGATAAAGAGCCAAGGATCCAATATGGCGGTCAGCATGGGCAGCGCAACGGTGGGCGACTCGAGTGAGAAGGAAAAGCTCGCACAAGAGTGCATTGACTTGCTTGTAAAGCATGGATATCACCGCGCATCGTTGGAGGAGATTCCAATCTACGAGCGCATCGTCGGTGGATTGGTCTTTTGTCTCCAGAGCGAAGAATTGACAAGCGTTGACTGTGATATTCTCTTTCGACCAGTTGCAACAGTCAAAGAACGAGTCCGTGTGGCAGAAGCCATTTGCCACAGCTTCAATACAGCGCTGATCTCGTATGCAAAGACCAATGCATCGTCCCCGTTGACTTTGAGCGTGCATGAATTGCAAGGGGCCAACTATGCCAAGCTCAAACAAGTGGCTGCATGGCTAGTCCAGCACACACAAATCAAGCTTAATACACGCGTCACGCAAGCTATCAACACGCAGTGGAACGCTATTATGCCGAAAGCAGAACCCGTGAGGAAAACCCCGTCGTCATGGTACCGAATCACGAGGCAGACGAAGTTCCAAGGCAAAGCTGTTGAGGCGATGTCCGAGCAGGAGCGTATCCAGCGTTGTTTGCTTGAATACGGCGAGAAAATGCACAGCGCCGTGCCGGAAAGCTACAGTGACGGTAGAGCACTGCAAGAAGCTCTAGTTCAGCGTAGCTCCAGCGTCGACGAAGAATTTGATCGGAGGTTTCAATCAGCAGCAAAAGAAGCACTAGCATCTGAACAACGTGCTATTATTGAGCAAAAGCGCCAGGAAGAAGAACTTCTCAAAGAAGCGATAGCTGCTTCTGAGGTAGAAGCAGGCGTCTCTATTGCATTCACTCTATTTCCAAGGACGGTCAGTGGTGCTTGCACCCACCAGCAGTGAACAACCAAGTCGGTTTCCATTGCCCAGCTCAGGTTTGAATTAGATTGTAGGCTATTCAAGCTGCCGCGGAGCTGTACGACGCTACGTCGGAAAGCATTCAAGCTCGGTGGAGCTCTCAAGATGCCACTGCATTTGGCTGGCTTGCCGAGAAGCGCAAGTTTGAACGACAACGCGTCGCCTTGCGCGGCAAACTCGACAGTCAAGTACGTCTCCATGTCGTTCAATGGAAGGCTATGAATTCAACACAGGCAACTCAATTACACAAGATGAAGCAAGCTCACGACGAAGCCCAAGCGGAAATCCATCGACTGGAGAGTGTAGAAGCAACAGTTTGTGCCACAATCAACAGCTTGGAGCGCAAGCAAGAGCAAATGGAGCTTCTCGAAGCTGGAAGAACGAATGCCAAGGAATTGCATGAGCTACGGGTACGTCTGTCGTTGTTTTTAGTTCAACGGGATGATGGCATTTCACGTAGAGTCTCATTACACAACACACAAGTCTCAAATTGCAAGAAACGCAGTTTAAAGCATCGTGCAAGGAGAAATTAGCAGAGCTACAGGCCCAAGTAGCGGCTCTGCCTCTGGAAACAGATCAAGAGCTTCATCCTATTGAGCGGAAGCATGAAAGAATGGTCCAGAAGGTAGAAAATGCAAATGTCTACTGGATATGAAGCTTACTACGTAGCGAAACGAGCTCAAGAGCGCGTTGGCGAAAGAAAGCCAAGCCATTCTCGCAGCGATGCGACGAATTGATGATATTCCCAGTCGCAGCGAACTCATTCAATACGAAAAACGATTTTCAGAGCTCTATGAAGAGGTACTTGCCCACGCTTTGAAGGAGCATTGACGACGTCATATAGGTTGCATTGACACTCGACGAGACGCGGAAATACTATTCCATCTACAATACATTGGAACGCACGCATGAATTCCTCGAGAAGGAGGTTCGTATCGACAGACGTCAACACGAGTCTGATCTGGCTTAGGTCGCGTTGATTGAAAGCATCAATTCCAATTTCCAAGTCGCTCTCAGCTCGAAAGAGGCGTGCGATCTCTTCTTTAGCCAAATCAACGACATTATCTCCAACATTCGAGACAACGTTGCGAAGCAGCAAGCGATCCTCCAAACGCGTCAGCTTGCTGTGGATACACTCGACAGCAAGTACCAATTGGTAACACTTTTCCTCGCCTTGGTGTCTAAAATGAGTGTTCGTTGTAGCTCCTTGAGAAACAACAGGCGTATGTCGCGGCGATCCGCGAGTTCCAAAAGGAGTGCGAGAAAAACACCAAACTCGCCAACCACCTCGAGAGTCTGCGTCAGTAAATCCATGCTCGAGCGCACTGGTTTAGCTAGTTGACCACTTGCAGCAGCTGGCCATATCTCAGCAAAAACTTGTCCAATACTCGCGATGCCAGCTCTCCATGCTGCTTCTCATCGATTCACTGCATATTGCTTCGTGCACAACCCAGACAGAATAACGCCAACGTCCATTTCATCATCGGCTTTGAAACTTCATGGCGAGACCGCTCGCTTTCTTCCATTCTCTAGCTGCCGTTTGGATTTATAATGAGGCTATCGCAAGCTGTGAGAATGTGCTGATTGACCAACAAACTAGGAATGGTCTCGTCAACCTTTTGGCCATCACAAATCTTTACCCCCCAAATCGTGACAGCACTCACTACCTACGTCATATGACACGGAATGCCTTCTGGCAGAGCTCGTTAGGTCTCAGATATACGCAAGACAACGTGTTGTGGAGCTGCTCGATTGCTTTCTCCCTTGGTTTGACCTCTTCGAAATGGAGGACTTGGGCCATTGGAAGGATCCTTGGGTCCTGCAGAAATTGCCATGGTGGCGATCAAGCCTGTCATGATTCATCTCAAGTAGATCACAACTTCCCCCTCTTAAATGTTAGTTACATCTTCCATCTTCACTTCCCAGTCTTCATCATCGTCAAACTATTGTAGTGACACAAAGCTGGCTCAGCAGTCCTCTGTTCCCCATCAGTGTCATGAGTTCAAGTGCAGATCATGGCAATAGAGAAAGGAAGCATGTTGCTGACTAGAGCGAGGGTGTGAATAGATAAAATAGATTAACCTGAATTGATCTCACGGTCGACATTGGAAATCCCACAGAATTGTTTGACCGGGTGGTTGATGCTACTTCCGTTTCTGCTTTTTCTTCCCTTTACCACGCTGACGTTGGTTGTATGCTTGCTCAAGCTGACGGAGCTGACAAGTGCTGTTTCTTCAGTGGGTCTTTTCAACGGATCTTCTTGCATCAAGTCGTTCAGAAACTTTGTTCTTTCTTCCCCCTGGTCATACCAATCGTCAAAGACATCAATTCGACTTGTTCGGATCAACAACCCAACGGCCCATACGTCCACCGCAGTGGTATGATCGCTATTGTCTTGGAAGATCTCGGGGGCGTGTTCATCTTTAGTCAAGTGGCAGTTGCTTGAAAAATTTTGCGGACTTTTCGCGGCGTCCATGAAATCGATCAGGAACCACGACTTGTCATCAAGACGCTTCATAACATTCGGCCATCGAATATCCCGATGCATCCACGAAGCAGCATGCAGCTTTACCAATGCTTCCAACACATTGACGAGCGCGTGATATAACTCCACAAGGTTTGCCGGCTTTCTGTCTTCACCTCGTGGCCTGAATACCAGTGTATTCTCTTTCGTTGGTACTCGAACCAGACGATCAACGTTCGGGACTTTATGCCGTTCCAATGCATCGTACACCGCTTCAACGTGATTTTTTGCATTTTGATAGAGCTCTTCTGCAACTTGAAAACACTGGAATGGTCGAAGTATATCCTGATCCCATGGTTTCGGGGGATTTGCCTATACTCACCTCGAGCGCTGTCCGGGCAAAGACTCGCAAGGCTCTTGAATAATCGCACGACGTTCAGAATTGCCAGCAGCCACCGAAAACGTCCTTCCAAGGATTCCAGATTATATTGTCCCAATTCAGTTGCGCTCACGACACCACGCTTATAAGTGATAGCACACAATGCAATTTGATAGCTGACGGCTGCGTATCCGAGCAAGTATGGAACTTCACCGTAGGTCCACACAAGCTTGTTGACTAACTCTTGTTTTGGAATTTCGATCGAGTACCCAGGAGCCTCCTCTTCACCGCGGAAGACGCACACAGAGTCCACGAAAATATGAAGTCGGGGCGATTTACAGCTCAAAAGAGGCGTGCGATCTCTTTTTAGCCAAATCAACGACATTATCTCCAACATTCGAGACAACGTTGCGAAGTAGGTTGACTTGGAAATTGGAATTGATGCTTTCAATCAACGCAACCGACCTAAGCCAGATCAGACTCGAGTCGACGGACGTCAAGACGAACCTCTGTGCGATTTTTCCTTCACTCGAGTCACCCACTGTTGCGCTGCCCATGCTGACGGCCATAGAAGAAGAAATATCGTGACGCGTAGCTCTCTCTCATCGTTGGAGCTCGAATCTGTGGTTCTCCCGAGGCCAAATGTGGAAAAACTTGCTGGGGAGCGAGGCAAATGTCTATGGAATAAAATCTCACATCTTGAAATGCCTGTACTGCAATCTGCCATCTTTGTAACTCTCACATTCTTCAACTGTCTGGTCCAGCAACTCATTTGTTGAAACTGCTGGCAGTTGCGAACTTCCATTCCTTCATGACGAATCCAAGTCCCGGCGATATTGAGCCCAGTATGAAGCCGCCTTTTATAGCTTTTTTGACTGGTATTGAAGCTACCAAGACGTCCGTAGAGCTCTACCGCGTCTTGAAAAACAGCGAGACTTAATGTCTCATCTCTCATAGCATGCAAGATATGCGGTTGGTTTCTTGTCCACTTCATCCTCCCAGAGATGAGACCTGCATAGAAAATAGCACGACTGCTGGACAAAATTCGTCATAGTTGGCAGATTTGGCTTTTTCGTGCGTCTCGAAACCCTGCCGCCGGTCTTTCTCAAAGCGGACCATGTCTGGCAAACTCATATTTGACTCAACGAGGAAGTTTGGCTTCAACGTCTCTCAGTGATTTTATGGGCTAAAATGCTCTCGATCTCATTGTCAATTCTCATGTCAGTCGAGAACAAAAGGGCGAACAACATGGCCGAGGTGGAGTTGTGGTGCGGCGAATATGGGAGAGGGACTGTATTTCCCGTGATGATCGCCCTGGACGCGAAAGTGAATGCGCTGCAGCATGCGATAGTTCAGAAGAAGCGCCCAGTCAATAGTCGCTTCAATGTTGATCCGGAGGACTTGACATTGTACCTGGCTGGGACAAAAGACGGCGACAAAACCACGTGGCTAGCGGAGGACGGCAATATGGAAAATTTCTTAAAAGGTCAGATCGACAAGAAGTACGAAAGAATGTTTCCGTCGTGGCCACTCAAGGAATATTTTGGAGCTGATTTTCAGCCATTATCGAAACAGATTCATGTGCTGGTGAAACTCCCACAAACTTTGGCTGGTATCACGAGCGAGACATCAGTGACGGCGCAAGCTCAGCAAAATTCGTCAATAGATGACGACGACTGGACGTCAGAATGGTTGAGTGAGTTTCACAAGAGCCAGATTGAACCGCAAGATTTGCCAAGTTTGGGGAAGCTAGCAGAATTTATCGAAAGTGAGCTTCAAGTGAAGATTCCTATTCAGGACCGTATTCGAGGCAAATGGCTGACAAGAATGGACGTCCCGAATCAGGTTGATAAACAAGCTCTTTCGAATCGACAACGAGAAGCCCTGTGAGACTTTGATGACTGATGTCGTCCGTCGTGTGGTCAAACCCGTGAAAACTGGCACTTCAGAGTCCTCGTTTATCGAGTCTTGGGGCACTTTGATCCGCCAAGTATTAGACTTCGTCATCAGCGGTTGGAGCGATCGAGATATAAGTGGAGGGTCTGTGGATACACTCGACAGCAAGTACCAATTGGTAACTTTTCCTCGCCTTGGTGTCTAAAATGAGTGTTCGTTGTAGCTCCTTGAGAAACAACAGGCGTACGTCGCGGCGATCCGCGAGTTCCAAAAGGAGTGCGAGAAAAACACCAAACTCGCCAACCACCTCGAGAGTCTGCGTCAGTAAATCCAAGCTCGAGCGCACTGGTTTAGCTAGTTGACCTCCTGCAGCAGCTGGCCATATCTCAGCAAACATTTATCAAATACTCGTGATGTTAGCTCCAGACCTTTCTACGTGTACAACCGCGTGACCGCCCATTTTCTAGCAGTCTTTGGCTGCCAGTAGAATGAAAAATGAGCATATCGCGAGCTGACTGACCAACCAACTCGGAATGGTCTCGTCAACTTTTCGGCAATCGTATCTTTACCCCCGAATCGTGACAGCTGCCGACGATTTCGCTGCCACTCTCTCCCCACATCATATGACACGGAATGCCTTCTGACAGAGCTCCTCCGGTCACAGAAATACGCCAGTCGTCGTGTTGTTGAGCTGCTCCATTGTTTTCCCCTTGTCTGCCTCAAGCTCTTCATTACAGACGTTGTGGTGTAGATAATCCGGATAAGTCCGGATAAATGCATTTTCCGGATATTAGATAGGAGTATGATTCCGATGTTGTGAATATGGAGACAACAACATGCCATGACAAACGTTGTCGTCGAGACGAGAGCAATGGCCACGAAACGTTGCGACGGCTGTGGCACAACTGGCGACGATTTCCTCCGCTGTGGCGTGTGTCTTTCAGCGTTTTATTGCAGCCGCAAGTGTCAAGTCACGGCGTGGAAGCAAGGCCACAACGCCGACCCCGCATTGCAATGACTTTGGTCGGTTCGACCAGCGCATCTCGCCAGCGGCATGCGAGCAATTCCTCGACCAAGGCTTCATGGTGATTGACAACTTCTTGGGCCACGACTGGGCCACGGCTCTACGCAGTGAGATCCAATTCCTGCGGGAGATGAACCTCCTTGTGCCCAACAAGACGCAATTCCCATCAACGACGACACCAGGCGCCGTCGCGCAATACGACAAACCCAACATCTATGAAGCCGATCTACACAACACAGCCGTGCGGACACAAGTTCCACAACTGGATGCGCTCTTTCACCAAGACAATCTAGCTCGTGTTCTTGCCTCTCACACTGGTCTGCCGCTCGTCCATGGAACCCAGGGCAAGACGCTCAAAGTCCAATTCAATGCTGGCCATGGCGGTTGCTTTCCATGCCATTACGACAATCCAGGCCGGCCCAACAAGCGGCGACTGACGTGTCTTATCTATTTCAACCCAGACTGGAAGGTAATCTCCATGGCTGGCGAGTTTGTGGCTCATGAACTTGGCTAGGACGGCGACGGTGGCGAGATTGAATTGTACCCCTTCCTTAGTGGAACGTCCGTCGTCGTGAGACCACTCATGGATCGCCTCGTTGTCTTTTCCAGCGATCGCATTCTCCACCGTGTCTTGCCGTCGCAAGCTGAGCGCTACTGCCTCACGGTGTGGATTGACGGCGAGAACGTCAACACGGATGCAGACTCGCAGCTTAACATTGCCGCGTCAGATTTGAACGAGAATTGGGACGGCTTCATCTCGAAATTGGCCAAGTCTCCAGTCCAGCGACTCGTGTCAAGAGGTGTCTACGCTGAAGAGTACTTGGAATCGCTCACGCAGTGCATGGAGCAAGGCGCACCGCAAGGTTTTGCCGACATGCTGCATTCCCATGAAACACATTTGGCTCGCCTCCAGCTCAATACGCCACTCCAAGCGCTGATCGATCGGCTTCGTGCTGAACGAGCCAAGAGGGTCGAGAGTGCGACTCCAGCGCATCCTGTATAGGCGCTCAGACTCGAGTCGTGTTGGAGATATCCACTCTCTCGCTTTGCTACTTTCGAATCTCAACTCTATAAAAGCTCCATCGTTATATAAAGCTACACAAGTGGGCTGGCGTTCGTCCAGGTCGTTCTAATGCATTTCCAGCTTCGTTGTCTTGCAAGTTGAACGCCGTGGCCATCTCGGCTTCGGAGTTTGTCAATCCTAGCGGCGAGGTGGCGATGCTGTCGATGAAAGGCCATATACGCAAGTATTCTCGAGATCGTAAACAAAAAAAAAAGATTCGTGACGCGGCGAAATCTAATATCGGAATCCCCGACGCAAGTATACTGCAAGTTAGATATTTCAAACTCGACGATCGAGCATCCTCCATGTTGTTCTCGGTCTCATGGATTGTCGAACCAGCGGCACTGGCGCGGGAAACTCCCGCCGCTCAACTGTCCAACGGTTACGCAGCACGACTGCCAACTGAGACGTCTGCTACATCGTGGTCAGTTGGTCGTCCACCAATCAAATCGCTCTATTATGCTTTCCACTAATCATAGTGCACAAAATTGAATCATTTGAGCCAATCAAATATCTAGAAGTCCATTTCGATGATTGGTCGCCGGTTAAAAAGATCGGGGAGAAGCCAGTATAGTGAAACCAAGATGAAAAAATGTCGAACAGAATATTGAGAAAATTGTACCTTTCGAAATTTGAACAGAGTCGAATTGACGTCGAATGTGGCAAGCGTGCCGAGCGCGGTCTGCGAGACAAGCTGGCTCGATGCTAGCAAGACGGAGCCGCTGCAAGAACTGCAACAAGATCTATCTGCTCAATACGAGCGTCTGCGCCTCGACGTACTGCTCTCTCGACTGCCAAAGCAACTTTCTCTACCTTGAGCACGTTAGTGGCCGCCTTCGAAGTTACTTTGATGAGACCAAGAACGCAATCGCGACCACGACTGCGGTTGCTGGCGATGTGATCGATGTATGAAGTGGACGGCGAGCTCGGTCGTCCATTGCAATGTCTTTTTCAAGCCAATGTGTGCCGAGGGGATATTCCTCCCTGAAGACATACAGTTATTTACACCTCCCCACCCTCTATGTTTGTCGTTTTCACGCTGCCGTACCATGCTGCTGCCTGATTGCTTTATCTTGTGTACATGAATGAATACTCAATCGCGATGAATTTATTTATTCTACTTCTAGCTTTTAAATACGATCGACACGACGCATCGTTAGCGAATCCATCGAGTTGTCATGGCCAAGCTCGACATCTCCATCGTTTGCCTAGAGCCCAAGACGACGTAAGCGTTCACTAGCTTAAGCAAGAAGCCGTACCATGTGAAGTACCGCCGAGAACATGCGGCAGATTTCATAGCTCGCCATGTCTTGCATGACTTGGTCAAAGCCAACGTGCGTTGGTTTCATCGTCTCAAGTTTCTTGGCGATCTCGACGCTGCATTCCTTCACATCAAATGGCGGCCGACGGTTCTACATGCCATAATTAGAGCTCACAACGGTGGAGTAACGTCACCTGATCTTCCAGCAGTGGAGCTAATTTGGTCTGCCACTCTGTCACGCTCTTGTTCACGTTGCTTTCTCTCAAGTATTGCTCCGTCCCCCGCATGAATTGTTCCTACACGAGCATTGTCCATCATGAGCTCATTCCATGTCAACGTGGACGTACAATATGCTGCTTGCAGAGATCTTCATAGGTTGTCTCCTCCTTTATACTCCAATCCAAGGTCTTTGTGATGGAAATCAAGTCTTCAGGAGGTCGTTGCTTCGTGGTTTCATCATCAGAGTCTTTTCGTGGCGCTTTCTTGACAGTTGGAATGTCATCTTGAGCGCCATCAGCCTCGTCATCGTCGTCGTCTTGGTCGAAATCGTCGCCACCCATGCTGAAATCATCCCCAGCGTCGTCAAAACCTCCGTAATTGTCATCGTCCTGGGCCCCATAGACTTCTTGCTGCATCCCAACCGCCGAGGTAGACGCCCCATGTATTGAAGCTCCTTCTGCTGCCTCCTTACGGTTTCTAAATGCTGGAGTTGCTCGTGTAGTCGCCATACATTGATTGTAAAGATCTCGCAGGGATGAAAACGTCGTCTGGATGAACAGTTTGCAAGGCTTAGCAAGGAATTGATGGCGCAAGCGCTGCAATTTCTTGGGCTGAGGGTGCACTGGCGTGTATATAGGCTCGACTTTGACAACGCTCTTCTTGATCGTCTTGGGAACTCTCGTACGATATGAAACTCCTAGTCGAGAGGGTCAATCTCCTCGAAGCTCCATGATTGTAACCTTTGTTGAATGGCTTAATGACACAATCCTTCGTCTCGTAGGCGTCTAAGAGCGCCCATGGATCATCTGGATCTGTTTCTTCTTCTTTTGGACGCCAAACCACAGGCACAGGAGTCGGTTCTGTGGCTGGAGCTTCGACAGACGTCACTGGTTCCATCACGTCATCACTATGGCCGCCTCCGAAGTCGACGTAATTATCATTGTCGTCGTTGTAGTTGTTGTCAGCGTAGCTTCCTTGTGTGGGATTTTGCGGTGGCTCAGGAATGGAGGAAAGTGTGGTGGATTCCAGAGCAGGGAAAGAAGTAAACGAAGGCTGGGAATCGATGAGAGGCTCGCCCAAGAGAGCTTTACTGCTTTCATCCAGGAAGAGTGCACCAGTCTACATTGATGTCCACTCTAAGATCTTGCCTGACGAAGAAATACCTCAGGATCAATCAGACACGACTTTAGCTTGAGACTTTCGCCAGAGTCGTTGTCCATCGACACGAAAGAACCCATGAGCAGCATAGAAGCCCTAAAGAACACTATAGTCAGCAAAACCATGGATGCTTCCTACTGAAAGGTCTTTGTGTTGGTCTTCTCGTTGTTACGACGACTGTCACTTGGAGGTAAATCAATCTTGTGGCTTTCTTCAATGTGTGTTCGAACAGTCCAGCTGATTTCGTTGGTTTCTGCAGTCATGTCTGCAACTGTGAGAGTCGTATCGCCACGAGATGTGGTTGTGGCTTTGCCTTGATTGTTCTTCTGTCGTTTAGACCGACCATCTCGGCCTTGTTGCTGCTGGAGCGTCGACGGATCGCGCACGTCTGTGGACTGCAAATGGGCTACCGTTTCTAGCACCAATGCGTACAAATTCTCGACTTTCTTGCTGTAGAGCGTGCTGGATTGCTGGACGAGAAGCGCCGCCTGTGCAAAATTCACAAGCACGCTTTCGTCCACTTGAATATGCTGGAGGTATTCCCCGAGCTCCCGTCCCAGGTCCAGCTCAATGCTTAATTCCCTAGACATGAATCAGCTCATCGACGCTCCATCGTCGCACCGAAGCGGGTCCAAGAGGTGGCTCATCGAGCTCATCGTTCTTGGTCACGGAACCAAATTGCCGCCTTTGTTGAATATCCGGATGATTTAAAATTATTATCCGAAATATTTCTAGAATTAGCCAAATAAAAGAATTTAAAATTAATTTTATTTTTTCGTCCAATTAAAATCTAATTTTTGAAGAATATAGAACTTGATTGGATTAGAATTTCCCATTTGAAAGATGCTGCAAAAGCCGAGAGTCCTTGTCACGCGCCATGTGCCTTACATCCTAGGTCCGCGCGATTTTCTGTCCCTCCCCGCAAAATTGACGCGAATTTAGATCAGCTTAAGCTTGCCAATGTCGACGTGGATGTATTTGAGCGCGAGGACGATGCGATTCCGCGACCCCAGCTCTTAGAACGGGCGAAAAATTGCGATGGTATCTTGTGCATGCTAACTGATCGCATCGACAACGAAGTGCTGGAAGCGGCTGGACCTCATTTGAAAGTTGTTTCGACAATGTCTGTTGGGTACAATCACATTGATGCTGCAGCGTGTCATGCGAGAAATGTCGCGATCGGTATAACACCAGGTTGGTTTGAACCCCCATACATCGCATCACAAAGATTCTGTCTTAGGTGTGCTTGACACCTCAACGGCTGAAACCGCAGTGGCACTGACGTTTGCAGTGAAACGCCACGTCATTCCCGCTGTCGAGAGTGCCAAGAAAGGCGAATGGGGTGTGTGGCAACCGTTTCAGTACGACATGCATCCGTCCTGCAATTATATCACTTGGTTACAGGTACTGCGGAACCGACGTTGAAGGAAGTACTGTTGGGATCGTCGGACTGGGTCGAATTGGCGCCAAATTTGCGACTATCATGCGTACAGCGTTCCAATGCCGTATTTTGTACTCGGGACCACGACCAAAGCCCGAGCTAGCTTCCCCCCTTGATGCAACATATTGCTCAATGGACCAACTCTTGGCGGACAGCGACATCGTCAGTGTGCACTGCCCACTGAGCGAATCCACGCATCATCTTTTCAATGCCGACGCGTAGGTGGATCAACATTTGTCAGCTCAATATTTATCTACTGTAGATTTGCCAAGATGAGACCCAATGCTGTTTTCATCAACACGAGTCGAGGGCCGGTCGTGGATCAGGACGCATTGTACGCTGCTCTCGTTTCAAAGCAATTGGCAGCAGCTGGGCTCGACGTGACTGACCCAGAACCACTTCCCATTGACCACAAGGTGCGAACTGCATCACTTTCAAATTGATTGTGAAGCCACTTGTAGCTCTTTACTCTTCCGAATTGCACCATTCTGCCACATATTGGCTCGGCGACAATCAAGACACGGCATGCAATGGCCGACATCGCTGTTGCAAATTTAATTGCCGGTGTCCATGGCCGTCCTCTGCGGCACCATGTTGCGTGATCGATAAGGAAATGGTTGTATCCTTCCGTGGCACTTCAACAAAATCCACACAATTGTATTCACAGTCGGTCTTGATGTTCTGCCACTCTCAATCACTCTCTCTCATCGGTAGCACAATTCTGAATATCACTCTCAAGGTAACTCTCATTTTTAAGGTATACTTCAACCTCACAATCCCATTGCATACTCTCATATGGGCTCTCTTCTTCAATTCAGTGCATGGTTGATCGTTCATTCACAACATGTCGACCCCGCACCCGACGAGGCATGTCCTGGATTCCACAATCAAGCACTTCGTCGACTTTCTCGCCGTTTCAAACTCGGAATGTTCGTTCTGGCGTCGCTCAGAATTTCGATCGTTCGAAACCAGCCACACGAAAAAGACATCTCATCCCCTGGCCATTTTCAAAACGTCCAAAATCCAAAACAAGATTCTACGCTTGGGCAAACTGGATCTTGGACATCCAGTTGCGCTTCTCGGATGCGACATGCACTTATTGTGTCGTCGTCGCCGTGCTGTCAATGAAAAATACACAAAATCCAACGTTGTCAACAGCCTTAGCTCCAAATTCCACAGACCAATGCCTCTGCTTGCTAAACAAGACGCGCGCGTGCTTTCCATGCATCCGTCAAATGAGACGTCTTTTTCAATCCAGTGGTCCCGTGTTGAACGACCTTTTGATTGGTTAGAACACGAGAATGTTCGTCATTTTAATCCAATCTTCAGCTCACCCATACAAATTGAAAGATATAAAATAAAAATCGAGAAATTTCGTCACGCGAATCTTATTGTCGAATTACTCACCACAGTGCCCGCCAATCGTTTCGCGACGTCGTTGAATACACGTACAATGTACGACATGGAAGAGATACTATTTTTCAAGGTTTGTATTGTACAGCGTACGTGCATTTCAATGCGAATGTACGGCACCCGCGCCGCCTTCCGCCAGATTTCAATTGCCGCGGCGTCCCAGAAGCAGTAAAAAAACAGCAACCGCGCCGCTACCATTTCCGCCGCTGCCATTCATCCAAGCACACCTCTCAACGAAACACAGACGCAATGGGCGGTGGTACAGCAGATGACTCGCTGGACATCGACTCAGACAACGAGAAACCCGCCCCGGGTCCCGAATCACCTGTAACGTCTGCCAACAGCCCCATGTCGGGAGACTGCACCTCGTGCCAAGAAGGTGTACCTTGTGGCGAACCCGGAAAAGCACGTCAAGAGTTTGTCTGTCCCGTAGAAGGGTGCCATCGAGTCTTTTGTTCGTCGAGCAACCTTGGCCGTCATGTCAAAGCCCATTCGGGATTGAAGCCATACGCATGTGAAAAGTGCTCGAAGCGGTTTGGACGTGCATTCACGCTAGCACGCCACCAAATCACGCACACTGGTGCGAAGCCGTACCACTGCGAAGTGTGCAACAAGGGATTCAACACGTCTGGCAACCTATGCCGCCATCGACATATTCATGAGAAGGAAAGATCCGAAGCGGCATCGACTGAAGCATGCAAGAAGGAAAAGAAACGAAAGATTCCTTTGAAGGAGGAAACGGGCCACTTGGCCAAGAAGCTCGAACCCTCGCCTTTGTCGTCGCCTCGCACGTCCATCAAATCAGAACCAAGCACTGAAGCATCTATGGTTGACGATCTTGTCAACAAGCTTTACTTGGTGGTTGGAGAAGACGATTCGGATGATTTGGATCCAATTCGTGTTCCTCCGTCGGGAGAAGTTGATACCGATACCGAAAGCTTGATCTCGGATGTCTTTTCCGACTTCGATCTCGAAGCTGATGCCAAAGCCGCACCAGTCGCCTCACCTGTCAACCCGGCTCAAGTTGTTTACTCAGCGTGCATGCAAATGGAGAACGCGCTGAAGCAAGGAAGCATCAACGACTTGAGTGTTCTCGCACAACAAGCAACTCAAGCTGCTGAATTGGAAATGAAAGACGCGTGTCAAAAGTATGAAGACGCGGGACGTCGTTTTGGCGCGATCTGCCAAGTTGCAGCTCCTACGGTGACGTCTGCAATGTGCCGTCGTTTGGTCTTCCTCGAATCAGAGAAGAACTGCGCGACTCGTCTCGTGGAACGTTCACGCCGTCTTGTCGAGCAAACATGCCACCTGTGCGGTATCGAAGACATCGAGACTGCTCGCTCTATCATGCTTGAAGTTGTTTGTGCCTCTCAAGAAGCTGCAGGCTGCTTGATCAATGCATCTGAAGCAAGTCTATCGGAACTCATGCTCCAACAAGCTGCAGCTCAAGAGGCCTCCCTGCTTGTTGGCGCTACGCCTCGTACGGCTGCGACGACACCCCAAACCATCATCCTGCCCATGTAGAAGAGAGCAGAGAGAAGGAACACGCATATATTTATCCACGTGTATTGTTGTCGCAATTGCCGTGCGCTCGACTCGGGGGACATGTCTGGCCCAGACGTGTGTCTCGGTTGACGTCCTCCGAATATGGGTGCGACCTGAACGGTGTGACAAGCCTTGCTTTTCGTCCAGGAAATTCATCAAGATGAAAAATCAAGCGATCGAATGATCCCATCGCCTTCCACGCCGCCATGTCTTTGTCTCGCTGCTCGTTTTCTTGTGACCGTGCTGGTCTCCATCGCATAGAAGCTCCACGCGGACGCTGGACTTGTCCAGGAAGGTCCTTGAAGATCCATCAGTTCAATCAGCTGAACCTTCTAGACTTAATTAGTGTAAATATATATTTATAGAGTATTGTTCAATCTCTTGCATTCCAAAAGTGCATACAATAGGGTATTAAATTATACAGGCCCACAGGACCTGTCACAGCTTTCCAGACAATTTGAATGTTTTGTCACAACTCCTTCGAAATGGTGGGCATGACGAAATCGATGAATGAGTGCGCATCTCAATGAACAGATTGAAAGTTGCTTGACGGGCTGACAGCTTAGTGATGTGAGATCTTGGCAACAATGTTCGAAAAACGAGCATTTGAATGACTGAATTTAGAACTCGCATTCGATTTTTCACCGTGGTCAACTTTTGTCGCCGTTGCCACGTCGTTGCTTGCTCGAAACTCGACAGATATGACTTCTGCCTCGCCCATCTTTTGCAGTGACGTCATTTCTTGAAAACTGACTGCCCAAGGCAGAATTTCGTTGTTCGAGATACTATGACTCTAAATTTAATATCCTTTAATAAATTATAATGTTTGGTGTATTTATTTATAAATGTACTTTGATTATTTATGACTCTTGAAGCCCTGTTGATGATGGATTTGATGGAGGCATGACCGTGTAGAGCTGGACAAAATCGCGCCGAATTGCCGCAATATCGTCATCGCTACGTGGGCCACAAACTCTTAGAAGGCACGACAAGTATGGAAAAGTACCTTGTGTCGAAGTGATACCACCACCGAGGCGGGGCAGCGGGTTCGTTGATCTACAGCCATCCAGTTAGACAGTACGTAGAGCGATCGCTACCTCGAGCAATTCGATCGCAAGGACAATACACGAAGCAGCAATAACGTGAGGAGGATACTGCAGTGCAGACGGCATGTAATACAGGTCACTGGTCAATGTCAGCGCCATTCGGACAACAAGTCGGGGACATCTAGCCAAATTATCAAGTTGATGCTCTCTATGTCGCGAAGATACCCGAGAAGCTTGGTGTAGTTCAGCAAGTATTGATAGGGCAAGGCAACGTTCATATCGAATCGAATCATACGTAGCACCTAGCAGTGTATCAACAATGACATTCGATCATCAAAAAGTCAAACCGTTTGTTCAGCATCTAGTAAGTTTTCCTTGAGCGTTGAGTACTCAACGCCAGTCGGGACTGGTGTATTCGTGTTATTTGACACACAGTACGCCACATTCATCACATCTCGAAGCTTCCGAGGCTTTTCTGTGATCTACGTTTGACATCAATGCAAGCTCAAGTCAAGAAGGTCTACCTTTGTCGCTAGAAAGATGCACGCAGCGCCAATTTCAACGTATGGAAAGACTTCAACACTGTTTCATGCAATGAGATCACGTTGGGAACGAGCACTACTCACACCTTGCATTCGCGTAGAATCGATGAGCTAAGGCCATGGCCGTAGTCGTTGGCACCTAAATTCCAATCAAAAGAGCTGATGAGGTCAGCATACGTGTCCAAGATGCAATCGAGCCGAGCAGTCCGCAATGAACTTGGACGTCGTGTGCATCCTCATGTCGAAATGATGGCGGAAACAACAATACTGTGTCAATTGATCTACATCAATTTATGAAGGTTCATCCAAGTCGGCGGAAACCCTAAACCCCTAAACCCCTTCAACCCCAAACAAAAATTATCGTCACATTTGTCGTCACCAGGAATAACTTGCTGGTGGTGACTCATGGCAAATTTTGTGTATCTGCGGGCTCATTAGAGTGAGTAAGACACCAGATTGAGCCTTTTTTAGCTGAGTGATTAGCTGGTTGCGCTGGAGTCACGTCCCAAGGTCACGTCATTCCAAGGGGCATCCAGTTTGCAGAATCACCAAACAGGCAGGCGATAACAATTCAGACGACACGGCAACGTGGATTGCGATGCAAGAGAACAAGGGGAAATACTTCTTTGTACAACCGAGAAGCCAGCAAGTTGACAATCGAGAAGGCAGCGAGAGAGAAGACTAGCTACAGCCTTACCAAAGATTTTTCGTTCCCCCTTGGTGCAACTTCGACTCGCGATCTACACGATCTCAGAGGCGCTTGTGAAGCTATCAAGCAGATAAAAGTTTGTAACTCGCCAGGAAGAACCGAAGAAGCATGATCTATTAGAACTCTAAATCAAAAACAGCGACATATACGACAATTGCATCAATGAGAAATGACATAAGACATATTTCAACAATACTGGTGTAAGTGGAGAACTCAAGGGTATCAAACAAAGTTGTTGTTTAGAGGAAAACTGCATGAACAGTTCAAATCAACAAATGTCCACTTGAGATCATTGCTTTCGGACGATGCACTTGTCATTTCGAGAAAGGGGTGATGAATTTGCAATCATCAAACAAATATGTTCAAAACATAAAAATATCACGAAAAAACACGTATAGAACATATATAACCCGTTTTATGTCTGTTTTAAACAATTCAATGTGTTTTTCGTGTTTTAAACAGTTTTAACATGTTTTAAACCGTTTTTACACCTGCAACTTGGTATTTTTCCAGCAGTTTAATAACCCTGGCTCTGGCTTTGGCCGAACATGCCGCTCAAGACTGAGCGGTCAGCATCAAGTCGCTCTTGACGACGTTCACGGTAGCGTCGACGGCGAAGGCTTGCAGCTTGTAGCATGTCTTCAGCCATAGAGTGGTAGCGCGCCAAGACAGAGGTGTAGAAGCCTCTGTCCTCCATGCGTAATGGATGCATGCTTACATGAAAGTTGGTCAGCGCAAACGTGAGTCGCTGAGTCATGTCATACTTACCTTCTGACCACTTGTAAGTAGCATAGGAGATCTTCCACAGTTTACACGTCCGACCGAACAAGTTCTCAACAAGAACACGGTCAGAGGAGACGCGTTGGTTGCGTTCAAGCTCATGTCTCGTCAAGACGCCGCCTCTTGGCTTCTTCTTTGGTCGTATGCTACGGACTGCCTCGTCACAGCCTTCATACCCTTTGCCCATCAGGACAGCCCACTGATGGGGAAAGACGAAATGCCTTCCAGTGTATCCACGATGCTTTCTTCAGACGAGCGCTTGCTAAGACAACGACGGTGCAAATCGAGTCGATTCATGAAGAGCGTAAGATCTGACACAGAGCCGGGCGAGTGGGATGACATCAACACGTAGGTGCCAGGAAAGGCGACTGATGCCTCAATCTTGAAGCCGTAAAGTTTGTGCTTCCCACTGAAGTACCGCTTGGCATCGCTGAATGATCCAGTGGGTCGATGGGCTGGTTGAAATTTTACATCGGTTGCATAAAGTGCCTCAGGGTAGTTTCGAAATGTCTTGCCGGCGTTTCTTTGAGCTTCCATGGAGACTGGTCGAACAAGCTGCTCACTGAGGACTGGCTCAACGAGAGCCATGATGCGCATGATGAGTTTTTCGAAGGTTGGGGTACGGTAGTTGAAGTCGAGAGCGTGACGTTCCCACGTATCGTAGTGCTTCATTACCACCAAGAGCATGAAGAAAGCATCCTTCGCGCTAGCCGAGTTTTGACGACCACGACCGTCGTACCAGGATCTTGAATTTGCTCCTCGCATAGCCCCCATAAGATATTGAATTCCGTCATTGTAAAATTGGTCAGAGTGAGCAGGGCCTCCGAGCCCGATTGCACGAAGGAGTCAAGGATTGGGGTGTCAAACGCAAGTAATAGCTGTTAAAGGTATATCGTGGCCACTTCAAAATTCTCATGACGAGAAGCATTAGTAAGGCATCATCCATTAGCTAAGAATTGATTCTCACCCATTTCCACAACCATACGCTAGAGACACCCTCGAGCAAAAAACACAATTAACACTTGTGGAAGTGTCCAAAGGCAAAATGATCACCACTCAAAGCATTTTGCATCACCAGCATAATCTTGACCTTCATACAGAAAATTTTAAAATTCATTTGATCTTGAACAATAATTATTTATAATATAATGCGATATTCAGATTTAACAAATTACCCAATAATTTACGCAAAAACTTATTGGGGGTCATTTAGCGTTCCAGAAACACTTGATCGTCCTGATAAATTAATTGTTGATAATAGGAATAAATTTGTTGAAGATTATAATATTAAATCATTAGCGAAAGAATTTTTTGTATAAATCGATCGGGTAAAATTGCCAAATAACTGAAATGCGCAATACTTGAAATACACTTTATTACGTTTATTTTAATATGAATATGAACATTTTTTTTGTATTCACGCCCTGGTATTCGCAAGTACTGTAGCCGTCGTACGTCAAATGACAGAGGTAGGATCGCAAGGGTGTAGACTTTTGAGCGCCAGCAGAAACATATATATATATATATATTGATCAATCCTTAGACTTCAATCTCAAGCACATATTGTGGAATCATATTCAAATACGACAAGTCGCACACCTGCTTCAGTCGATCGATGTGCTTGGTCAGAAGCGCAAACTCTTTTTTCACCTCCGGATCCTCAGCATGAGCCATCAAATCTGAACAAGTAAAAATTTTCTTGGCGTGCAACTTCTTTTGCAGGACTGGCCCAATATTTGGAATACATCTCACGCCGGCTCCCATCAAATCTTCCAAACGCAAATTTTGAGAGATCAACTGTTGATTCTTGTACGAGCCGCCCATTCCTTGAGGCACAACAAATATCAGTTGAGCAAAGCGTGGGTTTTGTTTGATCTTGTCAACAAGCTCCAACTTTGCAAACAATTCCACTAATCCTGCACAATCGACTGGATGGTTCATTGATTTTGTAATTTGAAACAACAGCAACGTCTGATCCAAATGGATAAATGAGTCAATGGACTTGAATGTTTGAGATATCGGGATTTGATACACATTCTGAAAGACCATTTCCAAAGTAAAGTTTGTTGCAAACCGCTCATAATGCCCCATGGTCTTATTGATCGTCAGCGATTTCTCTTGCTTTGGTTCGTCAAGTTGTGCGTACTTGAATGTATCACCTTCAAGAAATTTTTCATGCACGAGATTTTCAAACAACCACCCATTAAACGTAGACGCCTTTCCTGCACCGTCAAGCCACTTCATCAACTTTGCTCGTTCTTGGCTAAGTTTAACGGCGAGTTGGTTGTAAACCCGTATTCCAATCCAATCCGAACCAAACTCGAGTGTTGCAAATGTTGGATCCTCTTCAGGAATGTAATGCAGCAGTCGATGAACTACAAGATTTAACGGCACAGACATTTCAAAGCACGCTTGAACATCCTCGAACGTTTTAATCTTCTCAATCGCTTGTTGCATGTCGATCAATCCCTTTCGATAGTATCTGGCTGATTTTGCCAGACAATAGCGCGGGACACCACCAAACTGTTTATATCTCTCGGCCAGTTCTTCGTCTGATATCTCCAAATTCAACACTTTGACGGCGTCACCCAACTCGCTCAATTCCCAAACAGGCATATACAGCTCGCAATGAGCTGCGTTCTTCCGCATCGAATCGAGCCAACCAAAATTGGGACTTGTGAAAGTTACCATTTTCGAACGAGCAGGGGGCACAAATGGTGGTCCATCGTAGAGATGAATGGCTTCGGGGTGTTGATATCCGAAACGACTAACTTCGACCATGTCAAAAAATACTTGAGTATTACCATTTGGATCAAACACGACACACTCCATCAACCCTCGATCCTTGTTGAATGAGGCAGTAACAATAATAGCCTCTGGGTGTTCGTTTCGGTATCGAGAAAAGAAGTAATCGTAAAAAATTGACTTCCCAATACCTACACAAAACACACGCGTCTGTTATCCATCTTTAATCGTATACAAGTTCAAACCTGGTGTTCCCGTCACTGAGATGTACTTGTATGTCTGTAGAAGTTCAAGTACACGATCATAATACGATGAGTACGCTTTTCTCACATAGTATTCTTCCGCGAGATACTCGAAAGCAGTTGGCAAGCCGATAGTCACGTCCTGCACACTTTGCGCTTCGTCGGCCACGTTCGTCTGCGGTGCAGGAGCTGGGACGGGACTTAGCGCTAAGTTCGGGCTGCCGTCCATTTTGAAAGTGACGATATTACCCAATAATTGCTTATCTCGTTGAATATTATCAACCAATCATATGCAACGAAATCAGCGAATGGCTGTCAAAATCTCATAATGAAAAAATGTGTGCGATCTTCGTATTCCAACAAATGTTCTTTTCAATTATTTAGATTTCCTTGGGTGTTAACAGTAAGTACTACTACATAGTAGTACTAACTCTTCTTTAGGTTTTTGGACTATGATACAATGTATATCACAATATGTTCATTTTAAGTTATTTGTTTTCGAAAAAAAATGAGAAACGTGTCCCCCATTTTGGACGGGCGAAGTTACCGCACTCCAATATCTCAACTATGTTGATCAGCATTTGGTACAAATATATTAAAATTTGATTTCCAACTTCCATTATAAAACATCACACAATTTTATAATTATTTTATATTTATTCAAAACGGGACAATAACAATTGCACCTATTTTAATTATTGTAAAATTTAAAGCAAGATATAGAACATATTTATGTAATAATTACGAAAACCGTGAAATGTTTGACCACGTAGAGATTTATAAAACAAACGATGATGCTTATATTGTAATTACAAGTCCATACGGAGATAAAGATTATGAAGGATTCTATGGATTTAATAAAATCTATAAATTGTGTAACGATT
Organism: Aphanomyces cochlioides; assembly: GCA_019828595.1. Classification (NCBI taxonomy): domain Eukaryota; phylum Oomycota; class Saprolegniomycetes; order Saprolegniales; family Verrucalvaceae; genus Aphanomyces; species Aphanomyces cochlioides. Next base: position 1,228,626 of record JAHQRK010000021.1, on the reverse strand, counting down.
GGGCTACTACGTATTTTAAAAGAATGAGTAAAGCAGAAATAATTAACTGTAATAAAATATTTAAAAGCGAGTTTGGATATTAGTATGTTTACATCTGTTTCAGTTTAACTCATAGTCAATGAAATAACCATATTTTTTGTCCATCATTTGTTTGAATTTAACTCAATGTCAATAAAAGACGTGTTTTTATATGTCCATTTGATTGAAAATAACTCAATGTCAGTCATTATATATTTGGTTAATCGGAACTGACTTGATTTATTATTGGAAAAATATGCCGTTTTCCCGACAAAAACCTGATGAACATAACAGACAGTCCAACATTTACTCACAAAAATTGAACATCCAAACTTGACCAATTCAAAAATTCAATATTTAATTAATTTTAAAAATACCTATCACCTATAGAATATATTAAAAATAATGGAATTAAATTTCGGAAAATACAAAGCTAAGACTATTCAAGAAGTTTTTGAGATTGATCAAAATTACTGTAAATGGTTAATAAATCAGGAAATGTTATTGTCAAACAAACCAGAAATTAAAACATATTTAACCGAAAAATTAAAAGATGCTGATCTATCATACAAAATGCGATGGGGTAAACATAGAAATCTAACTCTGAACAAAATTAAAGAAATTGATCCAATTTATATTGATTGGTTAAAAAATAATCAATATGTGATAGAAAATTGCCCAAAATTAATATCTGAGCTTGAAGCATTAAAATAAATTATTCGAAATCGGAATTGTTTAGATTGTGGAATCCATCAAATAAATCCATAAGATTATTCTGTTTTGCATATAACCAAAGCATACACCATATACCGCAATATTCAGCATACGTTGATTGATATTGTTTTTTGTTATATTTTTTTATTCCTAAAACCAAAGGCGGTGGCTCGCCCATAGAATCAAAATATTCATTTTTATAAATCGCAGTCCAATGTCCAATTCCACCACCATTTTCTAACAAAATAATATAATTTCCGTTTTTGGGCAATTGTTTTTTTATTTCTTCAAAAGTGTAAATATTTGTTATTTCAACACCCAATAAATTAGATAATTTAATTAACTGATGATCGCTTGTAATTCCTTTTATTAGGTCCATTTAAATAATTTAAAAAATAATCTTATCTGTGGCTGTATATAATTAATAAAATATAATGAGTGAGTATCAATTAGCCGATCAATTTTTATATGAAAGCTCTTTAAAGGGTGAACCATCTATTAGCGTTTCTAAAGGAAAACGAATGGTTCAAGTCCCCGATGTAAATCAAGGTAGCTATCAATCTGGTATTATTTCAATTGATGCTGCAACAAGTCTTCAAGGCGCTAAAGGCTTTGCTTCTTTAAAAGATGCTTATCTTACGCTACCATATATTGTCTCTATGAAAAATACTGGCGCTGGTACATTCGGTGCTATCAATCGTTATTGTACTGCTTTAAAAGCTGGAGTATTTAATATCATTGATTCAATGACAGTAGAACTTAATGGACAAACTATCATTACTGAATCGGATTTCAAACTCTACTGGAATAACATTCGAGCAATGACTGAATGGAGCATTTCTGACCTTAATAAACACGGTGCTGACGCTTTTATGAGCGCGGATGATTGGCAATCTATGTCTTTTTCTTCAGCAACGACTTCGTTATCAGGCGATGGTTTTACAAACAATTTCTCAAATTGCACCGCTACTTTGGGAACTGTACCAACTGAGGCATCGTTGAAAGAAAATAATGGATTTATTTCTCGTATTTACAGCAATCCACAACTTACTGGAAACATTGACTCATCGGGAAACTATACGGGTGGAGTAAATGCCTACAATTGGATTACACAACGATCTTCTGTAGCATCAACCATTGCAGCTCAAAACGGCAAAGGAGCTTTTGTCGTAAATACTGCACCAGTGGCGGGCTCGGTTCTTGGTGTTTGGCATCATATGTTAAAAATTCGTCTTGTTGATCTTCATCCAATTTTTAAAGAATTGGATCTTATCGGAAATCCTCAATTGAAATTACGACTTAAAGTAAATAGTGGTTATTGCGATATTGCAGTTACTACTACTGGGCTAACGTTAGCTTCTACAACTATGACAAGCGGCAATACCGTTCCAGTTATGTTGGCCTCTGCTGATTCTGCAAACGCTCTTGCTGGATGTAATACAGCTTCGACGACTGTTCGTTTAGCATTTGGTCCCCTTCAGAATAACATTACAACGCTAGCCCAAGCTGGGCAATACCTTCCATTTACAACAGCCAGATTAAATATTCCATTCTATGATATTGCTAATCCGTTACCGATTGTAAGTCAGCCTGTAAAGAACGTGAAATATCTTGATTGTTATGCTCAATATTTCCGAGGAAAAGCCGGCACTGGTGCTCTTTCTTCAGCTCAACAAAATGCTACATTCAATCTTCAATTATCTGGTTCTTGGAAAAATATCAAATATGTTTGTTTGGTACCATACAGCGAAACAAGCAGCGGACATTTTGCAAATTCGTCGGCTAATGGTGTAGAACAATTCCAAAGCCCATTTGATAGTGCGCCTTGGACTTGTCAAGCAGGTAGTTCAATTCGTAGCTTTCAAGTTCAAGTTGGAAATGACAACGTATTTAGTAAAACATTGGATTACGACTTTGAAGCTTGGAATGACGAATTTAAGAAACTTGGAGCAATTAATGGTGGTCTTACCCACGAAATTTCAAATGGTTTGATTGATTTTCAAAAGTGGCAAACGATTCAGCGTATTATGGTCGCCGACTGTTCTCGTATTACTAACCCAGACGTTCCACAATCAGTTATCGTAAGCGGTGTCAATGCTTGCTGCCAAGGAACAAATTGCTTGATTTTAGTTGTGTATGAACGAGATCTTTCTGTTGACCGTTTAACTGGGGAAATTCATCATTGGACTTAAATACACCAAAAAAACTACTAAGCGAGCTTAGAATTGCTTTTTTTATTACTAAGGGTCGAGAGACTTCGCTCTATTACAGCAAAGCGCTGCTTTTTGTGCGTCGAACAGGTTTAGTTGTCAGTTGTTCCATCTGCATCTGCTGCTTTCCAACAACTTGAGTAAGATTATCAATTTTCTTAAGCGCACGTTTAAGAGCAGAATGCAGCAATGGTACAATACTAATCACATCGACAACAAGGCGGCTGTCAGATCCAATCTGAATAACATCACCATTAACACACTCAATAATTTCCTCGGGCAATGGTTCATCCGAATCAGTAGCGCCAACTAACACACTCAAACCATGTTTCACGAGTTCTTGTGCACCATAGCCATAATGGCGTTTATCAGGATAGGAGTGATATTACGGACAAATCGCTCGGATTGATCTTGAGATAGATCGATTACATCTGATTTTGTTCTCAGATCTGAAAGACAATCAATTTCACCAGAAGCAACCATAATCCCACCACTCGTCTTAAGAGAGAAGTTTCTATTACTAAATCCAGTCGCCTGACCAACTGAACTACTCGTAATGAAAGTAAAGCCCGATCCAGTTGATTGTGAGCCAGTACCAAGGATTTCCAGAGGACATCCAGGATTGTTTGTGCCCACGCCCCAAAAACCGTTAGATGACTTATAGAAGAGTGAGGATTGAATGTTGATATCTTTGTATTGAGACGATGAATAATCGAAGCATTGTAGAATGCCAACACTCGAACCAGTCGAATAATGCATATGCATACCTGGACCTGTGGTGCTAAGATCACCCGCATTGAGACCATAGCAATGAACTCCACCATTAGCAATATTGAGATTACCACCAGTACTCAGCTGCATCTGCTGAGTACCAGTGATAGCCGGCGTAGTTGAGTTGTTGTAAAACCAAGTATGCAAGCCACCAGACGTATAATTGAGTGATAAGCTCGATACGCCGAGCATGTAGGATGGGCTTGTGTTATTGGTCTGAGCAAGACAAATGATATTGTCTTTCGATGTATTAGTTCCGAGATCCATTTTATGACTATTGCGCGCTGAATACCAGATAGTTGAATCTGCCCATTATTAGCAAACGTATAATATGTGCTTGTTCCTCCATTCGTACTCGATAGCACAATATCGCCTCCAGAACTTGTATTGATAGTCGAATTAACGGTTGCACTATAATACATTGCCAAGTGGTATCCAACGCTTGTAATCGAAAGGGTCCCGCCAGTATTCGAAGTAGAACCAATCGTAGCCGTAGTTGCTGAGATCGATGCGCCAGAATTGATAGCTCCACCAGTATTGATAGCTCCTGATACGCCCATTCCTCCAGCGATTACCAAACTACCATTCGACTGCGTTGTTGAAGCAATATTAGAATTGATATTGATTATACCAGAAGCTGCTACTTCGAGTAATCTGCTACCTCCGTAAAATCCAATTTGAAATCTATTATTGGTTGATCCGCTGCCAGCATAATAAAAGGAAAGTTCAGCTTGATTATTATTGTTGGTTGATTGACCAAGCGTAATATAAGAAGTGCCAGCAATAGCAAGATTATTGTTTAAGCAAGATATTGCTCTTGATGTATCTGTGCTCGTTCCTTGAAGTATAGATCCGCTTACTGATGCATTACTACCTACATACAGTTTCTTAGCAATAGCGCACCCACCATATATAGTCATTGAGCCGCCTGCACTCGAAGATGTAGCATCCGAAGTGCTTAGAAAACCTGTATTGCCTGCAGTGGTCATACTCATCAGAAATGATCCATTCCAAATGTAGAGCTGACCAGGAAGCTGTGAATTCGTCGATCCACGGCTACCAATCTCGAACGTACCTTGGTCATTAATAAATGCGCACGTCGATCTTCCCGCAGTATTTGACGAACTATTTAGATTGATTTGCGCGGTTCCATTAATGATATTGATATCGCTACCGGCATAAATTTTCTTGGACACCGCCAATCCACCTGCAGTAATCATCGAGCCTGTAATAGTGCTTGATGCATCGGTAGTGCTTGTGTTTGTGTAAATACCAGTCATACCAATCGAGTTGATTCCACTTATTGAAAGCCCTGAATCTAAAATTAATGCCTTTTTAGCACTTGCTTGCCCAGCAGTTAGATTACTGATATATGAGACTCTAGGATCACTTTTTCTCAAATAAACATCACTTGTGTAATTTGACGGATTGTATGTTGAACTATTTATAGTAGGTGTATTAGCTATGATTCCACTCATATTTTTAATAGAGTTGAAGACAAATAAGTATATATTCTAAAATATATATAATATTAGCTTTCTAATAAATGAGTTCCAATGAAATAGAGGACTGGGGAGGAAAATTACCTAAGGCTTATAAAAGTAAGTCTCATGGTATAAACAAAGATCTTAAAATTCAGAACCTTTTCAGAGCTATCGTGCTGGGACCCAGCTATTCTGGTAAGACGAATCTAATTTTCCATATTCTCAAGCACTCTCCTCATATTTACAGCCATTTGCATATTATTGCTCGCAATCCTGAGCAAAGTCTGTATAATTACTTAAAAGATAAATTAAAAGACTTCATTACGATTTATGACCCAAATGAACCACCTCCTTCTGTTGACGATATTCCAAATAATGGCTCATTACAATTAGTTATCATCGATGATTATTCAAATGACAAAATGCTTCAAAAAAATATATTTACGCATTATTTCACCCGTGGAAGACATAAATTGTTAAGCACTATATTTTTAGCTCATTCATATTTTGACACATATAAAACCATTAGATTGAATAGCGAATATGTATTTATTTTAAAAGCAAATAGCAAAAGAGATCTTCAAATGGTTTGTAAGGATTTTAACATTCCTGAAGTTAATGAAGACAAAATGATCAAGGCATACAATAAAGCTACTGCAAGCAAAGGCCAAGCTCTGTTTGTTGATTCTGTTAATCAAGAATTGAGGTATAATTTTGGGAAAAAAATTGATTTGAATACACTTTGATAAGCTTGCTTTCAGCAATTAGAGAGACAATTATTTCAATCAAATAATAAATAAATGATATAAAATAACATAAGAAAAAATGAGCTCACTTATTGTTCTTAATTCAACTCATATTGTGAATAATGGCTATAATAATACGCTAAGATATACATTTGGGAATAGTGCAGTCAATTTTAGCAATATGGAAATTGCTGTTGCTGGGATTCAATTGTATAATTCTCAATTCAATATTAATTCAACCTTGTACGGAAATAATACATTTCAAATTATTGTACCATATGGCGCTACTACATCGACCATATCTATCACTTTACCTAATGGTTATTACAGTTATGCTGATATTCAAAATTATGTAGCTTCTAAACTTATCGCGGCTGGTGCATATCTGATTGATTCTAATGGAAACAATGTGATATATTTTAATATTTCAGAAAATTCTACATATTATGGTTGCCAAATTGATTTATTACCTACTCCTTTAAGTTTACCAACAGGCTGGTCGCTACCAGCCAGTGGGTTATATTCAACAGGCGTACCAACAGGTGGCTATGCTCCGCAAATTATCATTCCAAGTGGATTTAATTTAATAGTTGGCTATCAAGTTGCAACATTTCCTCCCTCTCGTCAAACGACTGCTCAATCGTTTTTAAGTAGTTTTACTCCACAAGTAAACCCTGTTTCAAGCTTTTTAGTTCGTTGTAATTTAGTTAATAATCCATACACTTCTGTTCCTGATGTTTTAACGACTTTTACATCACAAAACACCACTATTGGGGATTTAATAGATGTAAGATATCCTGAGTATTCTTGGGTAGAAATTTCTGATGGCTCAAGACCATACATAGAAGTGATAATTTGCGATCAGAATTATAATATTGTCAAGTTTGAAGATAGTCAAATTTTGATTCAGTTGATTATTAGACCGAAAAAAAATTAGCTTACTATTCTCTAATTATTTCTTTCGATCTCTATAATTGCTTTTTTATGTGCATATGATCTTTGATGACTAAAACGATATCTCACGTTTACTGATTCACCGCAATCACAAATGTATCGGTTTCTTTTGTATGGATTCAGATTTCGTTTAACTTGAGCATCAATCATTTCTTGAGTCTTCTTTATTAATGTTAAATCGATAAGCATTGTTGAAAGCACAAGCTTATACTCTATATAGAGGTATTTTTTTTACTACCGATTTTTTACAAAAGCTTGATGTTTTGGTGTTCAAAGCTCATGGTCAAACGTAAAATGGTATATTTATACTAGTCGAAAACTACCACCACGTTTCTTCGCACGAACAAGGGCCATACGATCTTTAGCCGCTTGAGAGCCCTTTTGAAAACCTACGCCGCTAAGTTTACGAATGCCTTCCCTAATAGGGGCCAATTCTGGATTACTATATGCGATTGCATCTCCAACTCCACTTAGTACAGGTTTAATTACACTATTCCAAGCCGTACTCAAACCTGATCTCAAACTATCCCAAATGCTTCCGCCTTGGTGATGGCTTAAATCGTGATGAATTTCCCCTTCAGTAAAATCCAAACGAGCTCCTTTATTAGCTTTTTGAGCTTGAACTATTTTGCTATAATTAGCTGGATGCACAAGCATTGGCTTACTTCCTTTTAAATCATCAGCGCTAAATACAACTGTACCACCTTTGGATGCTTTAGAAAGTTTTTTCTTTGAAAGAGATGATGATACGTGAACTACTTTATAACCTCCTGTTCCTTTCATATTTCGTTGATTTAAACGAAGTCTATATTTTATGAATTACATAAAAAATAAAAATATATTATTAAATCATCTTAAAGAGCAAATGTCTTTGATTTTTGCTCTAATTTCTTTTTTCTTTTATATTCATCAATAGACGGTCCATATCTTTGAAAACTTGATTTTGGTTCTGTATTATCAATGATTAAGTTTTCCATCGTTTCAATTAGTCTATCTTCATTTTCTTTGGCCTTTTTATTATATATTTTTAAAAATGGATGTTTAACATTAATCGTTTTCATAGCTTCTATATTGTCATCATCAAAATATCATTGAATTGTTTATCGCTTAAAATTCCATTTTGAAATAAATGAATCGACATCTTCTTTAGTTCCGATTTGATCAAAGGATTATCATTACCGATCTTGATTTCACCAATGAGCTTATTGAATTCAGCAACATATTTATCACTACCATCTCGTGGATCGCTAATAGTTTCTTTAAACGAATTTAATAGTTTACAAACTTTTAGAGTATCGTAAAACGCAATTTTATCTTTGTTGTCAAGCTGATTATAAAGACTATAATCAATAACTCCATCAAATAACAAGATTTTGATGATTTGAAGTAGTTTATCTGACATTTTTAATCGTTTAAAACAGGAATTACCAGACGGATGGCGTAAACTTAAATATCCTTGACCAAGAGCTTTCAAATTGACATATTTAGCTCCAAGAGGTCGATATAAATAATCTTTTTCAAAATTATGTAAATGCGAAATTCCCGCGCCGATTAAGCCTCGTCCAATGAGTTTTTTACGGGCGATTAATTTAAAGCCTTGGCCTTCCATTTTGATATCAGGTTCGCTTTTAATTGACATTTGAGTAACGCCTTGTCGGATGCCATTCACACGTCTATTTTCATCAATAATTTTGTCAATTTTTTCTTTTGTAGCAACCCAATCGTAATCAATTATACGTTTATTCTTATTTTCATGATCACTCCGTATGGTAAATAGTCTTCCCGATCTTCCCAAGTATACACTCTTATCTTCATCACCATTTAGTAATATCGGAGAAATCTTTCTTGTTTTAAAGAAGTTCCAATTGTCCTTATAAAGTTTTATAATTTGTTCTCTTGGAGTTTTTTTGTTATCCTCTGCGGGAAATATTGGTTTTGACTCTTCGTCGTCTTCATCAGACAAAATTCTGAAACGATTTCTTGTTTCGACAGGGGGCATATTTTCTAATTTGATTTGATCCCTTGTTTTAATTCTGGGTTCGTATCTTGGATTACTTTCATATTGAGTTCCAGTTGTAATACCCATTGGCTCGGTTTGAGCAGATCTGGCTTTCGTATTTCGTTTAGTTTGGGTTTGTATAGTTCTACCGTTTGATTCGGTTTGAACTTCAATGGTTCTTGGGTTTGATGAATCTGTTTGAATTTCAATTGTTCTGCCAATATTTGAAGACATTTGAGGTTTTGGTAGAATTACATTTGATGCAACATCACTACTCCAAATAGCAGTTTCATATGCCTTTTGTTTAATAGCATCGATCTTTTTATCAAGTTTGATTTGATCATAATATTCTTGTAATTTTGCTTTTTTATCAGCGAGATCCTTATAGCTCGGATACATTTTACTACGAATTAATTAACGTATATATATTTGGTAGTTTATATTACCTGTGCAAAATAATTTTTTTCTAATTGACTCATTTGATTTTTATTAAATATTCTTAGATTCTTCTGAGGCTCCCATGATTCACTTCCATCAGCCCATTTAACCAGATATTTGTATTGACCATTTTTTAGTTTCTTGTGACTTAAAATTTTCTCAGCTTCATAAATGTCATTTGCTCTTCCATCAGCGTCAGTAGTTTGAGCTTCTACTATTTTTATATCATTAACTGGTTTATATACGACGTGATTATTTTTTGATCGTAAATGCGTCTTTAGTCCATCTAATCCAATAAATTCATAAACGGATTTTGAATATTTAGCACCTTCTTTTTGAAATGGATTTTTTGGTTTCAATTTGTAACGTACTTTTGAGCCAATCGGGATGCTTTCTAAGACTTGCTTTGCTACATTTTGGTTATGATCATTTTCGGAAAATATGACTTTTCCTTTCATCTCATTTGGCGTTGCATGAATGGATGAATGTTCCGTGTCATTGTAATTTGAAATTGCATCGTTTAGATGCTTTTGAGTTAGCTTTTTAAAGATTCCTGTCTCGAACATTTTGGTTAGTCTTGATTTTAACGTTCTAATGAATCGATCTACCTTGCCTAGAATTGTATGATCCCCAGACTCTCCAGCGTAATGACTGATATGTTCTTTTGTTAACAATTCTTGAACTTTTTTATTCATAAACTCATTTCCATTATCTGATGTAAACGAATGTGTTTTGTTTCGAGAAAGAAATTCTTCTATTGCTTTTCTAACTACAGGCGCAGTTTTGTTTTTCAACAATTTGGCGAAGCCGATTCGACTGTTAATATTGATTGCGATAAATATTGGTTGTTTTTGCCAAAAAGCTAAATCCATTTGCCATGAGTTTGGATTGTTGCTTGCAATTTTGAACTCAGGAAATTTCTTGTTTTGAGCTGAATGCTGTTGAATATCAGTTTGTTTCTTATACCAATCGCGAACTTGTTTTAGAGTAATAGAATTATTAAGTTCTTTTGCTTTTTTATACAATGCTGTTGCGCTAATGAATCCAATCTTTGGATCATAGTATAATTTTTTAAGAAGTGCAGACATATTATATATCTAAGCAAATGAAACTTTTCTTGTAAACTTCAATCTCTTGCTTACCTTTTGTGTCTTAGTGTTAATGTCGATTGAACAACATTCGCTTAGATCAAATTCCATTGATTCACCATTATACATCTTCACATACTTTTCGAGAGGATTTTCTTTAAGAAGCTTTCCAGGAATACCCTTCATACGAATATGATGTCCCTCAACATCATTACCATCGCAAGATAGCACATTCACATAGCTTTTTTTCCTAAGAATATTGACTCCTTAGCATAAACCTCTCCTTTTGAACCTTCAAGACTAAAATCTGTATGAAATTGCCCCATTTGCTTTCCAATTAGTTCTCTTCCATATTTTTCTTTAAAAGCGATTGCCAATTTTGGAACCCCATCACGATCAATCATCATCGAATCTGTATCCTGATACCAAATGTTAGCTTTAATATCTTCTGCAAGACACATAACTTCATTCATAATATGTTTTGAAGAATCGAGTATCTGAACTCCAAGATGAGCTGGTGAATAATGTTCATAGAGATATTTGTGTTCTTCAAATAATGCCAAATCATCAGTAATTGGCGTTCTTGAAATCATTTTATGAATCTTTCGTTTTGTTCGCTCTTTAATCTCGTCAGATCCTTTGACAAGTATCTTCTCTTTTACAATTGGTTTTTGAATTAGCTTTCCGTAAGCGCTATTGAGGAGCAATTTGATTCCTTCTTGTAGAGGATTGCCTTCTTTTTTCAACTTAAGTCGTTCGTTGAATAATTCTTTTACTGCTTCTACTATCTTTGGATTAAAACCTTCATCCCAATAACAACCTTCAATTACCGTATATGTAGCATTTTGAAATTTTACAATATCTTCAAGAGCTTGCTTTCCAATAACCATTGTTTGTCCTATGATATCATTTGTAAAACCACGTGATCCATCTTGTTGAATACTTAAAAGTGGAAAACTTTGATGTTTTCCGATAGAGTTAAATCTAACTCGAGCAATGTAATAATCAGCATTATTCGGAATTGTATCCTTAAAGAATTTTGCTTTACCTTTTACATAACCGCTTAATATTGATTGTCCTGATGGATATAGTGAAACAGCATCAAAATCCGATAATTGATGTTTAATGTGATACTTCTTATTATCTCGAGTCATAACTCGTCCTCCAACAATAGCTTGTCTGATAAATCCCAGAACGATTCCATTTTGTTCATAGCAACCATCAAAGCAACCTTGATTATGTTGAATTGCATAAGCAATTGATGGCATAGACATAAATCGATATACATCAATGTTGAAACGATTAATAAACATCATTCTGAAAGCTTCAAAACAAGTGTGAAGAACATCAACATCGCGATTACAATAATGTATAGCATACTTCTGGATATCGATTTGGTCTTCAATTACTGCACCGATTTTGTTTGCGTTGGCAATCATAGCTCCTTTGTCTTCAAATCCATTGAGATAGCTAAGCTTCCACATTGACTTGAAGTTGTTTTCATTTATGAAGTCATGAGGAAATGATTCTTTTTCTAAGTTAAGATCTTTGCTTGCATCCTTGAACATCTTTGGAAGTTTTGCAAGTTTGCTATTAATAAAACTCATTGAGCATTTGACTACAAGTTCAGAGCTTTTATAAAAGCAATGAGCTTGCTTTAGTCGAGTTCCGCATTCTATCATATTGCTCTTTTGAGAAAAGCTTGTTACGTGTTTCATTAGAAAACGCAAATCGAATCCAGCATTGTGAGCCCAAAGTAAATTATGACTCTTTTCGGGAATTGACTCTAGAAATCGTTGAGCACAGTCAAACCCATAAAAGTTTTGTGTTTCGCCTGTTGAATACAGCTTTCTAAATTTATACTTTAGGATCTTGAAAGATATGCAGTAGGCAACGTGCTCGTTATCATTATTTACTAATGTTTCAAAATCGAAATAGATAACATTAAAGTTGATTATTTCTTCATATTGTTTAGTGTATTTATTAATTACTTGATTGAAAGGCGATTGACCAAATTTCATTGTACCATCAACACGTCCAATTTCTTTGAATGTATTCTCATCAAAGTCTTCTTCATATAATGAATCAACTTTTTGATACTCATTGTTAAGTAGTTTAGGAACATTACTTTGAGTAATAGGAATAAGTAATTTATCTCTGTTGTGATATAAATGTGAAATGACTTCAAAACTGTCAAGAAACTTGATTCGTTTTGAATTATAACTAACTCGTCCGTGATGAAGTATAAATTCAGTCGATCCTTCTATTTTTACAATTTCTGGATTATTAAGAGCTGTTAGAGTGATTTTAGTTTCTTTAATAGCAAATACGTGTTTTGGCGTTACTCCAAGACGAATTACATTGTTACTATGAGGTCCATAATTATTAATATTATAACTTTTAACTCCATTATTGTTTTTATAGGTTTTTACTTCCAATCTTAACTTAAACTTTTCTGCTATTTTTTTAAACAAATTAGTTGTAATACCTGAATGAAACATTAGTTGCTTAATTTTATTAACAATGACTTTTGAAACTCCTCCTTGCTCAAGAGCATATAGAAAGCATGGAATTTCTGATTCTTTTGGAAGACCATTTGGTGATTCAGGATATACTTGAAATTGGTCAAGTAAATAATCTGCTTTTGTTAAATAACGGAAAAAGTTTTTGCGAGATGATCTGGATTGCTTTGGATCTTCAATCCATTCTAACGTTATCATTGTTGTTGGAAGAATGTTAAGATCAACATCAGCTCCGGATGTGTATTCATTATTTTCAGTTATATAAAGATTTTCAATATTTACTTGATTAGAATTCAAATGATACGTTCGAAGAGTTGATCCATCTATATCCAGAAAATGAACTAATAAGTTTTTGTCGGCAGGAGCAATGATGTTTGGACGAATTCGCTTAAATTGTTCAAGAAGCAAAGTTGTTGTTTGATAACTGTTAACCTTCTTTAATGCTTTGAAATCACTTAATTGTGATTTAGCTTTATACATCTTAAAGACTGATGCAATTTTAGTCTGAGAGTCAGCTTTACGTTGTGGTTGATTTAGGATTTCTTGGATCTTGGATATTTTCATATCCCATCTAACGGGGAGACCAAGTGATTTAGCCTGTTGATAGACTACTGACTTGGCTCTAGTTGCTTTAATTGCATTATTAGCTTTTGAAGACATAATTTTTCAGATCTATATAATTACAATTTTTCTTTCAAGATCAAATTGTTTTTCTTGAAGATGTATATGAGTTGGAATAAAAAAATATAGCTTAGAAAATATCAAAATTCTGTGTCTTAAACATTGATTTGTCTTAACAAATTAACTTCTCTTTTGTAGTGATTTCTAGCATTAATTCGATCCAAGATGCGTTGTTGATGTTTGTAGTAATAATCGTGATTCACCTGAACTCTTGGTTTTTTGTCTTCGGGTGATTTCTTTGGTGGAGCCATTTGTGATTATTTGTTGTATTATACTATAAATAATTATTGTTCAAGATCAAATGAATTTTAAAATTTTCTGTATGAAGGTCAAGATTATGCTGGTGATGCAAAATGCTTTGAGTGGTGATCATTTTGCCTTTGGACACTTCCACAAGTGTTAATTGTGTTTTTTGCTCGAGGGTGTCTCTAGCGTATGGTTGTGGAAATGGGTGAGAATCCATTCTTAGCTAATGGATGATGCCTTACTAATGCTTCTCGTCATGAGAATTTTGAAGTGGCCACGATATACCTTTAACAGCTATTACTAACGCAGATGGTACATCAGTTGGATCAGCGTCCTCCACTTCGCGGACGGTACTCTCAAAGAGTAGGTTGGTTCGTTGGAGGTTGTTCGTTTCCTCGGCTGACGCAGCAAGCAGGCGACTTATGGTATCGCGAGACATTAAATACGCTAGTGAAATGCTTATAATGCTGACTGTTTCTAAAGCTCCATAAGCCAGTCGTTTGCGATTATGCTGGACCAGTGGTTCCCTACTTTTTCGAACGTTTGGTGTCCATTGATATTCGGGGCTCTTCTCCGAACATGACATATGCTTATGGTAATAGGAGTGTCATTCGATGTGTGCCTTGTTTTGGTCAATATTTCCGATGTATGCATATGCTCCATGTTTGAGAAATACGAGTGACATGGTGAGATGTCAGTGTCATATATATATAGTACTTTTTCACCCAAGTCGATTTTATATAGAAATAACTGATTTATAGTATAGCACTGTATGCATATAATGAATATCACTGCATTTTTTCCCAAACGCATCGTTTTTGGTTTAGAGTTCTATTGGTGATTGGGGGGTGCAGAACTCAATCAACACCGGCGCAACAGACTGACGCCAAGAAGAACGCTTCACGCCGCACGACGCTCCTCTTCTCGCCATACCACCACCTCCACCTCGAGATCCTGGAGACGTCAAGCAATAGTTACGACAGATGCTATCGTGTAGGCTCAACCAAAAGGATCTCACCATTGAGGATCATGACGACTTGGTCCTCTTGGTCGTCGACTAAACCAAAGGCAAACGACCCCTTTTTATGGCGAGCCTGCATCTCATGTTAGAATGGCCCCTTTCAAGAAGCTGCTCACGGCCACTGATCTTCACCGTCCTTCATCCATCATACAACTCGCAGACGCTCGGAAGAGCCGCCCAAGCCAAGTCATACTCTTGTACAGTATTTCTTATCGACCTCTGCTTCGTTTTACTGACGGCATTATCGTTCAAATATTCGCCAGTAATATGAAGCAAAATGTTTCACTTTACTAGAGACATTCATGCAAATCTTCTTTGAATTTAGTCGTCAGTAATATGAAACAAAGGAAGGACATTTGATTGGTCGATATATTGTGTTTCGAATAAAAAACTGGAATCGTGCTAAATTAATTTTGACGCAAGACGATTGACGCAACAATTGACGCATACAAATTCCAAGTCAAAATATTTGAAGTGTTTGATTCGTGTTTTTTAAATGTAGCAGACGTTTTAAACGTTTAAAAAAGTTTTGATCAAAGATACCGCGAAACCCGAACGATTACATGGAAGATCAATCCGCCCAACAGCATGCAATCTACATTGTGCATCTAGTGCCAAGTCTCCGTAATTTCAAGGGCCAGTCTTCTGGAACGGTATTGGAGCAATTAACTGTCGAAGCCTCTTCTGTCGATCATTTTAAAGAGCTCGTAACGACTACGGTGTTGCCGCATCTGAAACGCGAAGTCATAATTTCCGAAGAAACGGAGCCAACTTGGTCGTCCTCAACGACTCCTGACCCAGCAGACATCGACAAATTTGTCTTATTCTATCCCCCTCGAAGAGGACCTTGGGCTTCAATGCGCTCCTGACCCAGCAGACATCGACAAATTTGTCTTATTCTATCCCCCCTCGAAGAGGACCTTGGGCTTCAATGCGCTGTCATCGACTATCTTGCAAGCTTGGTTGAACAAATGCGTCAACTTGCATGTCCATCGATATTCGAACTCTGTCTCGTCGAAGCAAGTATGGCTTACGGTTGAGCATGCCTTGATTCTTCCAGCTGAAAGGGATCGCGCTGGAGCAGCTACGACAGCAGCGCTTTTGGCATTAAAAACAAAACCCAAGACAACCCACAAGGACACGTACCGATCTCAAGATATTAACTGGCACATGTGGGCAGCTCAAATCCAAGCGTCTGAGCCACATCTTCAAGAATCAATGGTCGCACAAGCTCCACCAGCACATCTGATTCATCTTTTTGCCCATGCCCCTGAGGACCCCGAGGTAGAAAATGAAAACGTTCGTCGTGGTCTCGCGATTGCTGTCACCATGAACGAAAGTTTTGCAAAAAAACTTGCCGGTGTTGGAGAAATATTCAACTCGCTCAAGCGAAAGCACGGCGAAATGGAGCGCCTATTGCAAGCTGTCGAGTCACAGATAAACTCATCGCATGACACAACCCAGAGTAACTCGGCATTATTGGAAGGAGTTGAATCAGCCATTGTTCCAAACGACAATGAGTATGGACAAGCAATTTTGCATCAAATCGAAGATGTTGAAGACGTCGATCACATTTGACACGCACCGTTCTGTCAAAGCAAGTCGTTCGTTTTCTTATTGAATGATTGAGCGATCAAAATGCATGCTTCATGAGGGAAAAGGGGCATTAATCATTTACATTCCAGCATGCATAAGCCAACTTAAGCATCCAATGAAATCCGTCCAGACAAGAATTGAATGAATGGATTTCACGTTCACGCATTAAATCCTATCTCAGCTACATCTTGATTAAAGCCCACCCCTGGGTTGAATTCACCATTTGAAACATAGCCACAATTTCTGAAGATCTTCTTGAAGCTGTAATTGGTAAAATCGGTGAGAGCAGTGGCTACAAGCATTTGAGTGTTGTCATGTTTGGCCCTATATGATAAATTCTTGAATTTCCGCTTGACCAGGCCAAACAGGAATTCAATGGGATTGAAAAATGGACAATACGAGGCAAGAATATCGGCAAAATGCCCAGGGATCGAAGATAATACACAATGCTTAGGTGACAGTGGATTTTGGCTCCGTCCAGAATCCAGACAGAATATTCCCCGGGGTATTGCTTGACTGTGTCAGAGCAGGCAATTTGTTGTAAGCAATTGACGAATTTGAGTCTCGTAAATGTGCCTTCTGTGATTAACGAATCCAAAAGACCATGCAAGCCAAGAAAGCAAAGCAGAGACACTCGGGACTTTCTTGAAAAGCCACCTCGGTACAGGAGTTTTGCACCTCGCTTGCAATAGCCGTGAGATCGAATCATCTCGCGATCGTCAACACTGACTTCATCCGAAAATACAAGGTTGAAGAGGAGCCAAGAAAATGATTGCAGTTCGTTTGCAAAGTGCATAATGTCTTGGTAACTGATTTGGTTCGCACGTTGTTCAAGAACTTTCCATGTTAAGCCCGCCTCTCGTAAAATGGTCCAAACCGTCGATACATGTATGGATATGGAAAATCGATGGACAAATTTTGCTTTCGCTTCGTCCAAGCACAGCAATGGCTCGTCTTCATATAGCTTCAATAGCCAGTTCTTCATAAAAGTCGTGAACTTCTGTCCATTCCGAGGCCTCTTAGATGCTCGAGAAATGCTGCCGTCCTTTTCGTACTTTTGAATCCACGCTGTAATCGTTGATGGACTTTTGGCGTACAGTTCTGAAAGCTTCGTCTTCGAAATTCCAAGAAGAAAATATCCATAGAGGCAGTGATACTTCGTGTTATCTGAAGCATGATTCTTGGAGACAGCATGGTGGAACATCATAGTCTGTTGGAACACTTCTTCAAAATTGAAAATAGTGTGATCAATATTTAGACAGTGTGCCAATCACGTTAAATAATGTGTGCGTCAATCGTAAATAGTGTTACGTCAATTGTTTACGACTTGTTTAAAACAGTGCAAAATTCCAGATTTAGACCAAATCCACAATAAATAAATTCTCTCTTCATTGGTGACTCGCAGGTGCACAAAAGTGAACAACCAAACAAAACATGACTGATGGCGACATTGTCGAGCGTTTGCTCTTTGGCCGAGACTCTGAAGACACTTCTGTCGCTCCGGTCGTCTACGATGAGAGTGACGCCGCTTTGTGGCTTGAAGACAGCATGAGTGCTGACGATTCGCCGACACAAAGCCAGACGAAGCGAAAGCGACGGCAGAGATTGACCGTCAAGCAGGAAATTGAGTACAGTACCTGCGTGAAAAACTGCGCGAGCTTCAAGGCCAATTAGATCAACTCGAAGTCAAATCACTACTGAAAGGACCGGAGACTGTATGGGAAAACCGCGCCAAGAACCAGATTGCCGCCGTGCAGCGAGCAATGCAAGAGAATGCCGAATTACGAACTATGCTCGATGCACAATTGAAAACAGCTCGAGCTCTCGAGCGTGTCCTCAAGCGAAAGCCTTATCTCGAGGTGCGTACTTCTTCTCCTTCCTTCAAAGTAAACGTCATGTGGCTAGCTCTCGTCGGATATTTCAGCCCAAGAATGGTGCATGCTGCGTCTTGGAACTGATCCCGAACAGCGTCTTCACTCAATGCGAGTTATCACAGACCATGTCTACGGCATGTTCGAGTCTGAATTCATCAAGAGCCGCATCTACGATCTCAAAGATGGCCAGTGCGGCATGTCTGTCGGCGCAGTCGGATCGACGCTTTCCTTTGACTTTATCCAATCCATGGTCACAGACACCATCGATTACGACACGATGCAAACCTGGATGTGGTCATTCATGTGCCATCAAGTCTATACTCAAAATGTTCCGAAATTCACTTCGACGGGCGAGGTATTCTTGCCTGACAATGCACAAAGCCTCAGCGGCACCATGACTAGACGCTGGAATCGCTTGAGAACAACATAGCGTATATTCGTGCAGACACGACGATCGTTGTCAAGGGTGTCAAGACTCACTTTGAAGGCCGTTGGGTCGTTCGCATGTACGTCGAAGCGAATCGAACTGTCTTTGTCACTCAGTCGATCATGGACGATGCATTGTATCCTCATGCACCAGATCGAATACGCGACAGGAGTACTTGCTGGTACGCACATGGCGACCGTTTGACGGAGCTCATGGGTTTCGTAGGGCTGTCCTTGAGCGACATCCAACAGACCCGACGAAGACACGGCAATATTATTTGCTGCAATGTGCGCCAGGATTACACATCGAGAGTCCGGACAAAGGAAACACGGAGCTGATGCTTTACCAAGGCGAAATGACGGAAATCCTCTTGAATGTCATGCGCAACTGCATGGAGTCGTTGAAAGTCGCATCCTTGCGCGATTAACCATGCTCTGCCCAATGTAGCACTAGAATAAACGATCTTGCCGTCTGCGTGGTCTGCAACAATTATGGCTACGTTGGCTCTGCTAACTCTGTGCTCACATTATTGTTTACTACGTAGTACTCTCAACCTAGCCGTGTTCGTCAGACGACCTTGGCTGGATTGCGCATCGCTCTAGCATAACTTTAAGAGGCGGTAGTGGCAGCTTGGCTTCGTCCATTTGGTTGTTGTCGCTCGAGCTGATAGTCTGAGAGGTTGGCGTTGGCTCTCGAATGTGTACGCGCCTCCAAAAGATCTGTCGTAGCTCTTGCCTGATGTTTCCTGGAACTCGAGGTGGAGGCGGTGGTGGTGTGGCGAGAGGAGGCGCATCGTACGGCGTGAAGCGGTTCTTCTTCTTGGCGTCAAACTTGCGCTGGTGTTGATTGTGTTTCGCTCGATGAAAGGCGCAAAGAGTGTGTGGTTTGCCGTTCTTCTTGATATCGCGTTCATTTGTACACATCGCGCTTGGGTACAAGCAGAGGCCACGGTAGGCGGTGGCGGCTGCTACTTGGTTGTTGTCCCGTCTCGATTCTTCCATCGTGTCGGCGAGAAGGAGCCCCTCATAAGATCTCCAAACGCAAACATGTATCCACTCTATTCTTGTCGCTGCTAATCTGGGAATAAGTTTCTCTCCATGTCGCTGGTTTCCATGCTCCTTCGAGTGTGTTCCCTCTGCAACTCTGATTGAGCTCACCACCACGAGATGCGCCATCTAAGCCCTTTGGCAGCGTGATTTTTGTTCCTCAAATATCATGCTTCACGGGGGTCCTTACTGGCAAGCTGCAACCTTTTATTTACTCGATAGCTCTTCCAAGTGCCACCGATGTTGTGTGGATCGACACGGCGCACATGCGATGGCGCAAGACGAGCCACTGCCTTACCACAACTTGGATGGATTGTTCGATCCCCTTTGGTGCAATTTCGACTTCATTGCCAGTCTTATGTCAACTTAGGTGGCTAGAATAGTTCTTACTCGACATCAGAGAGAGCTACACTGCCGCCACAACTCGATCCCTTTCCAATAGATTAGGCAAATACGCCAAACTCGTTGCCCACATGCTGAAATTGCAATAGAGATTATAACTAATCAACTCGACCATTTCGTCCTTTCCTCACTGCATTGCTCATCCATAGGAACAGAACAATGCACCAACGGTAGGGCTCATCATTAAACTATGCCCGCAAGACTTCCTCGTAGTAAACTACCTTGGTAGCTCCTGAGCCATCATCATTTGACAACCAAGCTTGTCGAGCTTCAGTTTACATCAGGCTATCATTACTCTAACTTGACATTTAGTACACTTCGCACATTGCGTGTGACGGCCGTCTTGACCGACTCCATATAGTTGCGCATGATGTTCAGGAGGATTTCCGTCATTTCGCCTTGATGTGGCATGAGCGCGGCATTCTCTTCGTCAGAGTTCTCTCCATACGATGCTGGCGTGCATTGCAACAAAAAGTGTTGCTGCGTCTTGCTCGGATCTGTCGCGTGTCGCTCAATGACAATCCTATCAATGTCATTAGCTCAGCTAGTGGCAACTTGTAAGTACCATGCGATATTATTGTCACGCATTCGATCAGGCGCATGGGGGAGCAACGCATCGTCCAAGATTGTCCGAGACACAAAGACAGTGCGATTCTCTTCGAATAACCCAGCTGCCCTCCATGAACGCCTTGACGCCCTTGACATGAATTGTCGAGTCTGCTCGAATGTACGCCATGTTGTCGTCAATAAATTCCAGCATCTAATCAATCTGCTCACATCGTCTGCAATGGCCAGAGAGAGTACCTCGCCTATTGAGCTGAACCCTTTTGTACTCACCCTTGCGTCCCCTTCGATATCAATTTGACGGCACATAATTGACCAAGTCAACGACTGCATGATGTCGTACTCGACGTCCACGACACTGGAATGAATAAAATCAAACCAGAGCACAGTCCCAACAGTGCGCACAGACATGCCGCTTTGGCCTTCTTTGAGGTCGTAGATATGACTCTTGATGAATTCAGACTCGAGCATGCCGTAGACATGTTCCGTGATAGCTCGCATTGCATGAAGTCGCTGGGTGCGATCGGTTCCAAGACGCAACATGCGCCATTCTTGAGCAGACATGTCCGTGGAGAGCTAGCATCAGCATGAACAGGCAGATGGATGAAATGTATACCTCGAGTTTGGGCTTGCGCTTGAGCACACATTCTAGAGCTTGAGCCGTTTTCAATTGTTCTTGCAGTACGTTGCGAAGCTCGGTGTTCTCTTGGATAGCGCGTTGCACTGCAGCCATTTGGTTCTTCGCGCGGGCTTCCCAGACAGATACTGGTCCTTTTAAGAGAGAATTGGTTTCGAGTTGATCCAGTCGGCCTTGGAGTTCCGTTTGTTTCTCACGCAGGTATTCAATTTCTTGCTTGAGCGTCAACCGTTGTCGTTTCTTTCGATTGAAAAACTGGCTTCGTTTCGGCGATTCGTCCAAGCTTGCATCTCAGCTACTACATAGTTCAATGAATAATAGTCCTTCGTTGCCGCGAGAACAACGAGGTTTCGTCAACAACAACAACGGAATGTCAGGTGAGAGCAATGACGTGGCGCAACGTCCATCAACGTCCGATAGAAGAGAGAGATATGGATCTATTTTTGTCGTACGATGTACGATCCAAGTATGTCAAATGTACGCCGATTTCAACCATACAACTATATGGTAAACTTCTCGATTAAGTTGAAAATGCACGTACACTGAAGTGAAATGTACGTGTCAAGTGTTATTCGAATCGACACCTGGGATTGGATGCCAGTTTGGATATCAAGCGCATTGAGCGGCGGCCATCATGAAGTCGGTGCAGGAAGACGACGTGAATGCGCCGCTCTTTGACGACTCGACCAAGAAAGCCTACAGCAATTTCGTTGTCGTGGAAGTCCAGCCTGGTTACCGCACAGAGCTCGTGCGCTTATTCAAGCTCGCATTCCCAGTGGTAAGCTTTTTTCTCCTACTTCAACCGACCGACTTGGATCTTCTCCGCAGTACTTTGCGTACATCTTGGAGTTTCTCCCTGGAACAGTCTGCTCGGCTCTTGTTGGGCACTTGGATTCACCCGACACGAATCTCTACATTGATGCTGCCTTCCTCTCCGCAACTGTACTTTCAACGATTATTTGCTGTTGTGAAAGAGGGCTCCTGTCGTAGGTTACCAACATCACGGCACTTTCAATAGGCTTTGGTCTGGCCACGGCGATGGATACTCTGTGCTCTCAAGCATTTGGAGCCGGTATGCGTGCGTTGAAGGGCCGCGTTCATGTGTTTTGTCATAGGCAAGACAGAAAAGTTGGGGATTTACCTGCAGAGTGGGTTCCTCGTCATGGGCTTGGCATTGATCCCAGTTTTTATCCTGAATTACAATTGTGAAGCACTCTTGCTCATGATCAATCAAGATCCGCAAGTCGCTGCACTAGCTGGTGATTTTACCCGCGTGACAATGTCTGGCATTCCATTTCTCTTTGTCTACGAACTCATCAAGAAGCTCCTTCAGTCACAAAATGTTGTGATTCCCATGACGTTTATTGCACTGCTGGGCTTGGGTGTGAATATCATCTTCGGCTATTACTTTACTTACCACACCTCCATGGGCTTCCTTGGCGCTGCCCTTGGGCGCGTTGTTGGGAATATGGCCATGCCGATGGCTATCGTGCCTTACTTCTGGTACAATCAAGAGCTGACTCGAAAGTGGTGGTTTGGATGGCAGTGGGAAGAAGCGAAGAACCACGCACGTGGCTTTCTCCTCTTGGGCCTTCCAGGCATGTTTATGCTTTTGGTTGAATGGTGGGCGTTCAGCATTCTCGCCTTCTTAGCTGGTCTTTTGCCTGATGGTATTGAAGCCGCGAGCATCAACACGGTACGTCCTTTTCTTCAATTGTATTCTCATTAGCAGCCCTTGTAGGTTCTCCACAGCATATTGACGACAAACTTTATCATCTTCTTGGGGATTTCTGTCGCTGCGAACGTGCGCATTGGCAATTGTTTGGGGGCGAATCAACCCCGTCAAGCTAGATTTATTGCTCGCTTGGCATGGATGTCGACTGCTTGCCTTGGAGTGATCACTGGCATCTTGATCACTTTCTTGCGGCACGAGTTGCCCAAAATATTCATCAATAACCCCCACACGATTGAGTATGTTATGTTCTCTGTGGTCACTTATGTTTACCCTCCGTAGACATGCATCGTTTGCGCTGCTATTTATGGTGCCCATGCAATTCTTTGATGGTCTAAATGGCATCTCCCAAGGCATTTTGCGTGGACTTGGACGACAACACGTCGGGGCTGGTGAGCTCCTGATTCTTCGACCTCTTGAGCCTTACTTGTGTCTGTACTCTAGTTGTGAACGCGATAGCTTACTACATGGTTGGCCTGCCCCTCGCTTATGTGGTTGGATTCATGTTCGAGTATGACATTGAAGGCGTCTGGGCTGGCATGTCGACTGGAAGCATCACCGCCACGATCATTTACGTGGTCATGATACGTTCGACGCAGTGGCAAACAATGGCCGACAAAGCACGCGAACGCGTCGAGATATAACACAATAGATCTCTTCTCTTGTTCATAAAGTGGTGGAAATAAGTATATGAGAGCTGTCAAAACAAAAACGGCACTTTTTGTGTTCTGATCATTTTGAGAAAATCACCTCCGAATCATTTGACTCAAATAAAGGCATATGATTGGAGATAAAATCCATAATATGTCCAATAGTATGGGCAGATTTTAATCAAATATTCCAATGGAAACCTTCCAAAGTATATAGAGTTCAGCACGACCCAGAGGCGGAGGAGTAGACACTAAGCATGTAAATGAAATAATTCATAGAGTTGATGGTATGCTTATATCCAAGAGCTAGACTGACTGGCGTGACCTAGCTCCCATGGTATTGCTGTGCTCTTCATCCACGATCACTTGACTCCTTCGTTGTTGGCAAGTTTCAGTGTGAGTGGTACTGATAAGAAAACCTCTATATTAACAATACCTTTCATAAATAGTATACTCTTTACAAGCAGAAAAAATAATGTTTAGCAATTCTTTATTTTTATTGGCTGAAATGAAAATAATGTAAAGGCAGAAATATTGAAGATGAAGCACCATTGGCCTATAAAAGTAGTATTTTTGGATTCACCGTAATTTTATGTATATTGTCATATTGAATACTCATATTCTCAAATTTTTGAAAAAGTCCCGTTTTTGTTTTGACCGCCTTAGGCTCTTTATCGCTTACTATTGGCTTAAATTTGCTATCATTCAGCCAATCAAAACTTGAAACTCATTCAGATCCATTGATGCATCGTTTCCTGTAGACTAGGCTTCGACACAGGACGTATTGTTGATGTTCACAATACAAATGCAGTACAAACAGAACAATTTTACATCACTGTACAGTGTATTGTAAATATCCTTCCAAACATAATCATTTTATAACAATCCCGTCAAAGATCATATTCTAATTTGTGTTGCGATTGACAGTCCCTGACATGACTCGGAATCTCTACGATGTCGTGGCCTGTCAAACAATTCTATTCTCCAGAGATAGATAGGTCATGACATGTCTGACATTCCGAATCATGTCACGGCTGTCAATCAAAGCACCACATTTCCGAGATATCACTTTCCAATTTGATGCCAATAGCACAGTCTTCGTCTTAAGCCTACTTGCGGGGGGCTACCAAGGCCATCAACTACACTGTCCCACACTTCACACGTTACTACGGTAATTCCTATGTGGCACAGTCCTATCCAGGGAAAAGGGGATGAAGCAATGGGTCAACGGTGTTCTCGTTGGTGGATTACAAAGGTTATCCTTTGCCTTGGTAGACTAGGCTTTAAGAAATGTGTTCATGCCATCAATGGAAAATTACAAGTAGATTAATGGTAATTAATATACAATATACAATGTTTTTGTTTGTGTTTTCCAGCCGCATTTATCTCATTTCGAGTTTATCCAGTGTCACTATCACTTCCTCCAGCATCGCTTTCTTCACCCATCATTACATTGACAACGCTTCCCCGGGATGAGAGCTCGGCATTCATATAAAGTTGCACAAGTTTGGTCACTTTCTCAGGACTAAGTCGATTTCGTCTTTTCGTCAATATAAAATCATAAATGCTCCACACACGTTCAGAAGCTGCTTGGGATGTAGAAACACTAAAGACAAGCCGCGCAACTTGAAAAAGGATAGGAAACTTCGTCGAACCAACCTGTTGCCAATAAGCCATTGGTGTGACGCATTGATCAATAAAGAACTTCGCTTTTTCAGACGGATTTTTCATTGACTCGACAAAACTTGCCATTTCTTGCTGCACTAACCCAATATCCCCACAAATATTTTTCTTTTGAATGATGAATTCTTGTAATAACCGAGAATTATCGTACAAATCGTCCTCAAACATGCCTTCACCAGCTTGTGTTTTCGGATCAAGATAATATGCAAAGCTCATTGAATCTGTTCGAAGGAATTTCCAGCGCTCTTGTAAAAGTTGCGCCAAGTCTCGATTTTGGTCCCAATGACGATTTAATTCCAAAAAGCAGCGATATACATCAGACAGAGAACACGAATTTGACTCAAGCTGTCCAATTACTTTGCAAGTCGGGCGAAGTATCAATTCCAAAGACTCGAGACTAAGCCAGTAGTCAGAGTCGAGCACAGTGCGAGAAAATTCCATCTTTTTTCCACGTGATGATGCTGTTGTTTTTAAATCGGTAAAGAGTGTAGTATTGATCAGTTGAGTGAGTACTTTCCTGTTTTCCAGCACACCAAGCAAGCAATTATAATGTGTATACCATCGAGTAAGGACAACTGAGGACAAATGACGCTTGTTTGGTAACTCTCCATCACGTTGTAGATTATCCTGTATACGCTCAAACCGTTTGGATAATGCAACCTGGTCTTTGACGAAGGCAGTAATGTTTCGGGTACGATCAAGTGTTTCTTCGTAAGTAGCTAGTTTACAAACGTCCTTAACAAGTAAATTTATAGCATGTGCGGCACATCCATTGCAGATAATACCAGGAAATTTGGATTCTAAAATTTGCCATGCGCTCTTCATACACGCAGCATTGTCTGTCACAATACTTCCAACTTTTGAGACGCCAAGGGATATGATAACTTTTTCAAGCTCAGCAGCAATGTTGACACCAGTTTGCTGAGTTTCATTTGTGTGAATGGCTTTTAGAAACACCGGCTTTGAAATTTTTTGGGGGAAAACAGCAACAAAGTTGACCATGTGATCATTTCTCATTGAGGTCCATCCATCGGACACAATGCTAACAATGGGCTGGTCGTTCATGAATGATGCTACACACTTTTGCATTTCACGATGAGCATTATCCAATAGAGAATTTGCAACAACTTTTCCTGTGGGAGGATTATAAGCAGGACGTATCATTCGAATGAACTTTGATAAAGCTGGGCTGTCAGCAAAGCGAAAGGGAACTCCTGTTGAAAAGAAAATTTCAGCGTAAGCCTTGTCGAGCTGGAGTTTTTCTTTGTCTGTCAAGTGGTCAATCCAATCGGGTTTGCCACTTTGAACACTCTTTGTTGATGCAATTTGGTTTTCAATCAAGAGACTGCTGTTTCCACGATCAATTCTCGCTATGGTAATTCGTTGTCGTTTGGGCTCAAAGTTGAAACTTTCGGGAGCCATGTCACAACGATTGAGATGTGATGCCCAACGAGACGTAGTGTTGGGCAGTGGGTGATTGCAATACTTGCATTTGACTAGTCTTGATTTGCCTTTTCCTGTCTTCAGGACGTGTTGATCCATATTTCTGAAGTGACTCTTCGCCTCAAAGGACTTCTATTTATATCCGTGTTCTGTGTTGTACTGTGGAATTTTACAGTACAGGTACAATACGTAACATTTGTATTGTAAATGCAGTACGTATTGTGCCAAGGCGCACCCTACTGTAGACACGCCTCGATAGAAGCTCGATATCGTTGATGCACGAGTTGAAGTTAAGAAATAAATATATGACAGCCAGCAGTATTTTCTAAATTTGGCGAGAAGTGGACACACTAGCAAGCAGTAAGCGCAATAATAAGGTATTAAAACTAAACTAGAACTATTTCCTTCACATGCATCGTAGACAGAAATGGCTAAAGGCCCAAAGTTAACCGAAGAAGAGAAAATTGAAGCCTTAGTCCTCTCTCGGGAGGGATTAATCATAAACGCGATTGCAAAGCAATTGCAAAGGTCGCGTGGCTGTGTTAAAAGCTTCCTGAACAGTCCCAGCTCATATGGGACTGCTCTACCCCCGGTAGACCGCCGTCTGTGGACGATGCTTTGCACCGACGGCTTCTTCGTCACGGAAGAACGGATCTTTATACCGCTCAGGGGCTGGTTGAAAAACTCGACCTGGTGGTTACACCAAGGCGAGTTTGCCAACTGCTCAATAAGAGTGGTAAATTGAAATATAAAAAGAGACTAGCTGCGCCAATGATGACGCCACAGCACATGAAAATTCGTGTAAAATGGGCATCTGAGGCGCAGTCTAATGATCTCGATTTCAAAAATGTCGTCTGGTCGGACGAAAAGAAATGGAATTTAGACGGTCCAGACGGTTTTAATTACTACTAGGCTGCTCTTGACCGACCTAGAGAGCATTTCTCTAAACGACAAAACGGGGAGCCAAGTCTTATGGTCTGGGGAGCTTTTAGCAGCAAAGGCGAATCAAAACTAGCCTTTTTAACGGGTAAGCAAGACTCAGAGGCGTATATTGATACGCTTTCTGAGTTCTTGCTTCCCTTTGCCCATCTATTTCATGGCTGTGAATGGCAATTCCAGCAGGAAAACGCTGCCATTCACAAACCAAAAGTGTTTTGAGCTGGTTCAAGGAACCAGAAATTGGGATTAAAGTCCTAGATTGGCCAGCGAAATCGCCAGACTTAAACCTATTGAAAATTTGTGGGGTATTATGTCTAGGCGCGTCTACGAAAATGGAAAACGCAAGTTCAAATCTCTTGCAGAATTGAAGGGCCGAATTCAAGAAGTCTGGGACGAAATTGACATTTCGTTGTTGCGGAAGCTTGTTGCATCTATGCCAAAGCGATGTGCCGTTGTAGTTGCGAACAGAGGTAGAAAAATTAAACATAAAGTGTCATATATTTATTTCTCAACCCAAATAGTTTAATCTCTATTAAAACTTGTATGGCTTGGATTTTGTGTGAACGACACCGATCATGGGGGACAAGGGCGTAAAACATTGCCCCAAGTACACAAGACGTGTCTGTTAGACAAATTATGGAGCCGTAGTCGACAAAAAACCTGACTGTCATATATTTATTTCCACCACTTTATAGTGCGATTCATATCAGAACGTCATAAATGCAAAACCAGTATTGTGCT